>JACEFZ010028264.1:275000-490000 GCA_014155875.1 Cepaea nemoralis | reverse complement strand
CTACTTACAACATGCAGGAAATCCATGTGATTTATCCTATATCGCATTTTCATTGTCTTTCGTTCAGCTGCTCTTTAACCAGACAAAATTATGGTCAAGCATGTCGTTGCTTTATCCCATATACCTACAGTTCACACTTAAATGATATATCCCTAATTAACCTACTCAAGCCACAGAAGCTTGTTGCATTATTCGTTGGGTGACCTCTCCATGATCAGTTGGCTTGGATACTGGTCCATCAAACCGACTAGTACTTCATATTTCATTCTTCTGCTGTTGATCCGTGTTTCGTGCGCAATCTCTCCCTGTTAGTTCTCAATGTAGATCTTCGATTAGTTCTCCATTCTATCCTTGAATTATGTCCTCCAGATGTTAATCATTTTCCCAGTTCTCTTCTCAAGATCGTGCTCTGATGATATATGTTCGTGTCGTTATTCCTTGATCTCCGTTGTTCTCCGTCTGTTTCTCTTTGACGTCTTGGTTTTCAAGTTTCCCCGTGTGCGTTCACTGTCCGCGCCGCACTTGTTGTTTTCAACTTCCCGATGCTTGATCTCAGTGTGCAACACAAAAACAAAACAAAAAACCAAAACAAAAAAAAATGTTGCGATAGATGACCAAAGAGGGAGATAACCACTATTAAGATCACGAGTGAATGACTGTCCAATCACCTCCAAGTGTCTATGCCAGGAGGCCGGTGAAATCCCGAGTCACGTGGGCAAAACAATTCCCGTCTGGAGAGGGGTTTGAACCCAGGGACACCGGGCCGCCAGGCGAGTCCACTCCTTGCTGTGTACACGTGGGACGGTAGTAGTAGTAGTAGTAGTAGTAGTAGTAGTAGTAGTAGTAGTAGTAGTAGTAGTAGTAGTAGTAGTAGTAGTAATAGTGTTGTGTTTATCAAATACGCAAGGAAATCGGTGAATGATAATGTGGTCTGTGAAGTGATTCCACGGACCTTGTGATCCGACATCCCCAACAACAGACTGTCCGGAGTTTTCTCCCTTCAGTTGTCAACTGACTCGAAACATCAAAAGTAGTAGTTAGACCCTCCAGCTCGCATCACTGCTGGCATCACAGCTGGCATCTCCTGGAGATCATCAAGGATTTATTCTTCCAGCTGTAGCCGCAACTATAAACGTCCAGCTGCTACCGCGGCTATACTCTACCTACTCGAGATTGCGTTTTCATCTTCCGATTGTCATCATAGCTGTAATCTCCCAGCTGTAATCTCCAAGCTGTAATTGCCCCTCCCCCCAGCTGTAATCTCCCAACTGTAATCTCCCTGCTGTAATCTCCTAACTGTAACCTCCTAGCTGTAATCCCCCAGTTGTAATCTCCCAACTGTAATCTCCCTGCTGCAATCGCCCAGCTGTAATCTCCCAGCTGTAATCCCCCAGCTGTAATCTCCTAACTGTAATCTCCCAGCTCTAATCCCCCAGCTGTAATCTCCTAACTGTAATCTCCCAGCTGTAATCCCCTAGCTGTAATCTCCTAACTGTAATCTCCCAGCTGTAATCCCCCAGCTGTAATCTCCTAACTGTAATCTCCCAGCTGTAATCCCCCAGCTGTAATCCCCCAGCTGTCACCATTAGCTAATATAGAAAGAGACAAATCGAAACACACAAACCCTCCATCAGTGTGTGTCCGTGAGCTACCCATGTCGCTCCCCTAACGGATATTCATTTGTACATCTGCAGGACTAGTGACGGAGTCAGCAACTGAGAAATATGACGACAGCGGAAGGATGGTATCAGAAGGTAGACTATATAAAGTCAATTAACTCTGTCACCGTTATCATCATGTTCATTCTCATCACATTCGTTAACAAATTCATTTACATCTTCGTACAGCTCACGCCGTCACTCTGAACATATTTTAAAACAACGGAGCAGTCACCTTAAGGTTTTATCTCCATATAGTTTGTCCTCACATGGAGCGGCTGGAGGCCACAATGATGTTCTCTGTTCTGTATGTGTTAGACATGCTTGCAGCCATGGCCAAGCTATCGTCTGACAAATTCCAATTATATTCATCAGTGTGGGTGAGGAGAGGGCAAGGGCGGCTATTGAACACAGTCCCCGGGGGAGCGGCACATCGGTGACTGGTGGCTAGAAGCCTCCACACCAAACTCACCCCAACAGATGCAAGCTTGGCTCTGAGCTCAGACACCTGAACGTAAATGGATCGGGTTTGAACTCAGTGACAATGTTTTTTCCTATGCACTGTTGATGAAAGAAAGATGAGTGATTGGAAGGGCCGAATGTAAGACGGGCCTGCGTGCCCAATTTGTTACCCTTTGAAAATAAAGTCTGTTCGTTCGTTCGTTCAGACTCCCAGAGCATTGCCAACCACCCAACCAACCAACCACCCAACCAACCAACCACCCAACCAGCCAACCACCCAACCAACCAGCCTGAAGCTTTCTTGATAATAATTGTTATAATTCTGAATACCATTATCGTAGTTGTCGTTATCGTTCTCCTTTTTGACAGTCGCAACCTGTTTGAATACTACCTCAGGACAGACTACATGCCCTGTTTGAACACTACCTCAGGACAGACTACATGCCCTGTTTGAACACTACCTCAGGACAGACTACATGCCCTGTTTGAACACTACCTCAGGACAGACTACATGCCCTGTTTGAACACTACCTCAGGACAGACTACATGCCCTGTTTGAACACTACCTCAGGACAGACTACATGCCCTGTTTGAACACTACCTCAGGACAGACTACATGCCTTGTTTGAACACTACCTCAGGACAGATTACATGCCCTGTTTGAACACTACCTCAGGACAGACTACATGCCCTGTTTGAACACTACCTCAGGACAGACTACATGCCCTGTTTGAACACTACCTCAGGACAGACTACATGCCCTGTTTGAAACACTACCTCAGGACAGACTACATGCCCTGTTTGAACACTACCTCAGGACAGACTACATGCCCTGTTTGAACACTACCTCAGGACAGACTACATGCCCTGTTTGAACACTACCTCAGGACAGACTACATGCCCTGTTTGAACACTACCTCAGGACAGACTACATGCCCTGTTTGAACACTACCTCAGGACAGATTACATGCCCTGTTTGAACACTACCTCAGGACAGATTACATGCCCTGTTTGAACACTACCTCAGGACAGACTACATGCCCTGTTTGAACACTACCTCAGGACAGACTACATGCCCTGTTGAACACTACCTCAGGACAGACTACATGCCCTGTTTGAACACTACCTCAGGACAGACTACATGCCCTGTTTGAACACTACCTCAGGACAGACTACATGCCCTGTTTGAACACTACCTCAGGACAGACTACATGCCCTGTTTGAACACTACCTCAGGACAGACTACATGCCCCCTTACCAAAAAAAAAACAGCAACAAAGACAATAATAATGGTGAATTATCTCGAACGACAACTAGCCAATAATAATAAAGAAAAACAACATTCTCATATGTATTGCACGTTACACCCGCCTTGGGTATTTATGATGCCCATGTTAAACATTGCCTCAACGAGTTATGTATTATTGATTATTTTTCATGCGTTTTAATGCTTATTGTTCTTTTGTTGTCAAAGAATTGCTTCATAAAAGATGTTGAATGAAAGAATGTATGAGAGGAAATAGAGAAGAAGGGCAGAATGTCAGACGGGCCTGCGTGCCCTATTCTTAACCCTTGGAAAATAAAGATTTACTTACTTAATTACTTACTACTACCAGCATGGCGTCGTCGTCTACATCTGTATCATCATTCTCTACTACTCTACGTTGTCACCATCCTCTAATACTCACCGCCGTTAACGTCCTCTTTGAATATCTTTACCACTCCCGCGTCCTCTGTACACCTAATATTATTATTATCAGATCGCTTTCTACCATCTGTTATCCCCCCATCTCCATCTGTTATTCCTCCATCTTTACCTGTTATCCCTTCATATTTACATGTGATCCCTCCATCTTTACCTATTACCCCTCCACCTTTACCTGTTATCCCTCCATCTTTATCTGTTATCCCTCCAATCTTATGTGTTATCTCGTTGTCTCCAAATGTTATCTCCCCATCTGTTATCCCTCCATCTGTTATCCCTTCATCTGTTATCCCTCCATCTCTACCTGTTATCCCTCCATCTGTTATTCCTCCATCTATTATCCCTCCCTCTGTTATTCCCCCATCTATTATCCCTCCATCTGTTATCCCTTCATCTGTTATCTCTCCATCTCTACCTGATATCCCTACATCTGTTATCCCTTCATCTCTACCTCCTATCCCTCCATCTGTTATCCCCCATCTGTTATTCCTCCATCTATTATCCCTCCATCTCTACCTGTTATCCTTCCATCTGTTATCCCTCCATCTATTATCCCCCCCCCATCTCTACCTGTCATCCTCCCATCTCTACCTGTTATCCCTCCATCTATTATCCCCCACCCCCATTTCTACCTGTTATCTCTCCATCTCTACCTATTATCTCTCCATCAATTATCCCCCCCCCCCCATCTCTACCTGTTATCCCTCCATCTCTACCTGTTATCTCTCCATCTATTATTCCCCCTCCATTTCTACCTGTTATCCCTCCATCTCTACCTGTTATCCCTCCATCAATTACACCCCCCCCCATCTGTACCTGCCATCCTCCCATCTCTACCTGCCATCCTCCCATCTCTACCTGCCATCCTCCCATCTCTACCTGCCATCCCCTCATCTCTACCTGCCATCCCCTCATCTCTACCTGTTATCCTCCCATCTGTACCTGCTATCCTCCCATCTCTACCTGCCATCCCCTCATCTCTACCTGCCATCCCCTCATCTCTACCTGTTATCCTCCCATCTGTACCTGCTATCCTCCCATCTGTACCTGCTATCCTCCCATCTCTACCTGCCATCCTCCCATCTCTACCTGTCATCCCTCCATCCCCAGTCGGGCGCCATGCTGACCAAGCTGTGTGCCTACCTGGCCTCCTGCCCGTGCTGCGACTGTTGGTCCAGGACAAGAGCCAAGGCGCCACCTCAGCGGCCCCACATTCAGCACGCATGCCTGGACCAGCACCAGGCCCGGCCGGACTCCCCCAGCAGCACAGCCGACAGCCTCAGAAGTGGCAGGTGAGAGGCTCATGTGAACACTTTCAGGCTGGTAGACACACAGGGATACACCGAGATAAGTGTGTTAAAAGTTAAGTGTGTAAAGTTAAGTTTAGAAACTACTCAAAAGTTAAGTTTAGAAACCAAGGCTAAGTTTAGAAACTACTCCAAAGTTAAGTTTAGAAACTACTCCAAAGTTAAGTTTAGAAACTACTCTAAAGTTAAATTAATAGTTAAAACAAAACAAAGCCATGCGCATCATTTTGGGCTGCACGAGAGACACCAGCTGTGTAGCAATGAGATACCTCCTTGACTTCCCGACAATGGAACACAGGATCAAGATCTGGAGAGCTCGTGCATACTTAAAAATAAATGCAGATGAGCAGCACCCTCTGCATGACGCTATATTCAGAGAAAAGGGTGACAGGCTAAAGAGGGGCAAATCATGGATGGGTCGGGCGGAAGATGTCGTCAGACAGGTCTGCAGTCTTACCAGTATCAACCCCGGCAAGGAATGGGTGCCGGTGCCTCCAGCTTTTAAGTGCACTTTCTCCTGCATTATCACACTCGACAGACGGTGCAGAGAGCAGAACCCTGCCGCTGTCAATGCAGAGGTTAACGCGCTCATCTATGAACACTCAGATAGCCCCGAAGTGCTCATCTATACAGATGGATCTGTGGTAAAGCAGCAGAGAAGTGCATGGGCATTTACAGCCCGTTCAGCGGGCCGAACCGTTCAAGAATCCAGTGGTGCCCACTCTATGACCACGAGCAGCATGACGATGGAGGTGATGGCAGTTACACAGGCTTTCGTATGGCTGGAGTCACAGCATTATACCAACGTGTGTGTACTAAGTGATTCAATGAGCATGATTCAGAAGGTCGAAGCTGGATCTGTACGTAGACAGTGGACTGAATCGCTGCGGAAGTCTGTTGTCCGTAAAGTCACCTTCATCTTCGTCCCGGGACATGCGGGAGTCGAGGGAAATGAACGAGCTGACAAACTGGCTGGCTCTGCACCCCCTGTAGATGGCCAGCCCATGGATCGTGCCGATGTTATTAACGTCCTTAAAGATATGGCAAGAACAGAGGACTTTGACGTCAATGATTCCACATCGCTGTCCAGGATGAAAGACCTGGGAGTAAGAATCGGCACAGCCAGACGCGAGAGGTACATCGGGAAAACAAAGCGCCTCGTCAACCAACACAGAACTGGCACTATTAGCCACCGGACGCTGATGCATATGCTGGGGGGAGGATCTGAGCACCTATGGACATGTCCAGGAGTGCAACGAAGATACCCCAACTGATAACTGATAACTAAAGTTAAATTTAGAAACTACTCCAAAGTTAAGTTTAGGAAGCAAAGTTAAGTTTAGAAACTACTTCAAAGTTAAGTTTAGAAACTACGCCAAAGTATTAATCTGACAGTGGTGGAATGGACAGTATCAGCAAATTTCCGCTGTTTGTTTTTCAAAATGGCGTCGGACCAGTTGATGAAATTATGTGATGACATTTTTGGTGAAAGAAGGTTTAAAACTCGCTGAAATTCATCGTTGATTGTCATGTGTGTCTGGAGAACAGTCTGTGGCACGGTAATGAGTGTTTGAATTGTGTAAACGTTTTCGTGAAAGTCATGAATCCATCGAAGATGAGTCCTGTGAAGGTGTCATTCTTCAACACGACAAAGCAAGATCCCATACAGCCGCTAAAACTATATAAATTATCTAAAAATTGCATTGGAAGGTGTAATGCAATAATAATAAATAATAATATAATATACATGTGTGTCTAATGAGCGTACACTAACCTGTCTTAAACGGACACCACAAAATAACACAAACCCAGACGAATTCAATCATATCTCGTCGGCTCACAACTAAATCATTGACTGCCACACATAATTTGAATTCCGTTCAAACGTTTCATCAACTCATCTAATTTACACAAGCTTATGATAATTCCCAATTTAAATAAGCTTATGCTAATCTCGACCACGCCACAGATTCAACAAACACCACTCACTGTCTTACTTCCGGCCGCCTTCGCTTGCATCATTTTATGCAGGTGTTCTGCAGCTGCCAATTTCTGAAAATGGAGGCGAGTTGTTTTGGTGCGTGTACAGAATGGAGGAGTGGCTGAGACAGAACAATGTCACATTCAGAGATTGTATAGAACATGTATGGTTGGCTGTGTCATTGTTCAGAGATCGTATATAACATGTATGATTGGATGTATCATTGTACAGAGATCGTATAAAACATGTATGGTTGGCTGTATCATTGTACAGAAAACGTATAAAACATATACGGTTAGCTGTGTCGTTGTACAGAGAATGTATAGAATGTATACAGTTAGTTTTATTGTTGTAAAGAGAACGTACAGAATTTATACGGTCAGTATTGTTGTTGTACAGATAACTTACAGCCTGTATACGGTCAGATTTATCGCTGTACAGAGACCGTATAGAATGTATACTGTGTTTTGTGTCATTGTACAGACAACGTATGGACTCCAGGGCCGACTCTGTGTCGTCCGCTAGTGGTATCAGCATTGACAGCAGGCGTCATGTCACACCTGTCATTGACATGAGGCCCATAGAGTTCTGGACAGCTCACAGGTCAGTAGGTCTTGCAATGTCTGGACTGTTTCTTTCTTCGTGACAATAAAATAATAAACAGATGTCTACACAGCAGCTAGAAAATAAAGCCAACTGTATACACAACACTCTAGAAGTCTAGACGGAACATGTTGAGATCTGTAGACACAGCACACTACACAGAACAGAAGACTGCACCTGGTAACATTTGTAGACACATGACAGAAAATTCCAGTTATTATACCACTATCCACACTCAGATTCCAGTTATTATATCACTATACCCCTCTGCCGTGCGTCCACCTTGACGAGGTAGAGGGGCTTGCGCGTTCCAATGACCCCAAGAGCTAAGCCGACGGTAGCACAGCTACTGGTAGGGTCACCCATGTCGGACAGGTCAAGGGAGAGGGACCCGACGAAGTGACGCACAAACCTGCTGCCTTGTAGGTAGACTGGGGACAGTCAAAGGCTAGGGAAAGCATCCCGAAAAATGCTTGTCGAAATCGGATGTACTGAGCTACAGGCTTGACAAAGAAGTGCAACGTAACTTTATCATTTCATGATGCCACAGATGAAAATTAATCGTTATGGTGCTAATCCCGTGAAGTCCCATCAGGCGGTGATAGTGCCGGGCCCCCTGCCTCGAGGGGGTCCACCCATGACTACTGGTGGTCACCTTCCCCTGTGCTGTGGAGTCAAGGCACAGAGGAGTAGGTTAAGAGCTATTGACCAAATACCAAGGACACTCAACATACTACAGTGGAATGCCGAAGGAGTTTATAACAAGAAAGAATCCCTGACACAGCGTCTTCATAAAGATAGAATAGATGTGGCATGCATTCAAGAGACACACCTCAACGCCAAGCGCAAATTTTCAGTCAGGGGATATCAGGCCACACGTTTCGACAGCGAAGGACATAAAGGAGGAGTTCTAATACTTACACGAAATACAATACCTTGCAGCGAAGTATCTGTGATCTCTGACAACCAAACAGAAATTATAGGTGTTGATATAATGATAAAGGACGTGAAAATAAGAATTTACAATCTTTATAGCCCAGCAGATAAGGATCTTACACTCTCAAACATGAAAATAACTGACACAAATTGCATTATTGTCGGAGACTTTAATAGCCGTTCAGAAAGATGGGGATACCCAGATACTGACAAAAGGGGAGATGAAGTGGAGGACTGGGAAATAGACTCAAATCTCCATCTACTCAACAAAGCGGATGACACACCGAGCTTCTACTCCAGAAGATGGATTACCACTTCTACTCCAGACTTAGCTTTCTGCACAGGAGACATCCTCCACAAAATCGACCGCCATGTGCTGGACCAATTAGCAGGTAGTGACCACAGACCAATCAAGCTTGTAATGAATATGGAGTATGTTCCACAGGAGCAAAAGCCCTTGCCCCGCTGGAATTACAAACGAGCAGATTGGGACAGATTTGCCATACTAACAGACAAATATTGTGAAAACATAAATACACGATATGGCAACATGAAGCAAATGGTGGAAAGTCTAAACAGAGCAATAATACAGGCAGCCACTGAGTCCATTCCAAGAGGAGCGAGGAAAAATTACAAACCATAGTGGACTGAAGAACTACAAAGTTTGGAGGACAAAGTTGAAGATGCCAGGAAGACAGCAGAGAGAGAACAAACAATTGAAGCGAACATCTCTCTCAAAGCCATCTCAGCAAAATATAAAAGAACAGTAAATCAAACAACAAGAGATTGTTGGAGGGAAAAAACAGAAAACCTGAATTTTGACAGGGATGGAAACAAACTATGGAAACTAGTGAAAGCCATGAACAATGAAGGACCTAGAAACAAACAAATAACAATTAAACAAGGAAATGCCTTGCTTACAGGAAAAAAGGCTGCAAATGCACTAATAGAACACTATGCCAGTGCAAACCACATTGATATTACAACCGAACAGAAGAAAGCAATCAAAGATAAACAGATACATAATAGTAATGCAGAGACAGCAGCAGAATATATGATGGCAAATCTAACAATGGAAGAAATGGAACAGGCAATGAATACCCTAAAAAAGAAGAAATCACCAGGAAAGGATGGAATCACAAATGAAATGCTAATAGGACTAGGGACAAAGGCAAAAAAGAAACTACTAGCAGTCCTACATTACAGCTGGAAGAGGGGAATAGTCCCACAGGCATGGAAGGAAGCTATACTAATACCAGTCCCAAAGAAAGGAAAAGACCTGGAAGAACCAAATGGCTATCGACCTATCAGTCTACTTAGCTGTGTAGGAAAATTAATGGAACGCATTATCAATGGCAGGCTAACATGGCATCTGGAAGAAAACAAACTCTTAACACCACACCAAGCAGGATTCAGAAAGTACAGATCCACTGAAGATCAAATAACCTATATAGCTCAGGAAATAGAGGATGCCTTCCAAGAGAAAACGCACACACTAGCGGTCTGGATAGATTTAGAAAAAGCATTTGATAAAGTATGGAAGGAAGGACTGAAAGTAAAACTGCAAAAAATGCATGTTTGTGGGAAAATGTACAAATGGATCAGCCACTACCTTGAGAACAGAACTGCCAGGACAAAAGTACAAGGACAAACCAGCAAAATGATGCTGTTGGGGCAAGGTGTCCCCCAAGGAGGAGTTCTTTCACCAACATTATTCCTAGCATATATAAATGACATCACGGAAAATTTTCCAGCCAGAGTACACACATCATCCTTTGCAGATGACCTAGCCATATGGACATCTGAAGAATATATTAGTACAGCTAACAGCAGAATACAGCAAGCCCTATTAGCACTAGAGGACTGGTCAAAATCATGGCTAGTGTAGATAAGTGAGGAGAAAACAACATGCACAGTGTTCTCCCTCTCAACTAAAACTCAGCAACCTAAGCTGGTATTGAATGGAAAAATATTGCGCCATGAAGAAAATCCAAACTATCTCGGAGTCACCTTTGATCGTCGCCTGACATGGAAAATACAGGTTGAGAAAAATCGAACAAGAGCAAGGCAAAGAATGGCAATCATGAAAAAGCTTGCTGGTACAACGTGGGGAGCAGATGAGAAAGTTCTCAAGAAGCTATATACTGGACGGGTGAGGCCAGTACTGGAATATGGCATTGCAGCTTGGGCAACAGCAGCTAAGTCAAACTTTAACAAAATAAGTAGAGTCCAAAACCAAGGAATGCGAATCATAACTGGAAGCCTGAAGACAACGCCTATTAATGAACTAGAAAAGATCACTTGTTTACAACCAATGCAGGACAGAAGAGATAGCAGAGCCCAGCAACAAGCAGAAAAATTTAGAAGATTGACAGACCACCCTATGTATAACAGGTTTAATGGTTTTGGAAAAGGAAGACTGAAGCGTAGCAACTTTGTAGAAACTGCAAAACGAAAGATTAGGGCAGATCCCATACTTAACATATCAACAGTCAAGCCCATTTACTATGCACACAACTTCCCAGCTTGGAGACAGCAGCAACTGCCTGAGATGATAGAAAACATTCCTGGTATTGAGAAAAAGAACACTCAGCATGAAACCGAAAGAAGAGAAATAACCCTAAACTACATAAAAGAACATTACCCAAGCAGCAATTGGACCCATGCATATACAGATGGATCAGCCAAAAATTCAATAGAGAATGGAGGAGGAGGAATTCTCCTAAATTTAAAAAATGGAGTGAAAAAAACACATTCAGTGGCAACTGGAAAGTTTTCAAGTAACTTCAAAGCAGAGGTAGAGGCTCTGAAAACTGCAGCAGAAATGCTCTTGATGGAGGAAAATAAAGAGAAGCAAATAGCTATCTTCACAGATGCAAAGTCAGCTGTCTCAATACTGAAGAGCAATAACAGCACAGAAATAGCTGACCTAAGAGCAGCACTCCATGGTCTAAGCCAGAAATCCAAAAAAGTTGTAATACAGTGGATCCCATCACATTGCAGTATACCTGGAAATGAAGAGGCTGACAGACTGGCAAAAGAGGGCGGACGACTACCACAGCCTGACATAGACATAACTTACAATGAGGCAAAGAGGTTGATAAAAAAGCACCTATAAAACCAAATGGGAATCAGAGCATCCAGGCCACCAGAAGGATGATGCATATTACAAACTCGACCGAAGAGAACAAGTAGCAATCTTCAGACTCCGCACAGGACATAACAGGCTGAAATACCACTTGTTCAATAAACTAAAAATAGGAGATACCGATGAATGTAATTGTCGAACTGGAAAAATGACAGCAAAACATTTGCTGCAGGATTGCCCAATATATGCAGAACAGAGAAAGATATTTTGGCCCACACCTGCTTCATTTGAGGACAAGCTCTATGGAGATATCAACAAGCTCAAGTTGACCGCAGCTTACTTTAACTACATACAGGTTGACATTTAAAGGTGTATGAAGAAGTATTCAGACTGCCACACTTCATACCACAGGTATGTCGGTTACAAAAGCCTCCCAGAGGCATGAAATGGAATATTGCTCGGATAGCAAATCCATTACGTGGAAAGTCCGAATCAAAAGCTCACTGTGTGAGCTTCATAAAAGGTGGAAAAAGTGTCCTAGTGGCACGAAATGGAATATTGCTCGGATAGCAAATCCATTGCGCGGAAAGTCCGAGTCGAAAGCTCACTGTGTGGATGTCATCTGCACACTGCATTCTTCTGGTTTCCGGAAGAACAGCCTATGGTGAACGGAAGGCCCAATATACGGAAGTGAGGCTAAGCAGCCATGTGCAGGACGTGACGATTCCTTGGGTGAGCCCAGTACCAGAGCGCTGTGTGTTGGCTCTGCAATTATGGAAGCCTCCTTGGATGGCGGGGAATGCTCATGGTCTGCCCCTGCCTTCCCTTGAGGGCTGACCAGGATGTCTTTGGCTGTTCTATATTGGCCAGCTAGGATGGGAGATAACACCACACCAGTGAGAGTCAAACGTCCTAAGAAACCCCCGGGAAGGTTAACCCGGTCAACAAATGCCCGCAGAAGTCGGATGTGTCGGCCTAATGGCGCAAGAACGCAGCTCTGCTGTAAACAGGCACAACGCAATCACATCCGAGAAAAAAAAAACTCCGGATGAACGAAGAAGAAGATACCACTATACACACACAGATTTCAGTTATTATACCACTATCCACACACAGATTCCAGTTAGTAGTATACCACTATCCACACACAGATTCCAGATAGTAGTTTACCACTATCCACACACAGATTCCAGTTATTATACCACTATCCACACACAGATTCCAGTTAGTGTACCACTATCCACACACAGATTCCAGTTATTATACCACTATCCACACACAGATTCCAGATAGTTGTGTACCACTATCCACACACAGATTCCAGTTATTATACCACTATCCACACACAGATTCCAGATAGTAGTGTACCACTATCCACACACAGATTCCAGATAGTAGTTTACCACTATCCACACACAGATTCCAGTTAGTGTACCACTATCTACACACAGATTCCAGTTAATATTCCACTATCCACACACAGATTCCAGTTAGTGTACCACTATCTACACACAGATTCCAGTTATTATACCACTATCCACACACAGATTCCAGTTAGTGTACCACTATCCACACACAGATTCCAGTTATTATACCACTATCCTCACAAAGATTCCAGTTATTATACCACTATCCACACACAGATTCCAGTTAGTAGTGTATCACTATCCACACAAAGATTCCAGTTATAATACCACTATCCTCACACAGATTCCAGTTATTATACCACTATCCACACACAGATTCCAGTTATTATACCACTATCCACACACAGATTCCAGTTATTATACCACTATCCACACACAGATTCCAGTTAGTAGTGTACCACTATACACACACAGATTCCAGTTAGTAGTGTACCACAAACAACCACCGAGGCATCTCCTTGCTTTCAATTGCAGGGAAGATACTCGCCAGAATTCTTCTCAATCGCCTCACAGCCCATCTCGATCAAGGTCTTCTTCCTGAGAGTCAATGTGGCTTCAGAAAAGAACGTAGAACTGTTGACATGATTTTCGCTGCAAGGCAGCTGCAAGAGAAATGTCAGGAACAGAACTGCGAAATGTTCTCCACTTTCATTGACCTTACCAAGGCTTTTGATACAGTCAGCAGAGAAGGACTGTGGAAGATTATGGCAAAATATGGCTGTCCACGAAAGTTTGTCCAAATAGTGCGGCTATTTCATGACGGCATGCAGGCAAGAGTACAGGAAAATGGTGAACTGTCTGAACCCTTTCCTGTCACCAATGGAGTGAAGCAAGGATGTGTCCTGGCACCAACACTGTTCAGCCTCATGTTTTCAGCCATGTTGATGAATGCCTTCGAGAACGACGACATTGGAATAGACATCAACTACCGTATGGATGGAAAGTTATTCAATCTCAGAAGGCTGAAAGCTAAAACCAAAATTAACAGCGGCACCGTCAGAGAGCTCCTGTTTGCTGATGATTGCGCTCTACACGCCAACTCAGAGGCGGACATGCAACATAATGTTTCAGCTTTCTCACATGCCTGTGCCAACTTTGGGCTCAATATCAACTTGGAGAAGACTGTAGTTATGTACCAGCCAGCTCCAGGGAATAATCACACTGTGCCGAATATCAAAGTGAATGATCATAGACTAAGTGTTGTGGACAAATTCACCTATCTTGGCAGCACCGTGCCACAAGCTGCCACAATCGATGACGAAGTGAATGCAAGAATCTCCAAGGCCAGTGCAGCCTTTGGCAGACTGTACAAGAATGTATGGGACAGAACTGGAATAAGCCTGCAAACAAAGCTAAAAGTCTACAAAGCAGTTGTATTATCCACACTGCTATATGCTTGTGAAACCTGGACTGTTTATCAGCGACACGCTAGGAAATTAAACCACTTCCACACAGTCTGCCTAAGGAAGCTACTGAAGATTAAATGGCAAGACAAGATTCCAGACACTGAAGTCCTAGAAAGAGCATCCATGCCCAGTATCCACACTCTACTGATGAAGAATCAGATTCGCTGGGCTGGTCACTTGACTCGCATGCCAGATCACAGGCTCCCTAAACGAATTTTTTACAGCGAACTGCGTTGTGGTAAACGCTCCCAAGGTGGCCAGAGGAAACGTTTTAAAGACACTCTGAAAATTTCACTGAATGCTTTTGGAATTCATCATGACACCTGGGAGGCTGCAGCCAGAGACCGAAATTCGTGGCGTGCATCATTGCGCAAAGGTGCAGTCATATGTGAGGCAACCAGGACTGCAAGAGCTGTGAAGAAAAGGCAGGACAGAAAAACCACTGCAGGAAATCCTCCTCCAGAGACGTCAAACATTCTTTTCCCACATTGTCAAAGAACATTTCGAGCCAAAATAGGCCTTATCAGCCATCTTAGAACTCACGGCTCCACACCTTCAACCCCACTGGATGAAATGAATGGTCATCATCATTCTTGATGGACAAACAACAACAAGTAGTGTACCACTATACACACACAGATTCCAGTTATTATACCACTATCCACACACATATTTCAGTTATTATACCACTATCCACACACAGATTCCAGTTAGTGTACCACTATCCACACACAGAGTCCAGATAGTAGTTTACCACTATCCACACACAGATTCCAGTTATAATACCACTATCCACACACAAATTCCAGTTATAATACCACAATCCACACACAGATTCCAGTTATAATACCACTATCCATACACAGATTTCAGTTATAATACCACTCCACACACAGATTCCAATTATAATACCACTATCCACACACAGATTTCAGTTATTATACCACTATCCACACACAGATTCCAGTTAGTAGTATACCACTATCCACACACAGATTCCAGTTAGTAGTATACCACTATCCACACAACAGTTTCCTGTTATTATACCACTATCCACACACAGATTTCAGTTATTATATCACTATCCACACACAGATTCCAGTTAGTGTACCACTATCCACACACACAGTCTAGATAGTAGTTTACCACTATCCACACACAGATTCCAGTTATAATACCACTATCCACACACAAATTCCAGTTATAATACCACTATCCACACACAGATTCCAGTTATAATACCACTATCCATACACAGATTCCAGTTATAATACCACTATCCACACACAGATTCCAGTTATAATACCACTATCCACACACAGATTCCAGTTATTATACCACTATTCACACACCGATTCTAGTTAGTAGTATATCACTATCCACACACAGATTCCAGATAGTAGTTTACCACTATCCACACACAGATTCCAGTTATTATACCACTATTCACACACGGATTCCAGTTAGTAGTGTACCACTATCCACACACAGATTCCAGTTATAATACCACTATTCACAAACAGATTCCATTTATTATACCACTATCCACACACAGATTCCAGTTATTATACCACTATCCACACACAGATTCCAGTTAGTATACCACTATCCACACATAGATTCCAGTTAGTATACCACTATCCACACACAGATCCCAGTTAGTATACCACTATCCACACACAAGTTCCAGTTAGTATACGACTATCCACACACATATTACAATTATTATACCACTATAGAAACACATATTCCAGTTATTATACCACTATCCACACACAGATTCCAGTTATTATACCACTATCCACACACAGATTCCAGTTATAATACCACTATCCACACACAGATTCCAGTTATTATACCACTATCCACACACGGATTACAGTTATTTTACCACTATCCACACACAGATTCCAGTTATTATACTACTATCCACACACAGATTCCAGTTATAATACCACTATCCACACACAGATTCCAGTTATTATACCACTATCCACACACAGATTCCAGTTATTATACCACTATTCACACACAGATTCAAGTTAGTATACCACTATCCACACACAGATTCCAGTTATTATATCACTATCCACACACTGATTCCAGTTATTATACCACAATCCACACACATATATTCCAATTATAATACCACTATCCACACAACAGTTTCCAGTTATTATACCACTATCCACACAACAGTTTCCAGTTATTATACCACTATCCACACACAGATTCCAGTTAGTATATCAATATGCACGCACAGATTCCAATTAGTTTACCACTATCAACACACGGATTCCTGTTTGCTGTCCACTTGAAATGACCGGAAACTGTGTGCTGCTCTCCAGGGAGACCGTCCAGCCGCAGTCCAGTCGCAGACTGCCCAGTGAGGGCGAGATCCACGTGGAGAACTTCCAGAAGGAGCTCTACCACCTGCCGGCCGCCGCCGAGGCCTGTCTGACTGACGAGGAGAAGCTGGCGCAGTTCCAACTAGGGCAGCTACACTTCGGGCTTCGCTATGATCTAGAGTCTAAGGTAATCAGACGGACGGACGGACGGACGGACGGACGGACGGACTGAGAAATGTTCTTGCCCCACAACGCTGTCGCGACGTGCCTCGTACAGATTGTGAATAAGAATGTTCAAATCAGTGGTTCTCAACCTTTTTTGACCAAACACCCCTTCACCATATGTTCAGAATGTCACTCCCCACACCCCTTTTTTTATATTTCCACCCTATAAATCCCGCCCCTCCTCGGCCGAGCCCCTACATATAATACGTAAAATTTGAAGCTAAATTTAATAACACATCTGTCTGTCTGTCTGTCTGTCTGCTTACAGAGACCCAACTACGTGGGGTAAAACCCGGGGCGTACATGGTCTGGCCTGTGAACCTCTGTTACTACTGACTCGCAAACTGCAGCAGCCTGCTACACGAACGCGATTGTCAGTACGATCCATAAATTAACGATAATTCGCGGTTGTACTATTCGTTATGCAATAAACTTGCTAAGAAATCACAGTCAGAAAATGCCGGGGTCGACTGCCACGTCCTATAAAGGCTATGCAGCTATAGTATGTCCAGAAAAGAATGCCTTCATTCACGATCAATTAGTTTGAAAACTGTCTGTTGCATCGTTATGAAATTTTTCCAGCCGTCTTATATTTACCCCCACCCAAGGAATATGTCTTTGATAGGTCCAAAGGCAACTTAAATCATAAAAAGCGGCGACATTTCTTTGATGTTTTGATGAAAAACTAGTGATTTCTCGCTAACAAACTTGTTTTAAAGTAATGCCAATGCCCCGCCAGTTGGGATGACAAACACAAGGCGTATCCAGATTCGTATGGGAGTGGGTGCATTGTCTGCTCTGCTGAGACGGGACATGATTACATGTTTTGCACGACGAATATAGCTGTGAATGTCTCTGTAGTGGGCTTCCTTCTTAACGGTCAAGATGTTGGTCCTCTTTTCATTGAAGTTTATAGAATGATTAGTATGTTCGTGTGTTGTCCCCTCATTTGACAACGTGTTTCTTCTCACGTTTCTTGTTATGCCACAATATGTCAGTCCCCACTGCAATATTACTCTTCGGTTGGTATTCGATGCGTCTAGATCTTTTTGGTTTTTCAATGTCAGTTGTTTTCACCGTTGAGGGTTCACGAATTGAAAATTCATCACTGTGGAATACAAACTGTTGGCATTAACAAGCTGTATTGTTTATGCCGATGTTGTAATGTTTAGGACCTGCAATTCTTCTGAATATTTGTAGCAAAATATCCCAGTTGGTGTGCACGTGGATTAAGGTCTGCGATCTGCTCAGACCTTAATCTGGGTCGGACGATTCCAGTAGGTTGATGACTGCTCTCGGTTGCATAAAATTCAATCCATCCTTTCTCCAATAATCCTCTTCCTCTTTCAACACATGATCCTCACATTTTCCCAGTAACTTTTATCAATATTTAATAGCGCGGACTGGGTTAGTATCTTGACGTCAGACAATTTGAATATAGTATTGTCAGCTGCCACCTGTCCTTTAATTTTAGCCCACAAAAGTTCTATAGGGTTAAAATGAGAATGGTACGGCGGAAGTCTCAAACACCCTTGACGATGCTCTTCTATCAACTTGTCGATTTGATATTTCTTGCTTTTTGGCGTCTGTTTTACAAGGGACAACAATTCTAGCTAGAAATACGTTTCTGGAAATGGTATGTTTTCCATTCGGAGCCATATCTTTATTGCTCCCTTTGTGCTCGATGCTGTAGGTATTTTGTCTTCTTGGGCAACAACATTGATATCATGCATTGTCCATAATTGGACACGACGGTCTATCTAGGGATGGAAGCACAGTATTCTCGAGCCAATCTCCAAATACATTACCATTCATCTTATTATGATAATCCCTATTGTCTGTATGCTTTCATACGAACACGAGCCCAGCATTCTGTTGTAAACCATTATGCGTATTACCAGCATGGGCCATGACCAAAAGCTGTCCTATACTACTGGGCACATATCGCTTTATCTGTCCATCCACTGATTGCCATTCCTTATCACTTGTGTGGTGCGCATTGATCCATATTTCATCCAAACACACTATGCCATAATTTTCTTTGCGCATTTCCCTTATTTCACGTAGGTATCTGCTTCTCGTGGCTCCTAAATGCGGTTGCTCGCAAAGAATATTTCTACCGCCCTTGTACTTTCTAAAAGTGAAGATAATGTCTTATAATTGGCCACAAAGTTGTTTTGGATAGCTCTATGTTATTGTTCTTTCTCAACCAAACCCTAAGTTTTCTTACACTCAATGTTTCTTTGGCATCCAGCATTTTTATTATGCTGGATAATCCTGGATATAAAATCCAAAATATTTATAATTTTAGGAGTCTCCGTGGCGAAGTGGTCAAGCCGTTTGACTCGGGCTCCAAAGGTTGTGGGTTCAATTCCGGGCCGCATCCTTCGGTTCACGAGTTAAATTTTTCGGAGACTTCTGTGGGTCATCGCTAGAGCTGCAGAGTTCGTGCTTTGTGCGATGCTTTCCGCGCTGTGGAAAGAGACCGAGCCATATGGGATAGAACACGGTGCAATGAAGTCGACCCTGTCGACTTTTAAGCGACTTTTTAAAGCATTTTTATAATAGCTCGCCTTATGACATCTTTGTCAAAGCTGTCTACAATAATCTTTCTACCTACCGTTTTGTTATTGTGTGGTGGTTTAATTCCAGATTCTTGCACTCATCGACGAAATAACCGTTTACTCAAACCCAATGCATGCACTGTTCTTTTTTCGGAATTTGTAATAGTATAAAACAGTTTCCTGTGATCAGCTTCTTGACAAAAATATGTGTACAACTTTATAGCAATGCTTTGAAGTGTATACACAATTTCGCATTCATTCCCATTGAAAAATATTCACTCATTTCAATGTTAGCGATAAGTGGTAAGATTTAAAAAAAAACAACTATTAATCAGGTTTCATAAAATAACCCACATTTTGAGACACCTCTGAACAGTCCCAGTTTAAATAACGTGGGGTTCTTGGCATAAGGCCAATCCCTTCAAAACACGTACAATATTCAACATTGAGCGCTGATTGTCTGGCTACGCTGTAATACATTTAAAATTATGAATTTCATCTCTGACCCGTAAATTATAAATCGCATATAAACAAACTTTGCAATCTGCTGTAAAATCTCCAGAACAAAAATTGTTTTGTTGGGTGGACATAATGATAAGGTTATATGCTAAATCTCATCATTTTCTTTCAGTTGGTTACTGAGATATGGAATTTTATATTGGGGCAGACAAAAGTAAACACACTATAACTGATTATTGGATGTGTCTTTCAGGTTCTGGTAGTGAAAATCATCGAGGCACGTGACCTGCCACCCCCGTACTGCATGGACGATACCAAACAGGACATGGCCCACTCCAATCCCTACTGTAAAATCTCCTTACTGCCCGACCAGAAAGCCTCCAAACAGACCACGGTCCAGAGAAAGACACAAGAGCCGGCGTGGAACGAGTTCTTCAGCTTCGACATCGACTACCAGGAGTCACAGGAGAGGACTTTGGAGATCCTTCTCAAGGACTTTGACAAGTTTTCCAGACATCGATTCATCGGGAGAGTCTTATTGCCGCTCTGCTCCGTCAACTTGATCAAGGGTGGGCACATGTGGAAGCCATTGCTGCCCGGCAGTAAGGTAAGCGTTCTCGCTGGACTTGTACATGAAATTATGAGTTGCTTTCATGATCTGAGCAGGCATCGTTCATTCAGTTCAGTTAACTTTAGCCCAGTTAAGCTCAGTTTAACTCAGTTCAGTTCATGTCACTATTATCGCACTCTGCACTTGTCCATAGGTGATGCCATCTGTCATAGATTGAGTTGAGGTCACACTGACGTTGTGGTGGACGCGGATTCCAAACTCTTGCACTCCAAATGAGCAAACTTGGTCTCGTTTAGGCAGATTAATCACAAGTCCCAGGATACACAAGAACAGAGCCTTGGTATGGGTCATGCACCAATACAAGTAGATACCTTGGTATCGCCATGGAGTGGGACAGTACACATAGATGCTCTTGGTATCACTAGGAAGTGGGACAGTACACACAGATGCTCTTGGTATCACTAGGAAGTGGGACAGTACACATAGATGCTCTTGGTATCACTAGGAAGTGGGACAGTACAAGTAGATGCTCTTGGTCTCACTAGGAAGTGGGACAGTACAAGTAGATGCTCTGGTATCACTAGGAAGTGGGACAGTAAAGTAGATGCTCTTGGTATCACTAGGAAGTGGGACAGTACACGTAGATGCTCTTGGTATCACTAGAAGGGGACAGTACACATAGATGCTCTTGGTATCACTAGGAAGTGGGACAGTACACGTAGATGCTCTTGGTATCACTAGGAAGTGGGACCGTACACGTAGATGCTCTGGTATCACTAGGAAGTGGGACAGTACACATAGATGCTCTTGGTATCACTAGAAGTGGGACAGTACAAGTAGATGCTCTTGGTATCACTAGGAAGTGGGACAGTACAAGTAGATGCTCTTGGTCTCACTAGGAAGTGGGACAGTACAAGTAGATGCTCTTGGTTATCACTAGGAAGTGGGACAGTACAAGTAGATGCTCTTGGTATCACTAGGAAGTGGGACAGTACAAGTAGATGCTCTTGTATCACTAGGAAGTGGGGACAGTACACACAGATGCTCTTGGTATCACTAGGAAGTGGGACCAGTACACGTAGATGCTCTTGGTATCACTAGGAAGTGGGACAGTACACGTAGATGCTCTTGGATCACTAGGAAGTGGGACAGTACACCAGATGCGCCTTGGTATCATAGGAAGTGGGACAGTACACATAGATGCTCTCTGGTATCACTAGGAAGTGGGACAGTACAGGTAGATGCTCTTTGGTATCACTAGGAAGTGGGACAGTACACGTAGATGCTCTTGGTATCACTAGGAAGTGGGACAGTACACAGTAGCTGCTCTTGGTATCACTAGGAAGTGGGGACAGTACAAGTAGATCTGCTCTTGGTATCACTAGGAAGTGGGACAGTACAAGTAGATGCTCTTGGTATCCACTAGGAAGTGGGACAGTACACACAGATGCTCTTGGTATCACTAGGAAGTGGGACAGTACACGTAGATGCTCTTGGTATCACTAGGAAGTGGGACAGTACACACAGATGCTCTTGGTATCACTAGGAAGTGGGACAGTACACACAGATGCTCTGTGGGATATCACTAGGAAGTGGGACAGTACAAGTAGATGCTCTTGTATCACTAGGAAGTGGACCAGTACACATAGATGCTCTTGGTATCACTAGGAAGTGGGACAGTACCCATAGATGCTCCTGGTATCACTAGGCAGTGGGACAGTACACTAGATGCTCTTGGTATCACTAGGAAGTGGGACAGTACAGGTAGACGCTCCTTGGTATCACTAGGAAGTGGGACAGTACACGTAGATGCTCTTGGTATCACTAGGAAGTGGGACAGTACACGTAGATGCTCTTGGTATCACTAGGAAGTGGGACAGTACAAGTAGATGCTCTTGGTATCACTAGGAAGTGGGACAGTACAAGTAGATGCTCTTGGTATCACTAGGAAGTGGGACAGTACACACAGATGCTCTTGGTATCACTAGGAAGGGGGACAGTACACACAGATGCCTTGGTATCACTAGGAAGTGGGACAGTACAAGTAGATGCTCTTGGGATCACTAGGAAGTGGGACAGTACACATAGATGCTCTTGATCACTAGGGAAATGGGACAGTACAGGTAGATGCTCTTGGTATCACTAGGAAGTGGGACAGTACAGGTAGATGCTCTTGGTATCACTAGGAAGTGGGACAGTACAAGTAGATGCTCTTGGTATCACTAGGAAGTGGGACAGTACACACAGATGCTCTTGGTATCACTAGGAAGTGGGACAGTACACACAGATGCTCTTGGTATCACTAGGAAGTGGGACAGTACAAGTAGATGCTCTTGGTATCACTAGGAAGTGGGACAGTACAACGTAGATGCTCTTGGTATCACTAGGAAGTGGGACAGTACACACAGATGCTCTTGGTATCACTAGGAAGTGGGACAGTACACTAGATGCTCTTGGTATCACTAGGAAGTGGGACAGTACACGTAGATGCTCTTGGTATCACTAGGAAGTGGGACAGTACAGTAGATGCTCTTGGTATCACTAGGAAGTGGGACAGTACAAGTAGATGCTCTTGGTATCACTAGGAAGTGGGACAGTACAAGTAGATGCTCTTGGTATCACTAGGAAGTGGGACAGTACAAGTAGATGCTCTTGGTATCACTAGGAAGTGGGACAGTACACACAGATGCTCTTGGTATCACTAGGAAGTGGGACAGTACACATAGATGCTCTTGGTATCACTAGGAAGTGGGACAGTACACATAGATGCTCTTGTATCACTAGGAAGTGGGACAGTACAAGTAGATGCTCTTGGTATCACTAGGAAGTGGGACAGTACACGTAGATGCTCTTGGTATCACTAGGAAGTGGGACAGTACAGTAGATGCTCTTGGTATCACTAGGAAGTGGACAAACACTAGATGCTCTTGGTATCACTAGGAAGTGGGACAGTACACTATGCTCTTGGTATCACTAGGAAGTGGGACAGTACAATAGATGCTCTTGGTATCACTAGGAAGTGGGACAGTACAGTAGATGCTCTTGGTATCACTAGGAAGTGGGACAGTACATGTAGATGCTCTTGGTATCACTAGGAAGTGGGACAGTACACGTAGATGCTCTTGGTATCACTAGGAAGTGGGACAGTACACATAGATGCTCTTGGTATCACTAGGAAGTGGGACAGTACACATAGATGCTCTTGGTATCACTAGGAAGTGGGACAGTACAGTAGATGCTCTTGGTATCACTAGGAAGTGGGACAGTACACTAGATGCTCTTGGTATCACTAGGAAGGGGACAGTACAAGTAGATGCTCTTGGTATCACTAGGAAGTGGGACAGTACAAGTAGATGCTCTTGGTATCACTAGGAAGTGGGACAGTACACACAGATGCTCTTGGTATCACTAGGAAGTGGGACAGTACACACAGATGCTCTTGGTATCACTAGGAAGTGGGACAGTACACACAGATGCTCTTGGTATCACTAGGAAGTGGGACAGTACACGTAGATGCTCTTGGTATCACTAGGAAGTGGGACAGTACAAGTAGATGCTCTTGGTATCACTAGGAAGTGGGACAGTACACGTAGATGCTCTTGGTATCACTAGAAGTGGGACAGTACACGTAGATGCTCTTGGTATCACTAGGAAGTGGGACAGTACACGTAGATGCTCTTGGTATCACTAGGAAGTGGGACAGTACAAGTAGATGCTCTTGGTATCACTAGGAAGTGGGACAGTACACATAGATGCTCTTGGTATCACTAGGAAGTGGGACAGTACAATAGATGCTCTTGGTATCACTAGGAAGTGGGACAGTACACGTAGATGCTCTTGGTATCACTAGGAAGTGGGACAGTACAAGTAGATGCTCTTGGTATCACTAGGAAGTGGGACAGTACACGTAGATGCTCTTGGTATCACTAGGAAGTGGGACAGTACACATAGATGCTCTTGGTATCACTAGGAAGTGGGACAGTACACGTAGATGCTCTTGGTATCACTAGGAAGTGGGACAGTACACGTAGATGCTCTTGGTATCACTAGGAAGTGGGACAGTACACGTAGATGCTCTTGGTATCACTAGGAAGTGGGACAGTACACACAGATGCTCTTGGTATCACTAGGAAGTGGGACAGTACACACAGATGCTCTTGGTATCACTAGGAAGTGGGACAGTACACACAGATGCTCTTGGTATCACTAGGAAGTGGGACAGTACACAAGATGCTCTTGTATCACTAGGAAGTGGGACAGACAATAGATGCTCTTGGTATCACTAGGAAGTGGGACAGTACAACAGATGCTCTTGGTATCACTAGGAAGTGGGACAGTACACACAGATGCTCTTGGTATCACTAGAAGTGGGACAGTACACAGTAGATGCTCTTGGTATCACTAGGAAGTGGGACAGTACAGTAGATGCTCTTGGTATCACTAGGAAGTGGGACAGTACACGTAGATGCTCTTGGTATCACTAGGAAGTGGGACAGTACACATAGATGCTCTTGGTATCACTGGAAGTGGGACAGTACACGTAGATGCTCTTGGTATCACTAGGAAGTGGGACAGTACACAGATGCTCTTGGTATCACTAGGAAGTGGGACAGTACACAGATGCTCTTGGTATCACTAGGAAGTGGGACAGTACACACAGATGCTCTTGGTATCACTAGGAAGTGGGACAGTACAAGATGCTCTTGGTATCACTAGGAAGTGGGACAGTACACTAGATGCTCTTGGTATCACTAGGAAGTGGGACAGTACACGTAGATGCTCTTGGTATCACTAGGAAGTGGGACAGTACACGTAGATGCTCTTGGTATCACTAGGAAGTGGGACAGTACACACAGATGCTCTTGGTATCACTAGGAAGTGGGACAGTACACGTAGATGCTCTTGGTATCACTAGGAAGTGGGACAGTACACATAGATGCTCTTGGTATCACTAGGAAGTGGGACAGTACAAGTAGATGCTCTTGGTATCACTAGGAAGTGGGACAGTACACGTAGATGCTCTTGGTATCACTAGGAAGTGGGACAGTACACGTAGATGCTCTTGGTATCACTAGGAAGTGGGACAGTACACGTAGATGCTCTTGGTATCACTAGGAAGTGGGACAGTACAAGTAGATGCTCTTGGTATCACTAGGAAGTGGGACAGTACACGTAGATGCTCTTGGTATCACTAGGAAGTGGGACAGTACAAGTAGATGCTCTTGGTATCACTAGGAAGTGGGACAGTACAAGTAGATGCTCTTGGTATCACTAGGAAGTGGGACAGTACAAGTAGATGCTCTTGGTATCACTAGGAAGTGGGACAGTACACTCAGATGCTCTTGGTATCACTAGGAAGTGGGACAGTACACATAGATGCTCTTGGTATCACTAGGAAGTGGGACAGTACACGTAGATGCTCTTGGTATCACTAGGAAGTGGGACAGTACACGTAGATGCTCTTGGTATCACTAGGAAGTGGGACAGTACAAGTAGATGCTCTTGGTATCACTAGGAAGTGGGACAGTACACGTAGATGCTCTTGGTATCACTAGGAAGTGGGACAGTACAAAGATGCTCTTGGTATCACTAGGAAGTGGGACAGTAAAGTAGATGCTCTTGGTATCACTAGGAAGTGGGACAGTACAGGGAGATGCTCTTGGTATCACTAGGAAGTGGGACAGTACACAAGATGCTCTTGGTATCACTAGGAAGTGGGACAGTACACATAGATGCTCTTGGTATCACTAGGAAGTGGGACAGTACACACAGATGCTCTTGGTATCACTAGGAAGTGGGACAGTACAAGTAGATGCTCTTGGTATCACTAGGAAGTGGGACAGTACACTAGATGCTCTTGGTATCACTAGGAAGTGGGACAGTACAAGTAGATGCTCTTGGTATCACTAGGAAGTGGGACAGTACAAGTAGATGCTCTTGGTATCACTAGGAAGTGGGACAGTACACATAGATGCTCTTGGTATCACTAGGAAGTGGGACAGTACACGTAGATGCTCTTGGTATCACTAGGAAGTGGGACAGTACAAGGTAGATGCTCTTGGTATCACTAGGAAGTGGGACAGTACACACAGATGCTCTTGGTATCACTAGGAAGTGGGACAGTACAAGTAGATGCTCTTGGTATCACTAGGAAGTGGGACAGTACAGTAGATGCTCTTGGTATCACTAGGAAGTGGGACAGTACAATAGATGCTCTTGGTATCACTAGGAAGTGGGGGCAGTACACTAGATGCTCTTGGTATCACTAGGAAGTGGGACAGTACAGTAGATGCTCTTGGGATCACTACGAAGTGGGACAGTACAAGTAGATGCTCTTGGTATCACTACGAAGTGGGACAGTACAAGTAGATGCTCTTGGTATCACTAGGAAGTGGGACAGTACAAGTAGATGCTCTTGGTATCACTAGGAAGTGGGACAGTACAAAAAGCTCTTGGTATCACTAGGGAAATGGGACAGTACACTATGCTCTTGGTATCACTAGGAAGTGGGACAGTACACTAGATGCTCTTGGTATCACTAGGAAGTGGGACAGTACAAGTAGATGCTCTTGGTATCACTAGGAAGTGGGACAGTACAATAGATGCTCTTGGTATCACTAGGAAGTGGGACAGTACACGTAGATGCTCTTGGGATCACTAGGAAGTGGGACAGTACACATAGATGCTCTTGGGATCACTAGGAAGTGGGACAGTACAATAGATGCTCTTGGTATCACTAGGAAGTGGGACAGTACACACGTAGATGCTCTTGTATCACTAGGAAGTGGGACAGTACATGTAGATGCTCTTGGTATCACTAGGAAGTGGGACAGTACACGTAGATGCTCTTGGTATCACTAGGAAGTGGGACAGTACACGTAGATGCTCTTGGTATCACTAGGAAGTGGGACAGTACAAGTAGATGCTCTTGGTATCACTAGGAAGTGGGACAGTACAAGTAGATGCTCTTGGTATCACTAGGAAGTGGGACAGTACAAGTAGATTCTCTTGGTATCACTAGGAAGTGGACAGTACAAGTAGATTCTCTTGGTATCACTAGGAAGTGGGACAGTACAAGTAGATTCTCTTGGTATCACTAGGAAGTGGGACAGTACAAGTAGATTCTCTTGGTATCACTAGGAAGTGGGACAGTACAAGTAGATTCTCTTGGTATCACTAGGAAGTGGGACAGTACAAGTAGATGCTCTTGGTATCACTAGGAAGTGGGACAGTACACGTAGATGCTCTTGGTATCACTAGGAAGTGGGACAGTACAAGTTGATTCTCTTGGTATCACCCTCCAATCACCCATTCCCCAATCACACATCCATTAACCACATATCCCCCAGCCACACACACCCCTCCCATACACTCACACACATCTCTCCACCTATACACACATCCCCACACACGAATCCCCACCCACCAACACATCCCCCATCTACAAGCACACAACTCCCACCCACATACACCCCACCACCCACACATCTCCACCTACACACATCTTCCCTCGCACACACACATCCCCTACCCATACACTCATCTCCCACATATATCCACCCACTCACGTACTCATCCCTTAACCACTCACACCCACACATCCTCCACCCACCCATCAACACATACATCTCCCATCTACCCACCCACACTCACGTACCCCATCCACCCAGCCAAACACACATCCCCCAGCCTCACATAATTCTTTACCCACCCGCACATTCCACACCCAATCACACCTACCCCACCTACCCACACACACATCTCTCACCCACACACATCTCCCCTCCCACACAACACCCCACCCATATACACATCCCCCACCCTCACCCACACATCCCCCATACACATCCCCAACCACACATCCCTCACCCACACACACACACGCACATCTACCCACCCACCCACACACCGCCCACCTACAAACACACTTACCACCCACAAATACACCGTCCACCCACCCACAATTACCCCACCCACACACACACAGACATACCCCCACCCAAACAAACATCCCCACACCCATCCCCAACCCACATACATCTCCCACACACCCATTCACACTCACATCCCTCACTCACTCACCCACATACACATTCCCCACCCACCAACACCCCCACACTTCCAACCATCACCCAAACATCCTTCACCCACACACACACACACACACACACACACACACACACACAACACACCACCGACAACACATCTCTTCACCCACCCACCCACACATCACCCATGCACCCAAACACAACCCCTCCACACATACATCCCAACACACACATCCCCAAGACACACGCATGCCTCATGCACATCCACACTTCCTCGAATACACTGCATGCATGTACACATATACACACAACATATATGCATACATACACAAACATACACACATATGCACACGTACATACATATAAACAAACATGTATGCACACATAAACACACGTACAGACATACACACACACAAGCACACACATACACAATATTTACACACACATATACACCCATACACGCATACAGACATGCACACACACATACATCCACACATACATCCACACATATAAACACACACACACACACACATAGAAACACATACACACACCCATCAATCCACACACATACACGCTGCCTCACATAACAACTAAAACTAATATGAACATATGTGAGCATCCTCACAAGAACATTCACAATTGGGAAAACATGGGAAAATATGGAAAATGGTGATGAAAATATGTTATACATTGTGTAACGCAAAAATAAAAACGGTGGTGCAGTTCAGTAAGATAATTCCTGAAATTGACATAAACACAATGAAATAAGCAGTGCATGTTAAATTCAATTGGCAGTAAAATGCTAATGTGAAAGATGAGGATACAGAAAACATATGGCATAATGGCATGCTTGCGCTCATCTCTCTCTCTCTCTCTCTCTCTCTCTCTCTCTCTCTCTCCTCTCTCTCTCTCTCTCACACACACACACACACACACACACACACACACACACACACACTCACTCATTCACTCTCTAAACCACATTAACTCACTCTCTTACTCGCACACACAGACAAGCAAACAGACACTCACACTCACTCACTCTCACTCATTCACTTTCTCATGCACTCTCTAACTCACCCACTCTCTAACTCACCCACTCTCTCTCTCTCTCTCTCTCTCTCTCTCTCTCTCTCTCTCTCTCTCTCTCTCTCTCTCTCTCTCTCTTACACATTCACTAGCTCTCACACTCACTCACTCACGCACAAACCCACAAATTCTCTCTCTCACTCACTCACTCACGCTCCCTTACTCACTCACTCACTCGCTGACTCTCTAACTCACACTCACTCACTCACTTTCTGACTCTATCATACAGACAGACAGACACAAAACACAACCTCTCTCTCACATTCACTCAATCTCTCACTCATATAAATACTAAGAAAGCACTTTACAACACAATCTTCCTACCAACTCCATGTTACCAATACCAAAACTGGACAATGACAGAAAAGGAGAAAAGAAAAATCACTACAACAGAAATGAGATTCCTGAGAAGAATACTCAATGTGATTTATTTGGTTGTTTCGGGATTTGAGATTTAAATATTGAGCACAACCCACTACTGGCAACGCTGATCGTATTCTGGTATGAACCTAAGGCCTATCCACGTCAATGTGGAAGCACTTCCATATTGACGTGGATAGGCCTTAGGTTCATACCAGAATACGATCAGCGTTGCCAGTAGTGGGTTGTGCTCAATATTTAAATACTCAATGTCTCAAGAAGAGATAAGATCAGAAATGAAGAAATCAGGACTAAAGTGGGGGTTATAGCTGCACTAGATTTTTATTAGAAGACAGCAAGTCAAATGGTTTGGCCATGCAAGTAGGTTACCAACTAACAGTATACCACAACAAGCAATGATGTACAGACCAGAGGGAAGCAGAGGAAGAGGCCGACCACGTAAACGATGGACGCAGTTGAATAACAGAGTCCATGGGAATATCGATACATGAAGCTCATAAGCGGGCACTCTCTCGCTGTTTATACTTCACCTCGACACCGCAATGTATAAGAGGAACATGATGAGATGAGACGAGAGATTTGAGATGAGATGAGAATGTTATGTGAATAAATGGAGTGTCCTAAAGTCTCTCATCAGTTTGATAATGTTAGGTGAATAAAACCACTACGCTTTAAAATACAAATTTGTTTCTGTGCGTCACCTGTCCTATATTGTGGTGTGTTCGAACAGAAACGGGAGTAATGAAACATTAAGATGAGCAGGAAGGGAAAAATAAAGAAAAGAAAGGGGGGGGGGGGGGAAATCTGAAAGGTACAACAAAAGGAAAGCTCAGAGAAGAAGGAAGGAAGGAAAGATTAGGAAAGTAGAAAGAAGGAGAAGGGAGGAAGAAGAAGGAAGCGAGAAAGAAGAAGAAGAAATAAATAAGAAGAAAAAGAAGGCTAAAGAAAGAAAAAGAAAGAGAGAGGTAGGGAGGGAGGCAGGAATGAAAGGGAAAGAAAGGAAAACGAAAGGAGACAGGAGGGAAAAAGAAAGGAAACAGGAAAGAAACAGACAGGAGACGAAGGAAAAAGGCAGGGGAAAATGAACGAAAAGGGAAGAAAGAAAGAAAGAAAGAAAGAAAGAAAGAAAGGAAATAAAGAAGGGAAAGAAAAGGGAAGAAAGGAAGGAAGGAAAAGGGAGGAAAGAAAGGAGGGAAATGGAAGAAGGAAAGGAAGGAAAAAAGAAGACAGGAAGGAAGAAAAGGAAGAAAGGAAGAAAGGAAGGAAAAGGAAGAAAGAAAGGAAGGAAATAAAGAAGAAAGATAGAAGTTTGAAAGAAGAAAAAAGAAACAAAGATGAAGGAAGAAAGGAAGAAAGAAAAACAGAGTAAAGAAGAAAGAAAGAAAGAAAGAAAGAAAACATAATAATAATAATAATAAGAAGAAGAAGAAGAAGAAGAAGAAGAAGATGGGAGAAGGAAGAGGAACGAAGTTCAGAATGAGGAGAAAGGACTTTAAAGGAAGCAATAAGGGACTTGTAGAGAAGAGAGGAGGGGTGGGAAGAGCAACACAACTGATGCAGCTGCTATCACAAAGTGTGAGCCAAGAGACACGAGCGCTAGACGGGTGCTCATTTCTATAGCCATTACTCTCGTCTAATGAAAGTAACTCCTTGGAGGTTTGCATGGCCACCCAAGTGTCATATATCTGAAATATATCCCGACAGGCTGTGTGTCCACACCATGCACACCGCCGGTGCACACTCACACTGGATCCCTTACACCAATATCCCCCACACTGGATCCCTTACACCAATATCTCCCACACTGGATTCCTCACACCAATATCCCCAACACTGGATCCCTCACACCAAAAGAATCACACTGAATCCCTCACACCAATATCCCTCACACTGGATCCCTCACAACAATATTCCCCACACTAGATCCCTCACACCAACAGTTGTATTCGACAAGATTCAGCAAGAGACGTGTCAACATGCTCCCACGAAGATTGCCAGTGCTCTCAGTTTGGTCCTACAACTAAATGTCAACTGACACAAGAAGCAATGTGAAACAATACACGCCATCAATATTTTATGTTGTGTACAGAAAACAAGGTCGCATGCCTTCCAATTAACAATCCCATTTCAAAGCGCACTTCCTCATTTCCAATGTCAGCCAGCTCAGTGTTGCACAAATCTGTGAGCGAAATGTTATTTCCTTTATCATTGCTTCATTACGTCTGTCATCATTTCTTGATGATATCTTGAAACAGCTTTATTATAGCGCTATATCTTGACGATGTTATGAATCAGCATTATTATTATAGCAATATCCTGATGATGCGATAAACCAGTTTCATGTTATAACTTTATATTGTTACATCTTTTATGTCTTTATGATTTTATACATCAGCTTTATTAATATTGATGTAACTTGAAGATATTGTAAATCAGCTTTGGTAATATAGTTACATCTATGCTATTATATTGTGGAAGAACTCTTGAGTCATTCATCCAATTATATCACGCCTTGGGCAAACAGAACAATGTACGTAGGTGGGAAATAAATCAAACTTATCAATAAAACAAGCATGATTAAAACACAACACAACTATCCCACGTTTACATATCGAACTAACGTTAGAGACTCGAGACTCTTGGCCAGCTGGGTCCGTACTGCATTGGACAATATCGGACCTGCCCATGCTTCTTCCTACATGTATTGTTGCATAGTTTGCCAGCTGGTCCGCGCGTTCATTGTCCTTTACGCCGACGTGTCCGGATGTTTACATCCACGCCAGTGATGTGAAGCTTGATTTTCGAATGCTGTCCACCCATTCAGCACAGAGACTGCCGTGTGTGGTTTTCTGCAGCATGTTCATGGAGTCAGATATGCTGATCTCGTGTGGGTTCTTGTCCTGCTGCCCATGCCAAGGCTCTGGGGGCGGCGGTGATCTCCAGTTACACATTAACTATTACATGGGCATGGCATGAGAACACGGGGAAGGGTGGTCCAAAGGTAACAGAAAACAGGAGGGCCAAAATTAAACCGTGGCACCAAAACAGGGCTGATACCAACTGGACGGACACACACCATAGTGGAAATTAAGTGGCTCTCAATTTTCAATCTGAAAGAGCTGTCCGAATAACACGAACTGTCCGAATAGCACTGATATACGTATCACTGAGCCCCTTATCATCCCGCTGAATGGATACGCGCCATAATGGATATAAAGTGGTTCTCCATTTTCAGTCTGACAGAATTGTCCGAATAATATGATTGTATAATAGTGATACACACATCATCAACACCCCCCCCCCCCCCCCCCCCCTCCACCAATCATCCATATCACACTCCACTGATTTGTATTGATCTATTGTTTAAAGTTTTATGAATCCCCGCTACTATTAAACCAGGTTTTTCAGCAACAGTTGTCTAAAATAGTATTAGATAGGGAACTATTGGGCCGTTAAGATAACACCAGAAATGCATTTAAATGGCATTAGTCGACACTCCTAGCAGTAAAGGAAAGAAGTAGAGATTAAAGGGCACATTAGAAAATACACAAATTGAGCTGTGTAAGCACACCGGGAACTTGCTGCCTCCAAATGATGACAGAGGCTCGCTGAAGCAACAAGTGTGCTTCGAAGTATCACCAATTAGACTGTCTAGAGAAGGTGTCAACATTAGCCAAGTCATTGACCCACCTGAACCCACAACTATGGAATATGAAAGGAATTTTTACCGATACCTTGTTACAGCACAGTTAAGTCTCAGATATGTATACAGACCAAGTATCGATCGCTTAAAAAAAAAAACACACACACACACAAACACACACACACACACACACAAAACATACACACACACCGAACAGGTGTATTGGGTCTAATACATGTTTACACATTTAAATAAGAGACATGAAAGACAGGTTCTGTTGTGTTATACGTAAAACACAGAAATATCATTTTCGGAGACTCTTGTGGCGGCTGAAATACCACGCGAACTGAGTTCCCTTATACTGATCTCCTCTTCTTCTTTCCTAGACTTATAAAAGTGCAAGTCACTACCTGTCAATTCACCACACAAGCTATCGAGTGTTAATAACCATTTTGTATCTATTCCTGAACATCATTAAGATGTTTTCGATCTGACCCCCAGTTATCGCCACATTCACCCAGGTTATTTTTGTGTTGACAATCCTCCCCAGCAATTGATCCTGTAATTGTCTTGTCTAAATATAGCACTTCCATTACTGTTTCCAGCCACACGATGTAATACAATCCTAAATCTCAAGGCTTTTGCGTGGGTGGCGCTCTGAAACCTCTCTTCATTAAGTTACATATTCTTTTCACAATATTCTGTCCGTTACAGGAGGCCCGAATGCCTGTTTCAGCCCCACGTGTAGAAAACGCCACTGGTTTTTGTTAACAAGCTGTCATGTTTTCAACAGCGACAGTTTATTGTGGTATGAACATCTTGTACTGTATCATCTTGGGACATACGTAGTCTGTTTAGTTTAGTCGACGGATCAACATCACGGCACACGGGTGCAACCCATAAGTGCTCCGTTCTTCTCCTAACTCAAACCTCAGTATGGAGAAACTCAGCTCAGTGCACGAACTCCGTAGCACCGGCGAGGATCCTGAAATACTTTGGGTAGAGTTTTAACTCGAAATTTTGCCCCGGCAGCGCCGTTAGGCTACTCTTTTTCGATTTCCAATTGCCAAAGGATTTTTTACGTGCGCAACAATACACACGGGCGTCCGATCTCACTACCCAGAGACCAGGGGGAATTTTTACTAGAAGAGACCAGGGGGAATTTTTACTAGAAGTCCACGTGAAAAAATCCCGGTCCTCACCGGGGCTTGAACCCGGGACCTCCAGCACTCGAGGCGGACACCATACCTCGAGACCACGCAGCCCCCCTATACTATACGTATACTAAACGCCTTGTACTGTATCATCTAGGGACATACGAAGTCTGTGGTGTACTAAACACTTTGTACTGTATCATCCAACGACATAAGTAGTCTGTGGTGTACTAAACACCTTGTACTGTATCACCCAGCAACATTCGTAGATTGTGATGTTCTAAACAGATTGTCACCTATGCTCAGCGACACACATAGACAGCCTATGATATTATGAGACCACCCTCGTCTAGCGTCCCCAGTCACGATGTCCAGGGACCACGCCTTCCAGTATGAGCATGTCCAGCAGTTTTAGCATTTACAGACCACATCTGTTAACCGCGTACACCACCCCAAGCTCAAAGCGGCAGAAATCGCTCCAAATCTACCAGAATCCGCATAGAATGGCTTCTGTTGTTGAGACTACACGTCCAGAAATAATCAAATACAGGCCACAATCCGCATAGAATGGCTTCTGTTGTTGAGACTACACGTCCAGAAATAATCAAATACAGGCCACAATCCGCATAGAATGGCTTCTGTTGTCGAGACTACACGTCCAGAAATAATCAAATACAGGCCACAATCCGCATAGAATGGCTTCTGTTGTTGAGACTACACGTCCAGAAATAATCAAATACAGGCCACAATCCGCATAGAATGGCTTCTGTTGTTGAGACTACACGTCCAGAAATAATCAAATACAGGCCACAATCCGCATAGAATGGCTTCTGTTGTTGAGACTACACGTCCAGAAATAATCAAATACAGGCCACAATCCGCATAGAATGGCTTCTGTTGTTGAGACTACACGTCCAGAAATAATCAAATACAGGCCACAATCCGCATAGAATGGCTTCTGTTGTTGAGACTACACGTCCAGAAATAATCAAATACAGGCCACAATCCGCATAGAATGGCTTCTGTTGTTGAGACTACACGTCCAGAAATAATCAAATACAGGCCACAATCCGCATAGAATGGCTTCTGTTGTTGAGACTACACGTCCAGAAATAATCAAATACAGGCCACAATCCGCATAGAATGGCTTCTGTTGTCGAGACTACACGTCCAGAAATAATCAAATACAGGCCACAATCCGCATAGAATGGCTTCTGTTGTTGAGACTACACGTCCAGAAATAATCAAATACAGGCCACAATCCGCATAGAATGGCTTCTGTTGTTGAGACTACACGTCCAGAAATAATCAAATACAGGCCACAATCCGCATAGAATGGCTTCTGTTGTTGAGACTACACGTCCAGAAATAATCAAATACAGGCCACAATCCGCATAGAATGGCTTCTGTTGTTGAGGACTACACGTCCAGAAATAATCAAATACAGGCCACAATCCGCATAGAATGGCTTCTGTTGTTGAGGACTACACGTCCAGAAATAATCAAATACAGGCCACAATCCGCATAGAATGGCTTCTGTTGTTGAGACTACACGTCCAGAAATAATCAAATACAGGCCACAATCCGCATAGAATGGCTTCTGTTGTTGAGACTACACGTCCAGAAATAATCAAATACAGGCCACAATCCGCATAGAATGGCTTCTGTTGTTGAGACTACACGTCCAGAATAAATCAAATACAGGCCACAATCCGCATAGAATGGCTTCTGTTGTTGAGACTACACGTCCAGAAATAATCAAATACAGGCCACAATCCGCATAGAATGGCTTCTGTTGTTGAGACTACACGTCCAGAAATAATCAAATACAGGCCACAATCCGCATAGAATGGCTTCTGTTGTTGAGACTACACGTCCAAGAAAATAATCAAATACAGGCCACAATCCGCATAGAATGGCTTCTGTTGTTGAGACTACACGTCCAGAAATAATCAAATACAGGCCACAATCCGCATAGAATGGCTTCTGTTGTTGAGGACTACACGTCCAGAAATAATCAAATACAGGCCACAATCCGCATAGAATGGCTTCTGTTGTTGAGACTACACGTCCAGAAATAATCAAATACAGGCCACAATCCGCATAGAATGGCTTCTGTTGTCGAGACTACACGTCCAGAAATAATCAATACAGGCCACAATCCGCATAGAATGGCTTCTGTTGTTGAGACTACACGTCCAGAAATAATCAAATACAGGCCACAATCCCATAGAATGGCTTCTGTTGTTGAGACTACACGTCCAGAAATAATCAAATACAGGCCACAATCCGCATAGAATGGCTTCTGTTGTTGAGACTACACGTCCAGAAATAATCAAATACAGGCCACAATCCGCATAGAATGGCTTCTGTTGTTGAGACTACACGTCCAGAAATAATCAAATACAGGCCACAATCCGCATAGAATGGCTTCTGTTGTTGAGACTACACGTCCAGAAATAATCAAATACAGGCCACAATCCGCATAGAATGGCTTCTGTTTGTTGAGACTACACGTCCAGAAATAATCAAATACAGGCCACAATCCGCATAGAATGGCTTCTGTTGTTGAGACTACACGTCCAGAAATAATCAAATACAGGCCACAATCCGCATAGAATGGCTTCTGTTGTTGAGACTACACGTCCAGAAATAATCAAATACAGGGAGGTCCCGGTTAACGTCGGGGCTACGTTCTTGGAATGCGCGACTTTAAGTGAAACGACGTATAGCGAAACATTATTTCCCATAGAATGAAATGAAATACAGTTTATTATGTCATGTTTATTATGTCATGTTTATTGTGATGCTTGTTAATATGTATTGGCTAAATAGAGGTGTTGAAGGGTGAGTGGTAGAGTTATTGGAACGTAGAGGCATTAAAACCACGACTCGCTCCAAAATTATCATCAGCACTACAAGTACTGCTCTCACCCGCGTACTAGATCTTCATAGAGAGACTTTGCTTTCTTTTGGATAACCATCTTGCCTACAGGCATATTCCGTTGGTTCTGGCCTTCAATCCAGTCGGCCAATAGTGCTTCCATGTTCTCCATAAGAGTACTTGAAACTTCTGGTACGAGTGACATTGGAAACGCTCAAAGGGGTTAAGTTTTTAGCACCCTCTTTGATTTTGTCAGCACCTGGACGAATGGTCCTTACCGTAATTGGAGGTAAACCATAGACTTTACCGATATCAACAGCCTGATAAGCAGCCTTAAAACGACGTAACACATCTAACTTCACCTCAAGAGTAACACTTATCCTGGTTCTTTTACAACCAGACACACTATCAGCATTTACTGTGCGCTTTGAACTCATAACGTCTTCTGTTCATCTGTGTGTTCACGTGTACTGAAATGTTCAGATACAAGCCCTTCTAAAGCCATGATTGTACATGACTATGATCAATCATGATATGAGATATACGCCCACAAAGTGACCTTGTAAAAAGGCGGCGTTTAGCGCGTTCACTGTGATTTATTATGTCCGGAAAACGTCAGATTCCACACAAGAATCCGAATAAACACACAAAGTATGACTAAAAAGATCGACTAATGGGAAAACACACAAACACACACATACACACACACACACACTCTCGCACACACGCTCAGACACACACACACGCTCACACACATACGCTCATACACACACACACGCTCATACACACACATACACACATACGCTCATACACACACAAACACATACGCTCATACACACACACACACGCTCATACACACACACGCTCATACCACACACACAAACACACATACACGCTCATACACACATACACACACATACACACACACGCAAAGACCTGCATTTCCATAGATGTCTTTATCAGTGGGACAACAAGAAACAAAAAAATAACACCCAGACAGCACAAACAAAACAATAACACATAGGCAGCACAAGAAACACGGATCTATTCATAAGTGGTCACAGCAGTAACGTAAGAAACGGAAAAAGCCACTACCCCAACCTCCATTTTTGATAGCACAGAGTTGTTGGACGTTCATTCCTGTGGTCAGTATGTGCACGCGTCACGGCTGGTTTTCTCTCTGTCCAAGATATTCTCACCTTCTCCTATCATGATTTCAGATGTTGCAATTTTTGTTACGATGGTTCCATGAAACAAGTCAACAGTGCACGTTCTGTGGACGTGTCGAGAGTATGAGACACCTGGAGTACGTCATGACAGCGGGGAACTTGGAGGGGAAGCACGGGAGGCCAATAGAGAAGAATCTGGACGGTTTGATGTCATGGCAAGGAGGAACATCGGTATAAAAAATGATTGGCAGTACATGAGACAGAAGGCTGTGGACAGACGTGATTTCCAAAACCACACAGCATGGATTATAAGAAGACTGGCAGTACACGAGACAGAAGGATGTGGACAGACATGATCACCAACGCCACACGGCATTGACTATCAGAAGGTTTGATTTAATACTGATATCACTTAAAGGTATTGTTTGTGTTTTTGCTTTGTTTGTGTGTTTTTAATATGGTATCCTGGGCCCTTGCTGCTGTGTGATCTAAAGGAACACAATGGACCACTAATGGAGGTATTCTTGTGCGGGATCCTTTACCAAAAGGAAACCCTAGAGTTAAAGGGAGAGTCTAGGAAACAACACAGACTTGTGTATTTCTTCACATGGATATTTTCTGGTCACTCACAACAGGAATGTCAAGACCTGGGCGAGATACTGCTGTCCCTCAATTATCTGCCCTCTGCTGGAAGGCTGACTGTGGATGTCATCAAGGCCAAGGCTTTGCTACAGACAGACCTGGTTGGAGGGTCAGGTGAGTCCAGGTCATATGTGTGTACTGCAGGTTATCTTGTGACCAGTATTTTATAAATACTTTTCATTTTGGTTTCCTTTTGGTGACAAGATCACTTGCAGTACACATTAAGTGTGACGTGTCTTTGGAGACCTATTACTGAATATACTTGTCTTGTTCTTTGCCCATGGTACGATGGTGACTCGTCACTTCTTCATCATGTGCTCTGCCAGTGCCAGGTGTTCATGTCTCTCCACAGATCTCGGTCCTTGGTGTTCTGGATCAACTCTGCTGATGATATTCCTCCGTGCCACCGTCTCAGTCCATCCAGCATCATTTATCGGTCTGCCTTTGCTTGTCCCCATTGCGTTTTTCTAGTCGTCACCATGTTTTCCACTGAATCACACACACACACACACACACACACACACACACACACACACACACGCCCACCCACACACCCATCTGTTACTATGGTCTCCAGAATGAGAATGGAGCTGGAAACATTAACAGCAATCTTCCTATGGTTTGGAGGAGACGGCTGCAACACATATTGTATTCATTACGGACCCATGGAGTATGCTTAGTAAGGCGGAGAAAGGAATGTTTCGTGTGTGTGGACAGAATGATATGGTGGGGGATCGGCAGGGGTTCTGGACAAAACTCAAAACTGAGAGGGAAGACCAGGAGAACTTTCAATCAGGTGGCACTTGGAAAGAACAGTATGACTCTTGGCTGGCTGTTGAACGAGGGGACGGAGCGTGTGTCCTGAACGTAGCGATGTCGATTCTTATCTCAAATCAACTCAATTCAACTCAGCTCAACTCAACTCATCTCAGCTGAACTCAACTCAGTTCATCTCAACTCAGGTCAACTCAACTCAACTCAGCTCATCTCAACTCAGTTCATCTCAACTCAGCTCAACTCAACTCAGCTCATCTCAACTCAATTCATCTCAACTCAACTCAGCTCATCTCAACTCAATTCATCTCAACTCAACTCAGCTCATCTCAACTCAATTCATCTCAACTCAGCTCATCTCAACTCAGTTCATCTAAACTCAGGTCAACTCAACTCAACTCAGCTCATCTCAACTCAGTTAATCTCAACTCAGCTCAACTCAACTCAGCTCATCTCAACTCAATTCATCTCAACTCAGCTCATCTCAACTCAGCTCAACTCAACTTAGCTCAACTAATGTCAACTCACCCGGAGAACAGTTTCTGGTCTGTTGTATATTTAAGTATGACAGTAACTAACTCTCAGAGTAGACGATGAAAGACTGTCTATTGACAATCACAGTAAAGGTCAACATGTCAGGTCCTGTTTGGATATAGTCATTTGAATGTAAACACAGACGCCGCAAATAATATGTTGCACGATTTATTGCCTGAAACATTTCGCTACATCTCGTCAGGTGCATCCTGCAGAATGTTATAGCATATCAAGATAATACATGGATTATACTGTGGCTGAAATACTTCAAACACATACTCGCTAAAGTTCGAATGTGAAGCTTTAGGTATCCATACTGTAATTACAAATTATTAATGAAATCTTTCTGTTTGCAGAAAATTGGCTAGCCCCGCTTTATTGTTAATGCCTCGATATATTTGAGCAATGGTTTATTATTCGTCGTATACAATATAAGCTACTCTAATTCTTTGTTAAGGTTTCGGCAGCCATTAAGCAGGTATTGCGAGATCGCCAACCTCGGAGTTTTATTACCTGTCGACTGTACGGGAATTCTTGAAGACTGATTAACTCTCTTTTCCACCCACACTGGTTGCTCGATTTGCTAACTGTCATACTGTTCTCCGTATGTAGGTCGTTTGGCATCCACACTGGACTTGATAAATGTAGATTGATTTGGTGTACGGAGACAAATGTATTTCCATAGATGCAGCAGGTATCGTGGTGGTTTCATGCAGCGAAATATGCCAGCGAGATGGAACGAAATATGCTAACGAGATTGAGGGAAATATGCCAGGCAATAAACCGAGCAACATATTGTTTGTGGCTCTATATTTCCATTCTTTAAGGGAATACTACGTTTGAAGTAGTTTAAAACTTGTAGCTTAAGACCGACATATAAATGAACACTCCACTCATGTTACCGACTTATAGATGAACATTCCACTATATCTTACCGACTTATAGATGAACATTCCACTATATCTTACCGACTTATAGATGAACATTCCACGACATGTTACTGACTTATAAATGAACATTCCACATCTTACCGACTTATAGATGAACATTCCACGACATGTTACTGACTTATAAATGAACATTCCACATCTTACCGACTTATAGATGAACATTATACGATATATTACTGACTTATAAATGAACATTCCACAACATCTTACCGACTTATAGATGAACATTCCACGACATGTTACTGACTTATAAATGAACATTCCACATCTTACCGACTTATAGATGAACATTCCACGACATGTTACTGACTTATAAATGAACATTCCACATCTTACCGACTTATAAATGAACATTCCACTACATGTTACCGACTTATAAATGAACATTCCACTACATGTTATCAACGCAATACCAGAAGTCACTTGTAGTAATACTGCAATGGAATATAAACCGTATAATTTACATTCGTAAATATGGAGTATTTGTGACCCACTTCTAGTGGCACGTGGTGTAGTAAGAGCTAATGTTATGTAAATACAGCAATGTGTGTGTGTGTGTGTGTGTGTGTGCGTGTGTGTGTGTGTGTGTGTGTGTGTGTAAATACCACCATGGGTATATAAATACAACTTTGTGTGTGTTCCTAACCCAGTCCCCACTTTCTGCAGGCTATAAGTCAGGTCTAGATGAGAACAGTACAGATGGCAGACTGCCAGAACCTAACAATCAGTTAGAAAAACTGTTGTAACCTTAGAACACCCCCCCCCCCCCCCCCCCACATCACGACCGAGTGTTTACTATGCTACCAATCTCAGACTTGGACTTTATCCAAATCACACACAATTTCGCAAAACCAACACCTGCGAGATGAGATGCCTGAGGAGAGCTGCCAACTTAACTATCCGAGACCGAGTATCACATTTATTAAAAGACAGAAGATCAAGTGGTTTGGTCATGTGGTCAGAATGCAACAACAACAACTACCAATACTGGCCTTATATCAAAGATCATCTGCGATGAGACCACGAGGACGTCCAAGTAGAAAATGAATTGACGACATCAGAGACATTCTACAACCACACGGAATGACACTATCCAGTGCCGCCCACCGGGCGCTGGAACGCAAATTATTCTTCCCCACGACGCTTGACGGCAGAAGTGGAAGATGATGATGATGATAATCAAAACAATGTATTCCCTTAGGGAATGTAAACACAGTAGCCACACATGGTCGCATAAGTTTATTGCCCGGTATATTTCACTGCATCTCGTCAGGTGTACATATCGAGGCATTCGGTATTAAGTGGTTCCAACCAATTTTCTGCAGACAGAAAGACTTCGCTTTAAACTTGCGATTACCGTTGGGATAACAAATGTCGCACATTCTAACAATATCGGTGTCTATGTGTTATAAATATTTCAGCCAAAATATTCATTTGTTAAGTTTATATGATGCGTGGCTCTGCAGTATGCACCCGGTGAGATGTAAATGATAAAAAAGATGATAGGAATTATTGTGGTTGTGACAATCGATGGAGTAAGTGGTAGCATTGATGATTACGGAGATAATAGCGATAATGATGATGATAAAGAGAGGATAGTAATGATGATGACGACAATCATGATAATGATGATGATGTAAGGCAATTATAACAATGACGATGACGACAATAATGATGATAATGTTGATGATGTTAGACAATATAACAATGATGATGATGATGACAATAATGATGATAATGTTGATGATGTTAGACAATATAACAATGATGATGATGATGACAATAATGATGATAATGGTGATGATGCACGACAATGATAACGATGACGATGAACAAAATAATGATGATAATGCTGATGATGTAAGAAAATTATAACAATGACGATGACGACAATAATGATGATAACACTGATGATGTATGACAACGATGATGATGACGACGACTGATGAAGATGACGACGATGACGACGACTGACGAAGATGACCACGATGTTCTACTGGTCTCGTCGGCAGATCCCTTTGTGCGGGTGACCCTGGTACTGCTGGAGAAGCCCATGAAGACCAAGAAGACGTCCTGCAAACACAACACCATCGATCCCATCTTTAACGAGTCAGTCAGTTTTAACCTGGGCCAGGAACAGGTAATATTGTCTGCCTCAGCTTTAACCTGGGCCAGGAACAGGTAATATTGTCTGTCTCAGCTTTAACCTGGGCCAGGAACAGGTAATATTGTCTGTCTCAGCTTTAACCTGGGTCAGGAACAGGTAATATTGTCTGCCTCAGCTTTAACCTGGGTCAGGAACAGGTAATATTGTCTGTCTCAGCTTTAACCTGGGTCAGGAACAGGTAATAATGTCTACCTCAGCTTTAACCTGGGTCAGGAACAGGTAATATTGTCTACCTCAGTTTTAAACCTGGGCCAGGAACAGGTAATATTGTCTACCTCAGCTTTAACCTGGGCCAGGAACAGATAATATTGTCTGTCTCAGCTTTAACCTGGGCCAGGAACAGGTAATATTGTCTGTCTCAGCTTTAACCTGGGCCAGGAACAGGTAATATTGTCTGTCTCAGCTTTAACCTGGGCCAGGAACAGGTAATATTGTCTGTCTCAGCTTTAACCTGGGTCAGGAACAGGTAATAATGTCTACCTCAGCTTTAACCTGGGTCAGGAACAGGTAATATTGTCTACCTCAGTTTTAACCTGGGCCAGGAACAGGTAATATTGTCTACCTCAGCTTTAACCTGGGCCAGGAACAGATAATATTGTCTGTCTCAGCTTTAACCTGGGCCAGGAACAGGTAATATTGTCTGTCTCAGCTTTAACCTGGGCCAGGAACAGGTAATATTGTCTGTCTCAGCTTTAACCTGGGCCAGGAACAGGTAATATTGTCTGTCTCAGCTTTAACCTGGGTCAGGAACAGGTAATATTGTCTGTCTCAGCTTTAATATGGGTCAGGAACAGGTAATATTGTCTACCTCAGCTTTAACCTGGGCCAGGAACAGATAATATTGTCTGTCTCAGCTTCAACCTGGGTCAGGAACAGGTAATAATGTCTGCCTCAGCTTTAACCTGGGTCAGGAACAGGTAATATTGTCTACCTCAGCTTTAACCTGGGTCAGGAACAGGTAATATTGTCTACCTCAGCTTTAACCTGGGCCAGGAACAGATAATATTGTCTGTCTCAGCTTTAACCTGGGCCAGGAACAGGTAATATTGTCTGTCTCAGCTTTAACCTGGGCCAGGAACAGGTAATATTGTCTGTCTCAGCTTTAACCTGGGCCAGGAACAGGTAATATTGTCTGTCTCAGCTTTAACCTGGGTCAGGAACAGGTAATATTGTCTACCTCAGCTTTAATCTGGGCCAGGAACAGGTAATATTGTCTGCCTCAGCTTTAACCTGGGTCAGGAACAGGTAATATTGTCTGTCTCAGCTTTAACCTGGGTCAGGAACAGGTAATATTGTCTGTCTCAGCTTTAACCTGGGCCAGGAACAGGTAATATTGTCTGTCTCAGCTTTAACCTGGGTCAGGAACAGGTAATATTGTCTACCTCAGCTTTAACCTGGGTCAGGAACAGGTAATATTGTCTACCTCAGCTTTAACCTGGGTCAGGAACAGGTAATATTGTCTGTCTCAGCTTTAACCTGGGTCAGGAACAGGTAATATTGTCTGTCTCAGCTTTAACCTGGGTCAGGAACAGGTAATATTGTCTACCTCAGCTCTGTCTCTCCACTTACCTGAGACATGAACAAGTACAGTTGTTACCCTTAGCTCTGTCTCTCCACTTACACTGAGACATGAACAAGTTGTTACCCGTAACTCTGTCTCTCCACTTATCAGCCACGAGCAAGTAGAGATGACACACTGAAATCTGTCTCCTCACTTATCTGAGCCACGAGCAAGTAGAGATGACACACTGAGGTATGTCACTTCACTTATCTGAGCCACGAGCAAGTAGAGATGACACTCTGAAACTGTCACTTCACTTATCTGAGCCACGAGCAGGTAGAGATGACACTCTGAAGTCTGTCACTTCACTTATCTGAGCCAAGAGCAGGTATAGATGACACTCTGAAGTCTGTCACTTCACTTACCCGAGCCACGATCAGCAATGTCCACTTGTTGCCTAATATCTCCTATAGTGTCAACGTGTCTAATATCTCCTATAATATCCACTGTTGTTTGACATCTTCTGTAATGTGCACTTTTATAATGTTTCCTGTAATGACCACTTTTATAATGTGCCTTCTAATGTCCACTTTTATAATGTTTCCTATAATGTCTATTTTTATAATGTTTCTGAAATGTCCACTTTTATAATATCTCATGCCTTCTAATGTCCACTTTTATAATGTTTCCTATGATGTCTACTTTTATAATGTTTTTGAAATGTCCACTTTTATAATGTTTCCTCTAATGTTCAACTTTATAATTTTTTTTGTAATGTCCGCTTTTATGACATCTCCAGTAATGTCCACGTTTAGAATGTTTCCTTTAATGTCCATGTTTATAATATCTCATGTAATGTCCTCTTTTATAATGTCCACTTTTATCGTGTTTCCTGTAATGTCCAATTTTATAATGTGTTCTCTAATGTCCACTGTTAACTGATGACCACTTGTCTGATATCTCCTCTAATGTCCAGTTTTAGAATGTCTCCTTTAATGTCCACTTTTATCATGTTTTCCTGTAATGTCCACTTTTATCATGTTTCCTCTAATGACCACTTGTCTAAAATCTCTTGTAATGTCCACTGTTATAATGTTTCATCCACTGTCAACTGTTATAACATCTCCTGTAATGTCCACTTTTCACTAAAGACCACTTGTCTGTTATCGCCTCTAATGTCCACATCTCGTCTACAGCTGAAAGTTGCCAGCCTTGTTGTCACAGTCTGGGACCACAATTCCAAGTCCAAGGACGACTTTGTGGGCCGTATTGTCATTGGTTACCACGGAACCGGAACCCAGGAGTCCCAACACTGGAGGCGCATGCTCCAGTCTCAAAGATCTCCTGTGGCCCAGTGGCACTCGCTCAAGTCCCGCGACGACTGCGACCAGGTGTCGGTGGCTTCTATAGCCGTTCCTTGAAACTGCAAACCTAGGCATGTTTGTTCCTGCAGAAGACAAATCATGTGACTTGTCTCACAGCTTCGTCTCACTCGTACTTTTCTTATTTAGTAAATGTAGGCCTACATTAAAATGTACCGTGAAATATTCTGGGAAATAAAACAATGACACAGTTCTCCAAAAGACAAATGAAAACCGTAAATTAATTCTAGAAATTAGTAGTAGGCAGTTCAGATTGAGGCGGAGCAATATGAGGAGGAATAAACTGGATAACTGTGTGGTAACTGGCAACATTAACGGAGAAAGAGCAAAAAGAAGGCAGAAAGATAAATGCCTGGATTACTTGACCACGTGGCAAAATTGAAGGAGAAAGAGTAATGAAAAGTTAGAAAGATAAATACCAGGAATACAAGGCCACATGGTAAAATCGAGACAAGAACATAAACCTGATCCAAATCTCTGGTGATTGTGTGAGACAGCGAACCATCACCGCCCAAACTTGTCGGAATGGCACATGATGATAATGACGATGACCATTGTTGTTTTTTACATAATAAACATGTCAGGTGTTCAGTTAGATAACTCTGAGGGTGAAATAGTATTACCTCTTTGTCTGCACGGACCTGAAGAAGACGGGTTGTATGTCCTCAGAAAGTAGCCCACAGTTTAGTTCCCTCTGAATGGATAGGCCACAGGGTTTTCATGTATCATCACAATGTATGCATCGCCAGGCCTGGTTGCCAATGACATCAAATGCCAACACAGCACTACTTGTCATCGTATGTCAGTTATATAGGCGTTAATCCAGGAATGTGCTGTAGCAAGTTTTGGGAATCTGACGTGCTCAAACGTATCACAGGCACGAATGTGTTTTCACTTGCTCAAACGTATCATACCCACGAATGTGTTCATATGTGCACAAATGTATCATACACACGAATGTACTCAGATGTGCACAAACGTATCATTCAAAAGAATGTGTTCGTATCATATGCACGAATGTGCTCGGATGTGCACAAATGTATCGTGCGCACGAATGTGCTCAGATGTGCACAAATGTATCGTACGCACGAATGTGCTCAAATGTATCATACGCACGAATGTGCTTGGATGCATAAAATGAACGAATGTGCTCAGATGTGCACAAATGTATCACATACACACAAGAGATGTTCTCAAGTGTATCACATGCACGAATGTGTTAAGATGTACTCAGATGTATCATAGCCATGAATGTGCTCAAATGTATCATGGACATGAATGTGCTTAAATGTATCATGGACATACATGTGTTCAAATCTATCACATATACGAACGTGTGTACTATTGTTGAAAAATATTAACCACAATAATAGTGTAATATTGTTGAAGAAAATTAACTACAATTGTTGATATTTCTGTAGTATTGTTGGAGAATATTAACAACGATAGTAGATCATGTATAACATTTAATAAGAATATTAACCATGTTTAAAGATATATGTGTAATATTGTTGAAGAATATTAACCATGTTTAAAGATATATGTGTAATATTGTTGAAGAATATGAACCACACTTGTAGATCAAGTGTGATATTGTTGGCCAATGCTAACCCCATTTGTAGATATTTGTGTGATATTGTTTCCGTGTTTGCTCCTTGTCTTGTGGATGTCTCTCGCGTATAGTGACCTGGTGCTGTGTAAATGTAACAGATAATTATACGTATATAAATTCTTCCCCTACACCGTGTACAGAGATATTCTGCATATATTTTATGACAAGTTTTAAAGCTATAGCCAAGCTTGAAGATATTTACGACATAAATTTTGTGACAAGTTTCAAAGTTATGGTCGATCTTGTTGATATTTACGACATATATTTTATGGCAAATTTTAATGTTATTGTCAAGCTTGTTGATATTTACGACACGTATTTTGTGCCACGTTTGAAAATTATAGTCAATATTGTTGATATTTATAACATATATTTTGTGGCAAGTTTCAAAGATTTTTCTTGATATTTAATTATTTACGACGTTTAAGTCAAATACAAATGTTTGATGGTGTTATGATATGAAATGTTTGTGGTTTTTTTCTGGTTGTATTTAACTAGTACAACGTGTGTGTTGATGTTTTCTGACATCACTGTGTTCAGGGACTTTTGAATATACATCTAAACACAGAAGCCTCCAACAATAGTTGAACGATTTATTGCCTGACATATTTCACTGCATCTCGTCGGGTGCACACTAGAGAGTAATATATCACATGCACCGAATAGATGAACCACATTTTGAGTGAAACATAACACACACACAGTAACTGAAACTTTTCGAAAATAGAGCATTTGTTATCTTCACAATTATCACCGAGTGATTATGAATTCAACTCGTTTTCATAACCCCTGTTGAATATGTCTAATTGCTATGGCCTCGGAATATTTGAGGAATCGAAAACACATTAGCTTTATCATTTTTATATACACTACTTCACTAGCTCTCTCACTAGCTCACTCTCTCACTAGCTCACTCTCTCACTCACTCACTTTCTCACCCTCTGTCACTCACAAACACACATATAGGCAGATTCACACACACACACTCATTTTCCCACTCTCTCTCACATAACGCGCATGCACACACATTCACTCACAAGCGTACACACGCATGCAAACTCACACACACACACACACACACACACACTCACTCTCTCTCTCGCTCTCTCTGTCTCATACTCACTCTCTCACTTTCTCACTCTCTCTTTCTCTCTCTCTCACTCTCTCTCTCTCTCTCTCTCTCTCTCTCTCTCTCTCTCTCTCTCTCTCATTCATTCACTCTCTCATTCTCTCACTCTCACATACATAGTAGTGAAAGAATGATACCAGTAGGTGGCGTATTGAGGCATATAGTAGTATCTGCCACAGTCTTACCGTAGTATCTGCCACAGTCTTACCGTAGTATCTGCCACAGTTCAGCTGTAGTATCTGCCACAGTCTTACCGTAGTATCTGCCACAGTTCAGCTGTAGTATCTGCCACAGTCTTACCGTAGTATCTGCCACAGTTCAGCTGTAGTATCTGCCACAGTCCTGCGTAGTATCTGCCAGTCCTGCCGTGGCATCTGCCACAGTTCAGCTGTAGTATCTGCCACAGTTCAGCTATAGTATCTGCCACAGTCTTACCGTAGTATCTGCCACAGTCTTACCGTAGTATCTGCCACAGTTCAGCTGTAGTATCTGCCACAGTCTTACCGTAGTATCTGCCACAGTCTTACCGTAGTATCTGCCACAGTCTTACGATAGTATCTGCCACAGTTCAACTGTAGTATCTGCCACAGTTCAGCTGTAGTATCTGCGACAGTCTTACCGTAGTATCTGCCACAGTCTTACCGTAGTATCTGCCACAGTTCAGCTGTAGTATCTGCCACAGTTCAGCTGTAGTATCTGCCACAGTCTTACCGTAGTATCTGCCACAGTTCAGCTGTAGTATCTGCCACAGTCTTACCGTAGTATCTGCCACAGTTCAGCTGTAGTATCTGCCACAGTCTTACCGTAGTATCTGCCACAGTTCAGCTGTAGTATCTGCCACAGTTCAGCTGTAGTATCTGCCACAGTCTTACCGTAGTATCTGCCACAGTCTTACCGTAGTATCTGCCACAGTTCAGCTGTAGTATCTGCCACAGTCTTACCGTAGTATCTGCCACAGTCTTACCGTAGTATCTGCCACAGTTCAGCTGTAGTATCTGCCACAGTTCAGCTGTAGTATCTGCCACAGTCTTACCGTAGTATCTGCCACAGTTCAGCTGTAGTATCTGCCACAGTTCAGCTGTAGTATCTGCCACAGTCTTACCGTAGTATCTGCCACAGTCTTACCGTAGTATCTGCCACAGTCTTACCGTAGTATCTGCCACAGTTCAGCTGTAGTATCTGCCACAGTTCAGCTGTAGTATCTGCCACAGTTCAGCTGTAGTATCTGACACAGTTCAGCTGTAGTATCTGCCACAGTTCAGCTGTAGTATCTGCCACAGTCCTGCGAAGTATCTGCCAGTCCTGCCGTGGCATCTGCCACAGTTCAGCTGTAGTATCTGCCACAGTTCAGCTGTAGTATCTGCCACAGTTCAGCTGTAGTATCTGCCACAGTCCTGCGTAGTATCTGCCAGTCCTGCCGTGGCATCTGCCACAGTTCAGCTGTAGTATCTGCCACAGTTCAGCTGTAGTATCTGCCACAGTTCAGCTGTAGTATCTGCCACAGTCCTGCCGTAGTATCTGCCAGTCCTGCCGTGGCATCTGCCACAGTTCAGCTGTAGTATCTGCCACAGTTCAGCTGTAGTATCTGCCACAGTTCAGCTGTAGTATCTGCCACAGTTCAGCTGTAGTATCTGCCACAGTTCAGCTGTAGTATCTGCCACAGTCTTACCGTAGTATCTGCCACAGTTCAGCTGTAGTATCTGCCACAGTTCAGCTGTAGTATCTGCCACAGTTCAGCTGTAGTATCTGCCACAGTCTTACCGTAGTATCTGCCACAGTTCAGCTGTAGTATCTGCCACAGTCTTACCGTAGTATCTGCCACAGTTCAGCTGTAGTATTTGCCACAGTTCAGCTGTAGTATCTGCCACAGTTCAGCTGTAGTATCTGCCACAGTCTTACCGTAGTATCTGCCACAGTTCAGCTGTAGTATCTGCCACAGTTCAGCTGTAGTATCTGCCACAGTCTTACCGTAGTATCTGCCACAGTCTTACCGTAGTATCTGCCACAGTTCAGCTGTAGTATCTGCCACAGTCTTACCGTAGTATCTGCCACAGTCTTACCGTAGTATCTGCCACAGTTCAGCTGTAGTATCTGCCACAGTTCAGCTGTAGTATCTGCAACAGTTCAGCTGTAGTATCTGCAACAGTTCAGCTGTAGTATCTGCCACAGTCTTACCGTAGTATCTGCCACAGTCTTACCGTAGTATCTGCCACAGTCTTACCGTAGTATCTGCCACAGTTCAGCTGTAGTATCTGCCACAGTCTTACCGTAGTATCTGCCACAGTCTTACCGTAGTATCTGCCACAGTCCTGCGTAGTATTTGCCAGTCCTGCCGTGGCATCTGCCACAGTTCAGCTGTAGTATCTGCCACAGTCTTACCGTAGTATCTGCCACAGTTCAGCTGTAGTATCTGCCACAGTTCAGCTGTAGTATCTGCCACAGTTCAGCTGTAGTATCTGCCACAGTCCTGCGTAGTATTTGCCAGTCCTGCCGTGGCATCTGCCACAGTTCAGCTGTAGTATCTGCCACAGTTCAGCTGTAGTATCTGCCACAGTTCAGCTGTAGTATCTGCCACAGTCTTACCGTAGTATCTGCCACAGTCTTACCGTAGTATCTGCCACAGTTCAGCTGTAGTATCTGCCACAGTTCAGCTGTAGTATCTGCCACAGTTCAGCTGTAGTATCTGCCACAGTTCAGCTGTAGTATCTGCCACAGTTCAGCTGTAGTATCTGCCACAGTTCAGCTGTAGTATCTGCCACAGTTCAGCTGTAGTATCTGCCACAGTTCAGCTGTAGTATCTGCCACAGTCCTGCCGTAGTATCTGCCAGTCCTGCCGTGGCATCTGCCACAGTTCAGCTGTAGTATCTGCCACAGTCCTGCCGTGGCATCTGCCACAGTTCAGCTGTAGTATCTGCCACAGTCCTGCCGTGGCATCTGCCACAGTTCAGCTGTAGTATCTGCCACAGTCCTGCCGTGGCATCTGCCACAGTTCAGCTGTAGTATCTGCCAGTCCTGCCGTGGCATCTGCCACAGTTCAGCTGTAGTATCTGCCACAGTCCTGCCGTGGCATCTGCCACAGTTCAGCTGTAGTATCTGCCAGTCCTGCCGTGGCATCTGCCACAGTTCAGCTGTAGTATTTGCCACAGTCCTGTCGTGGCATCTGCCACAGTTCAGCTGTAGTATCTGCCACAGTTCAGCTGTAGTATCTGCCACAGTTCAGCTGTAGTATCTGCCACAGTTCAGCTGTAGTATCTGCCACAGTTCAGCTGTAGTATCTGCCACAGTTCAGCTGTAGTATCTGCCACAGTTCAGCTGTAGTATCTGCCACAGTTCAGCTGTAGTATCTGCCACAGTTCAGCTGTAGTATCTGCCACAGTTCAGCTGTAGTATCTGCCACAGTTCAGCTGTAGTATCTGCCACAGTTCAGCTGTAGTATCTGCCACAGTTCAGCTGTAGTATCTGCCACAGTTCAGCTGTAGTATCTGCCACAGTTCAGCTGTAGTATCTGCCACAGTTCAGCTGTAGTATCTGCCACAGTTCAGCTGTAGTATCTGCCACAGTTCAGCTGTAGTATCTGCCACAGTTCAGAGAGCGGGAAAATATCTATGGCCTCTCTATGTGGTGATGACGTGTTTGTGTTAACTATTCTCTGACGTGTTTGTGTTGACAATTCTCTGACGTGTTTGTGTTGACAATTCCTCTGGACGGTTTGTGTGTTGACATTCTCTGACGTGTTTGTGTTTTGAACACATCTCTGACCGTGTTTTTGTGTTGACATTCTCTGACGTGTTTGTGTTGAAAATTCTCTGACTTTGTGTGTTGACAATTCTCTGACGTGTTTGGGTTACTATTCCTCTACGTGTTTGTTTGACATTCCTCTGCTTGTTTTTTGTGTTGACTATTCTCTCTGCCGTGTTTGTGTTGACAATTCTCTGACGTTTTTGTGTTGACAATTCCTGACGTGTTTGTGTTGACAATTCTCCTGACGTGTTTGTGTTGACAATTCCTCTGACGTGTTTTGTGTTGACTTCTCTGACGTGTTTGTGTTGACAATTCTCTGACGTGTTTGTGTTGACAATTCTCTGGACGTAGTGTTGTGTTGACTATTCTCTGACGTGTTTGTGTTGACAATCTATGAGTGTTTGTGTTGAACTAAGGATCGGACACTTGTTTGTGTTGACAATTCTCTGACGTGTTTGTGTTGACAATTCTCTGACGTGTTTGTGTTGACAATTCTCTGACGTGTTTGTGTTGACAATTCTCTGGACGTGTTTGTGTTGGACAATTCTCTGACGGTCGTGTTTGTGTTGAGCAATTCTCTGAACGTGTGTTGTGTTGACAATTCTCTGACGTGTTTGTGTTGACAATTCTCTGACGTGTTTGTGTTGACAATTCTCTGACGTGTTGTGTTGACTATTCTGCTGACGTGTTTGTGTTGACAATTCTCTGACGTGTTTGTGGGTTGACAATTCTCTGACGTGTTTGTGTGACAATTCTCTGACGTGTTTGTGTTGACAATTCTCTGACGTGTTTGTGTTGACAATTCTCTGACGTGTTTGTGTTGACAATTCTCTGACGTGTTGTGTTGACAATTCTCTGACGTGTTTGTGTTGGACAATTCTCTGACGTGTTGTGTTGACAATTCTCTGACGTGTTTGTGTTGACAATTCTCTGACGTGTTTGTGTTGACAATTCTCTGACGTGTTTGTGTTGACAATTCTCTGACGTGTTTTGTGTTGACAATTCTCTGACGTGTTTGTGTTGACAATTCTCTGACGTGTTTGTGTTGACAATTCTCTGACGTGTTTGTGTTGACAATTCTCTGACGTGTTTGTGTTGACAATTCTCTGACGTGTTTGTGTTGACAATTCTCTGACGTGTTTGTGTTGACAATTCTCTGACGTGTTTGTGTTGACAATTCTCTGACGTGTTTGTGTTGACTATTCTCTGACGTGTTTGTGTTGACAATTCTCTGACGTGTTTGTGTTGACAATTCTCTGACGTGTTTGTGTTGACTAATTCTCTGACGTTTGTGTTGACAATTCTCTGAGTGTTTGGTTGCAATTCTCTGACGTGTTTGTGTTGCTTCTCTGACGTGTTTGTGTTGAAATTCTCTGACGTTTTGTGTTGACAATTCTCTGACGTGTTTGTGTGAATTCGCTGACTTTTCTGGATTCTTGACTGTTGTGTGACAATTCTCTGACGTGTTTGTGTTGACAATTCTCTGACGTGTTGTGTTGACAATTCTCTGACGTGTTTGTTTGACATTCTCTGACGTGTTTGTTTGCAATTCTCTGACGTGTTTGTGTTGACAATTCTCTGACGTGTTTTGTTGACAATTCTCTGCGTGTTTGTTTGACAATTCTCTGCTGTTTGTGTTGACAATTTCTGTGTTTGTGTTGACAATTCTCTGACGTGTTTGTTTGACAATTCTCTACGTGTTTGTTTAAATTCTCTGACGTGTTTTGTTGACAATTCTCTGACGTGTTTGTGTTGACAATTCTCTGACGTGTTTGTGTTGACATTCTCTGACGTGTTTGTGTTGACAATTCTCTGACGTGTTTTGTGTGTGACAATTCGTCTGACGTGTTTGTGTTGACAATTCTCTGACGTGTTTGTGTTGACAATTCTCTGACGTGTTTGTTTGACAATTCTCTGACGTGTTTTGTTGACAATTCTCTGACGTGTTTGTGTTGACAATTCTCTGACGTGTTTGTGTTGACAATTCTCTGACGTGTTTGTGTTGACAATTCTCTGACGTGTTTGTGTTGACAATTCTCTGACGTGTTTGTGTTGACAATTCTCTGACGTGTTTGTGTTTGACAATTCTCTGACGTGTTTGTGTTGACATTCTCTGACGTGTTTGTGTTGACAATTCTCTGACGTGTTTGTGTTGACAATTCTCTGACGTGTTTGTGTTGACAATTCTCTGACGTGTTTGTGTTGACAATTCTCTGACGTGTTTGTGTTGACAATTCTCTGACGTGTTTGTGTTGACAATTCTCTGACGTGTTTGTTGTTGACAATTCTCTGACGTGTTTGTGTTGACAATTCTCTGACGTGTTTGTGTTGGACAATTCTCTGACGTGTTTGTGTGACAATTCCTCTGGACGTTTTTGTCGTTGACAATCTCTGACGTGTTTGTGGTGACAATTCTCTGACGTGTTGTGTGACAATTCTCTGACGTGTTTGTGTTGACAATTCTCTGACGTGTTTGTGTTGACAATCCTCTGACGTTGTTTGTGTTGACAATTCTCTGGACGTGTTTGTGTTGACCAATTCTCTGACGTGTTTGTGTTGACAATTCTCTGGACGTGTTTGTGTTGACAATTCTCTGACGTGTTTGGTTGACAATTCTCTGACGTGTTTGTGTTGACAATTCTCTGACGTGTTTGTGTTGACAATTCTCTGACGTGTTTGTGTTGACAATTCTCGTTTGTCAATTATTTAACACCTCCTCCCCTGGCGTCGGAGCTGTTTTCAGCTGCAGAAGTTATCAGAAAGCTGTTTTCAGCTACTTTTAATCTCCAACACTGGTGCGCAGAATTTATCAGGAAGCTGTTTTCAGCTATTTTCAATGTTCGACATTGGTGCGCAGAAGTTAATTATGGCTAGTGTCACCATCATGCTGCGGCTTGTCACATTACACAGAGAACCAGTCTCACAAGAGCTTCGAAATGTCTATCATAAGCCAAATGTCGTGCCTCTACTTTCTGCCATGTGTAAATCACCTATCACATATTTACATCCATTTATTAGTGTTGTGATCTTTATATTCTCCGCTACCCCTACACACTTCCTATCATACTTATCTTTTTCCGACAATCTCCGAAAATCTGTTTCCTTTCATGCATGTCCTTTTTCGTGCTCAAAATATGAAATTGGCCTCCGATGTTTTTGTGTTAACAACGTTTCTTCTACAATTCCAAGCTCTTGTTGGACAGAACTGTTTGTTTGCTTTGTCTCAACAAATGCATTTGTAATACCATTCTCTGAAACTCGTAGTCAAAGGTAGTGATATAGAAGTTAATTACAGTCGCGAATAACTGGGCAATCTGATCAATAGAGAGAGCACTTGCAAGCACCTGGGAATAACCTTCGACAGAAGCTCCTCCTTCAAAGATCATGCGAGTGGGATAGGGAGTGGGTCAAAAGGGGACTCGATGCTATCTGAGTGATGGGAGCGGAGGGCATGGAACATCCTTCGTACACATGTGACCAGCGTCTGCTCAGTTAATGATTGAATATGGGCTGGGAATGCTGACAATATCTGACAGTCAGCCGGCAAAGCTGGAGGGCATACCAAATGACACAAGGCAGGTTATTCTCACTCGCACAGGAATACACATATTATATTATATTATTATATTATATTATATTATATTGCCGTTCTCCGTGGCCAAAGGCTTGCGAACGCGGTTCGTGAGCCGCTTACCGGGCGTTCGAAATTCAGCTGCGACCGACTTGCGCAGCAGACAGTGTCGCGTTATGTTATAACGTGTTGGTATAGGAGCCGGTCGTTCAGAAAGCAATGGCAAACAACCTAACGTAACGTAAAAACTTGCTAGTACATCAACAATAGCTGAAAAATGCTGGTGTTGACTGCAACGTCCTGTAAAGGATATGCAACAACAACAAAATATTATATTGTGTTATGTTATGTTATGTTATTATCTCATCTCATATCATCTTGTTGCTCTTGTACCTTGTGGTGTTGAGGTGAAGCAAAAACAGCGGGAGAGTGCCCGTTTATATCGATATTCCCATGGACTATGTTATTCCCCCGATATTATAATGGACTATGCTATTCCCCCTGTCAATCGTTTACATGGTCGGCCTCGTCGTCTGCTTCCCTCTGGTCTGTATATCATTGCTTGTTGTGGTATGCTGTTAGTTGGTAACCTACTTGCATGGCCAAACCATTTAACTTGCTGTTTTCTGATAAAATCTAGCGCTGCAATAATTCCCACTTTAGTCGTGATTTCTTAATTTCTGATATTCCCTCTTCTTGATGCATTGAGTATTCTTCTCGAGAATCTCATCTCAGTTGCTGGAAATATTCTGTTCTCTATTTCTGTAATTGTCCAGGTTGTTGGTAGGAAAATTGTTTTGTAGAGTGCCTTTTTTAGTATCTATTGATATGTGTTTGTTCTGAAGTGTATGGCGACAAGGGACATGGTGCAGAAAATGATATTCACACTTTTTCAGCACTTGATCATTTCAGGGATAGTGTGTGGACTAGGAATGCTCACTGTCTTGAAGAGTCAGCTAGTGACACTAGAGCGCATACAGAATGAAGCCATAGGGGTGAGTCTGGGATGCACAGGGGTCACCCCAATAGTGTGTATGCGATACATCCTGGCAGTACCGACCATTGCAGACAGACTCACGGTGTTGCAGGCATGGTCATACCTTAAGGTGGCTGTCGACAAGGAACATCCCTTACATGATTCCTTGGATGCAGTCAAGGGCCACAGGCTGTTGAGAGGAAGATCTTGGATAGATCAGGCAGAAGATATCATCAGGGAAGTGTGTCCACTTGAGAAGATTGGCAGAGGCAAGGAGATACTAACATAAAGACGACTGAACAGAAAGAAAGAAGAAAGAAAGAAAGAAAGAAAGAAATATAGACCCAATCGATAATGAAATACTAACGTAAAGAGAATTGAACAGACATACAGACAGACAGACAGACACATTGTCTCTCCCAATTGCACAAGAATTTACAAAGACTTGATAATCAGAAATATATACAAATATTTATATTTCTTATGATACATACACTGACAGTAAAAAGAATCTAATAAAACAAATGCAGATATATGGATCCTTGTTGAGTTTACAATAACATGATCAAGCAATTAATCAAGAGGTCATCAACGACTGACAACACCAAGTTCAAATCTTCAATGTTAAAGTTATAAAAAAATAAGATTACATTTTTTTATTTGCAGAGTATATATTTTAACATTGACAAATAAAACACAAATTAGTTTGAGCATATTTTTGGTGCAGTAAAACAGAATCACAACAGCAGTATATGAAGCAAATGGGAAGTATATACAACATCACAGACACACAGATGACACGAACAACTGTCATTTGTAAGGTCAGTTTCTGATAAAGGTGATTACACAAGCTCGGGAGTCATGTCATTATGTATAGAGCTGATCGAGTGGCTAAGGAAGGAGCAATAGAAGAGCGACCTGATGTGCTCGTTACATACCACCAAAAGAAAAGAATTATCAAATCTGTTAGAAAGCCACCAAAACCTGCTCAAGATGACTACACGTTATGGATAGACCAGAACAAGTCATTATCCTGTGTTTCAGAACAGGACACAATAGATTACGCAACCACATGTATACAAAATTCAAGACACAAAAAGGGATATATTATGTCTGTATTATGTAAGCGCAAAAATTAATGTATTAGTTGCTAACATTTATTTTGTCTCATGAAGAAGAATGCAATCCAAATGTATTATTCACACGCAGATCATCAAACTAAACACAATCTGGCCATATATAGAACATCTCAACCTAATCTGACTACATATAGAACAACTCAACACAATCTGACTACATATAGAACAACTCAACACAATCTGACTACATATAGAACAACTCAACACAATCTGACTACATATAGAACAACTCAATAACAAATATGGCCATATATAGAACAACTCAACCTAATCTGACTACATATAGAACAACTCAACACAATCTGACTACATATAGAACAACTCAATAACAAATATGGCCATATATAGAACAACTCAACCTAATCTGACTACATATAGAACAACTCAACACAATCTGACTACATATAGAACAACTCAACACAATCTGACTACATATAGAACAACTCAACACAATCTGACTACATATAGAACAACTCAACACAATCTGGCCATATATAGAACAACTCAACCTAATCTGACTACATATAGAACAACTCAACCTAATCTGGCCACATATAGAACAACTCAACCTAATCTGGCCATATATAGAACAACTCAACCTAATCTGGCCATATATAGAACAACTCAACCTAATCTGACTACATATAGAACAACTCAACACAATCTGGCCACATATAGAACAACTCAACACAATCTGACTACATATAGAACAACTCAACACAATCTGACTACATATAGAACAACTCAACCTAATCTGGCCATATATAGAACAACTCAACCTAATCTGGCCATATATAGAACAACTCAACCTAATCTGACTACATATAGAACAACTCAACACAATCTGGCCACATATAGAACAACTCAACACAATCTGACTACATATAGAACAACTCAATAACAAATATGGCCATATATAGAACAACCCAACACAATCTGACTACATATAGAACAACTCAATAACAAATATGGCCATATATAGAACAACTCAACACAATCTGACAACATATAGAACAATTCAACACAATCTGGCCACATATAGAACAACTCAACACAATCTTACTACATATAGAACAACTCAATAACAAATATGGCCATATATAGAACAACTCAACACAATCTGACTACATATAGAACAACTCAACACAATCTGACTACATATAGAACAACTCAACACAATCTGACTACATATAGAACAACTCAACACAATCTGACTACATATAGAACAACTCAACACAATCTGGCCATATATAGAACAACTCAACCTAATCTGACTACATATAGAACAACTCAACCTAATCTGACTACATATAGAACAACTCAACACAATCTGACTACATATAGAACAACTCAACACAATCTGACTACATATAGAACAACTCAACACAATCTGACTACATATAGAACAACTCAACACAATCTGGCCATATATAGAACAACTCAACACAATCTGACTACATATAGAACAACTCAACACAATCTGGCCATATATAGAACAACTCAACCTAATCTGACTACATATAGAACAACTCAACACAATCTGGCTACATATAGAACAACTCAACACAATCTGGCCATATATAGAACAACTCAACACAATCTGACTACATATAGAACAACTCAATAACAAATATGGCCACATATAGAACAACTCAACACAATCTGACTACATATAGAACAACTCAACACAATCTGACTACATATAGAACAACTCAACACAATCTGGCCATATATAGAACAACTCAACCTAATCTGACTACATATAGAACAACTCAACACAATCTGACTACATATAGAACAACTCAATAACAAATATGGCCATATATAGAACAACTCAACACAATCTGACTACATATAGAACAACTCAACACAATCTGACTACATATAGAACAACTCAACACAATCTGACTACATATAGAACAACTCAACACAATCTGACTACATATAGAACAACTCAACACAATCTGACTACATATAGAACAACTCAACACAATCTGACTACATATAGAACAACTCAACACAATCTGGCCATATATAGAACAACTCAACACAATCTGGCTACATATAGAACAACTCAATAAAAAATATGGCCATAAATAGAACACCTCGAACGAACAAACGAATGAACGAATAAACGAACGAACGAACGAACGAACGAACGAACGAACGAACGAACATACTTTATTTTCAAAGAGTTAAGAATTGGTCACGCAGGCCCGTCTAACATTCTGCCCTTCTATCGCTCTCTTTCATATATTATTTCATTCATACATATTTCAAGGATAAGTGAGAACAGCAACAATATAACAGATACACATTATAAAGGCATGGGCAAAATGCAAAAATCAATACTACACGACTCAGTCATATTAAATAATGATGTGGCACTTGTTATTAGCTATGTGGAATATTTGAGGGGGCTGCGTGGTCTCGAGGTATGGTGTCCGCCTCGAGTGCTGGAGGTCCCCGGTGAGGACCGGGATTTTTTCACGTGGGCTTCTAGTAATAAAATTTCCCCTGGTCTCTGGGTAGTGAAATCGGACGCCCGTGTGTATTGTTGCGCACGTAAAAAATCCCTTGGCAGTTGAAAATCGAAAAAGAGTAGCTTAACAGAGCTGCCCGGTCAAAATGTCGAGTTAAAAATCTACCCAAAGTATTTCAGGATCCTCGCTGGTGCTACGGAGTTCGTGCACTGAGCTGAGTTTCTCCAGACTCAGGTTTGAGTTAGGAGGATAACTGAGTACTTATGGGTTACACCCGTGTGCCGTGATGTTGATCCATCGACTAAACTCGACTAAACTATGTGGAATAAATAGGTATACCAAAAGGGAACTGGCTGTTATACTAGGATTTTATCATTATTATTATTATTATTATTATTATTATTATTATTATTATTATTATTATTATTATTATTATTATTGGTCTTAGTCAGATATGGCTGAGCTACCGTATGACAGTAGACTGTACTACCTGCTTTCTGTTAGCGCCGAACGTTGGGCGGCGCTTACCAAACCCGACACCCCACATTGTGCCACGGCTTCGGGCGGAAGAGCGCAATTGGGAGGGTACTAGCCTTATCCTGGTGCGAGGAAATGCAACCCAAAGACAAAATAAGTCATGGCAGGGCAGACCAGGCCCTAAGCCTTGGTTGGCGGCTGGTCTAGGATCGAAGCTCCGACAGGCGGACAGTTAGAGCATTGCTTTGCTGATCCGGCAGCTTCTGCAGTTGTCTTGTTCCAGATGTAGAGGTGATACCTTTCCTCTGGAGTGAACTAGGCAGGCCGAGAGAGGGATCATGTTGCATGGGCATCACATGATCTCTATATTTTAGCCCAGGCTTTGTGCTATGGAGAGGCAATAACTCCATCCCTGGTCTTAACCGGTCTCGGAATCAAAGCGAGAGGCAATTGTTACGGGTTATAAGTCCCTGTCAGTTGGCGTAGACATGGGGCGCCACATGTTGCCTCTGACAGTGGGAGACACCTACAGGTGTCACTGATCAGCTACCGCCCGCCTCAAGCTGGGCATCCCCCAGCCAATCGGGTGCTGATCCGCCACAGCCTGCCTGCTTGAATGAGTGCGTGAGGCTACGACAAAATCTGAATCGCAGGCTGTAAAACCATTGCACCAGGTACTAATAAAAAGAAAATAGAAACCTCAAGCTACGGCTTGCAACCTAGAACGTGAGAACCACATGTCCAGGATTTTCCACTGACTTGACCAATACTGCCGATGTGAGAAAAACGGCTGTGATTGATGCCGAACTCAATCGTCTTAACATTGATATTGCTGGCCTGCAGGAGACTCGCCTCGCTGAGGAAGGGTCACTCAGGGAAAACAATTACACCTTTTTTTTTGGGGAAGGTAGAGGGCAGGCAGAAAAAAGGCAACACGGTGTGGGCTTTGCAGTGAAGAATTCGCTACTGGGAATGATTGAAATTCTAGCAGGAGGAAATGAAAAATACTAGCGGATGATGCCCTCAACGCCATAGAGACTCTACCAACTCTTGACCACCTGGACACACTTCCCACCATAACAGAAGTTAAGTGTGATATATATGAACTTGCATCTGGCAAGGCTCCAGGTAAGGATGGGATTCCAATAGAGGTTATAAGGAATGAGCAAGACACACTCACTCTACAGATCCACCAGCTAATAGAGCTATGCTGGCGAGAAGGACAAGTCCCACATGATTTCAAAGACTCAAGCATCAAAACACTGTACAAGAACAAGGGCGATTGGGGCGACTGTAACAACTATAGGGGTATCTCACTTCTGTGTATTGTTGGGAAAGTATTTGCCAGAATTGTTCTGCGCAGACTTCAAGTCCTAGGAGATCAAGTACCCCGAGTCATAGTGCGGCTTTCTACAGAACCGGTCTACCATTGATATGATATTCTCATTGCGACAAATGCAAGAAAAATGCCGTGAACAAAATCAACCAGTGTTTATTGCCTTCATCGACCTCACAAAGGCATTTGATTTGGTCAGTCGTGAGGGTCTGTTCAAGGCACTATAGAAGATTGGCTGCCCAATCGTTCCACACAGGCATGAAGGGTATAATCAAGTTTGATGGTGCAACTTCTGAAGAGTTTGAAATCAAGAGTGGAGTTAAGCAAGGTTGTGTACTAGCTCCCACACTCTTTGGAATATACTTTTCACTTCTACTGAAATATGCCTTTCGTGATCAGAATGGTGGTATATACATTCACTCACGCTCAGATGGCGGCCTCTACAATGCTTAGAGATTGAAGGCCAAGACCAAATTTAGGAGGGTACTGATCAGAGAGTTGCTCTTTTGCAGATGATGCTGCAATTACGACCCACTCTGAGGAAGAATTGCAATGTCTACTATCTGCATTCTCCAATGCTTGTTCTGAAGTTGGTTTAACAATTAGCAAAAAGAAGACACAGATTATGTCACAAGGTGCACATGGGGTACCATCAATCTTTATTGACGACGCCGAACTAGAGATGGTAGACCATTTTACATATCTAGGATCAGTGGTAAATAGCAAATTATCCCTAGATCAGGAAATCAACATCCGGATTGGTAAGGCAGCAACAACAATGAACATGTTAAGAAAAAAGAGTGTGGGAGAACAGGAAGCTTACTGCCAAACAAAAGTCCTTGTCTATCAAGCCTGTGTCCCTTAGTACTCTTCTTTATGGCAGTGAAACCTGGACAACTTACTCACACCAAGAGAACAACTTAAAAAGCTTTCATATGCGGTGTCTGCGAAGAATTCTTGGTATTAAGTGGCAAGACAAAATCACAAATACTGAAGTATTGGAAAGATCAGGTTGTGTGACGGTTAATTCCATGCTCAGTCTTCGTTTATTAAGACTTAGATGGATAGGACATCGTTAGGAGGATGGATGATGGTAGAATTTAACCAAGGACCTCTTTTTGGTGAATTACAGATCGGATAAGAGATCTCCGGGTCCGTAGTCGGTTTCGTAAAGCTGACAATCTAACTTCCGTTTGTTGGGTGGATTACATCTTGTCAAGTCAATGGTAGCCCTTCAAACACTCTGTTCTCGTTTGTTTGGGTGATTCATTCATTGTCAAGTTCTATGTAGCACTTCAACACTCTTTTCTCGTTTGTTGGGTGATTCATTCATTGTCAAGTTCTATGTAGCACTTCAACACTCTTTTCTCGTTTGTTGGGTGATTCATTCATTGTCAAGTTCTATGTAGCAACTTCACACTCTTTTCTCGTTTGTTGGTGATTCATTCATTGTCAAGTTCTATGTAGCACTTCAACACTCTTTTCTCGTTTGTTGGGTGATTCATTCATTGTCAAGTTCTATGTAGCACTTCAACACTCTTTTCTCGTTTGTTGGGTGATTCATTCATTGTCAAGTTCTATGTAGCAACTTCAACACTCTTTCTCGTTTGTTGGGTGATTCATTCATTGTCAAGTTCTATGTAGCACTTCAACACTCTTTTCTCGTTTGTTGGGTGATTCATTCATTGTCAAGTTCTATGTAGCACTTCAACAACTCTTTTCTCGTTTGTTGGGTGATTCATTCATTGTCAAGTTCTATGTAGCACTTCAACACTCTTTTCTCGTTTGGTTGGGTGATTCATTCATTGTCAAGTTCTATGTAGCACTTCAACACTCTTTTCTCGTTTGTTGGGTGATTCATTCATTGTCAAGTTCTATGTAGCACTTCAACACTCTTTTCTCGTTTGTTGGGTGATTCATTCATTGTCAAGTTCTATGTAGCACTTCAACACTCTTTTCTCGTTTGTTGGGTGATTCATTCATTGTCAAGTTCTATGTAGCACTTCAACACTCTTTTCTCGTTTGTTGGGTGATTCATTCATTGTCAAGTTCCTATGTAGCACTTCAACACTCTTTTCTCGTTTGTTGGGTGATTCATTCATTGTCAAGTTCTATGTAGCACTTCAACACTCTTTTCTCGTTTGTTGGGTGATTCATTCATTGTCAAGTTCTATGTAGCACTTCAACACTCTTTTCTCGTTTGTTGGGTGATTCATTCATTGTCAAGTTCTATGTAGCACTTCAACACTCTTTTCTCGTTTGTTGGGTGATTCATTCATTGTCAAGTTCTATGTAGCACTTCAACACTCTTTTCCTCGTTTGTTGGGTGATTCATTCATTGTCAAGTTCTATGTAGCCACTTCAACACTCTTTTCTCGTTTGTTGGGTGATTCATTCATTGTCAAGTTCTATGTAGCACTTCAACACTCTTTTCTCGTTTGTTGGGTGATTCATTCATTGTCAAGTTCTATGTAGCACTTCAACACTCTTTTCTCGTTTGTTGGGTGATTCATTCATTGTCAAGTTCTATGTAGCACTTCAACACTCTTTTCTCGTTTGTTGGGTGATTCATTCATTGTCAAGTTCTATGTAGCACTTCAACACTCTTTTCTCGTTTGTTGGGTGATTCATTCATTGTCAAGTTCTATGTAGCACTTCAACACTCTTTTCTCGTTTGTTGGGTGATTCATTCATTGTCAAGTTCTATGTAGCACTTCAACACTCTTTTCTCGTTTGTTGGGTGATTCATTCATTGTCAAGTTTCTATGTAGCACTTCAACACTCTTTTCTCGTTTGTTGGGTGATTCATTCATTGTCAAGTTCTATGTAGCACTTCAACACTCTTTTCTCGTTTGTTGGGTGATTCATTCATTGTCAAGTTTCTATGTAGCACTTCAACACTCTTTTCTCGTTTGTTGGGTGATTCATTCATTGTCAAGTTCTATGTAGCACTTCAACACTCTTTTCTCGTTTGTTGGGTGATTCATTCATTGTCAAGTTCTATGTAGCACTTCAACACTCTTTTCTCGTTTGTTGGGTGATTCATTCATTGTCAAGTTCTATGTAGCACTTCAACACTCTTTTCTCGTTTGTTGGGTGATTCATTCATTGTCAAGTTCTATGTAGCACTTCAACACTCTTTTCTCGTTTGTTGGGTGATTCATTCATTGTCAAGTTCTATGTAGCACTTCAACACTCTTTTCTCGTTTGTTGGGTGATTCATTCATTGTCAAGTTCTATGTAGCACTTCAACACTCTTTTCTCGTTTGTTGGGTTGATTCATTCATTGTCAAGTTCTATGTAGCACTTCAACACTCTTTTCTCGTTTGTTGGGTGATTCATTCATTGTCAAGTTCTATGTAGCACTTCAACACTCTTTTCTCGTTTGTTGGGTGATTCATTCATTGTCAAGTTCTATGTAGCACTTCAACACTCTTTTCTCGTTTGTTGGGTGATTCATTCATTGTCAAGTTCTATGTAGCACTTCAACACTCTTTTCTCGTTTGTTGGGTGATTCATTCATTGTCAAGTTCTATGTAGCACTTCAACACTCTTTTCTCGTTTGTTGGGTGATTCATTCATTGTCAAGTTCTATGTAGCACTTCAACACTCTTTTCTCGTTTGTTGGGTGATTCATTCATTGTCAAGTTCTATGTAGCACTTCAACACTCTTTTCTCGTTTGTTGGGTGATTCATTCATTGTCAAGTTCTATGTAGCACTTCAACCACTCTTTTCTCGTTTGTTGGGTGATTCATTCATTGTCAAGTTCTATGTAGCACTTCAACACTCTTTTCTCGTTTGTTGGGTGATTCATTCATTGTCAAGTTCTATGTAGCACTTCAACACTCTTTTCTCGTTGTTGGGTGATTCATTCATTGTCAAGTTCTATGTAGCACTTCAACACTCTTTTCTCGTTTGTTGGGTGATTCATTCATTGTCAAGTTCTATGTAGCACTTCAACACTCTTTTCTCGTTTGTTGGGTGATTCATTCATTGTCAAGTTCTATGTAGCACTTCAACACTCTTTTCTCGTTTGTTGGGTGATTCATTCATTGTCAAGTTCTATGTAGCACTTCAACACTCTTTTCTCGTTTGTTGGGTGATTCATTCATTGTCAAGTTCTATGTAGCACTTCAACACTCTTTTCTCGTTTGTTGGGTGATTCATTCATTGTCAAGTTCTATGTAGCACTTCAACACTCTTTTCTCGTTTGTTTGGTGATTCATTCATTGTCAAGTTCTATGTAGCACTTCAACACTCTTTTCTCGTTTCAATTGAAATCTTTTTATTGGTCAGTATTTGAATAACGAAGACACAAACAATAGATTGCACGATTTATTGCCTGGCATATTTCGCTGCATCTCGTCAGGTACATACAGCAGAATTCATACAACATACAATAAAATAACTAGATAAATCCTTCAAGCTGAAATGTCCACATGTTCGCACAGTAATGTCAGTTGTCTATTGGTCGTTATGTTTTTCATCTGGCTTCTGCTATACACTCGGTAAACCACATTTATATAAACTAAATGACACCATAGTCTCTGTAACACTACCGCTGTGACACCGACACATGTGACAAAGCGTTTTGTGTATTTCGATTGAAAGAATTCATGATGCTACTTCATCAAATGTTACACTTGTTACTGCAGTATGCACCCGACAAGATGCAGAACAATATGTCAGGCAATTCAATCGTGCAATATATTGTTTGTGTCTTCATTGCTCACATTCATAACAGTTATGTGACACATCCGACACATGTGACATCCCGCACCAACTCACACACAACACACACATCTCTCATCCACTCACACGCCACCCACCCATACCCTTACATCTTCCCATCCACACACACACACGCACACATTTTCTCACCCACTCACCCACACATTTCACATCCTCCCACACACCCAACCAACCACATATACATCTCCCACCCACACACACATCGCTCACTCACACACATTTCTCCACCGACACACACATCCCCCACGCATACACACATCCCCTACTCTCCCTACATACGCCCCAACACACATCCCCCACCTACCAACACCCACACATCCTCCACCCACCAACACCCACACATACCACTACCCAGCAACACCCATACAAACACACCAACCCAAACACACATCCCCCTCCCACACATACCTCACCCACCCACACACACCCCATCCTTACAACATCCCTCCACCCACCCACACACCTCCCCACCCAACGACTCATATCCGCACCCAACCACATATCCCCCATCAACCCACACTCATCCACACATCCCCCACCACACACACATCCCATGTTTATATATTGAGGTGACTAATTTTCTTATTTGTCTTCTGTTTTCTCACACAAAACAATCAGAGATCCTTAATATAACTGATAACACGGAATCAACGTGTTCTGACTATGGGAGGTCAGACAAACACTAGAAGATAACACGGAAACAACGTGTTCTGGCTGTGGGAGGTCAGACAAACAATAGAAGATAAATCCCGAAACAACCAAATAATCAATTTGATTATTGCTCACTGGATTTTAGGAGGCCTGGTGTTCCTTGCCGGTGAGAAGTCCTGATCGTTCGGGTCCACATCGATTGACAGACGTCAGTCGTGGCAATTGGGCGATCGTGAGCATAGCCTATGATGGGTGACGTTGTGATATTCTGTTATGATAATTTGGCGTGTCCAGCGTGTGCTGCGTGGTTACACACCCGCTTCACACGCCAGTGATCCGGGGCTTGTTTCCGGATCCGGTCAGGGATGTGCACTACTGACGAGCTCAAACGAGAGCAAAACTCGAGTATAGTGCTTCCATATTGACGTGGATAGGCCTTAGGTTCATACCAGAATACGATCAGCGTTGCCAGTAGTGGGTTGTGCTCAATATTTAAATAGAAGATAACACGGAAACAACGTGTTCTGGCTGTGGGAGGTCAGACAAACACTAAAAGCTACCACCTCAGGGGAATGCACTCTCCAGAATCTTTCAACAGTTGTACAAGAGAAAGTTAGAAAATACGCTACAGGGTAGCCGGTTCAGCCCCTAAACTGGTCAGCTGGACGTAATTGTTTTCTTCTCATCCTTGATCTGGAGACGTAAATTACAAGAACCTCAGAAGTAGGAGTCGGTTCAACTGAGGCCAGGAACATTGGTAATAGGTAAAGCTAATCCACACATAAATCAGTCCAGCGCACTCCTCAGTAGTGAAAACTACTTGTGGTAGTTGCACATCTATGTACTATGCTCTTGGTCTCCACCTGTCTCTCTTCCCTTCCAACCTTCCCATTGTGACGACATACTCCAGCTATCCTCTTCTCATGACATGCCCAACAAATGTGGACTGTCTTTTTCTGATGCAAGTAACCAGTTCTCTTTGTGAGTCCACTTCTTTCATTGCTCTTTCTATCTGTCCAAGTTATTCTCGTCATTTTTCTATACAACCACACACCCCTAAATTATTGTACCCCTACATTTGTATGTACAATAACCGATATGAAGAAAACTACCCATGCGTAGATAGAGCTCATTAGCTTGAATGGAATCGGTCTAGAGGATCAAACCTGACACCTGCACGCCGAAGGCAGAGACACTGACCTGTGAAGTAGATAACTAGCCATGACGCACTTCCCTCACAAGAGCAACGAAGAAACGGTAACCAACACATAATGTATGCTATATGGTATATCTGTTATAACTGTATCTGTTAGATATAACTGAGCTACCGTATGACAGTAGACGGTACTACCTGCTTTCTGTCAGCGCCGAATGTTGGGCGGCGCTTACCAAACCCGACACCCCACATTGTGCGAACGGCTTCGGGCGGAAGAGCGCAATTTGTGAGGGTACAAGCCTTATCCTGGTGCGACGAAATGCAACCTAATGACTAAATGTCATGGCAGGGCAGACCAGGCCCTAGGCCTTGGTTGGCAGTTGATCTAGGATCGAAGCTCCGACAGGCGGACAGTTAGAGCATTGCTTTGCTGATCCGGCAGCTTCTGCAGCTTGTCTTATTCCAGACATGTTGGTGTTACCTTTCCTCAGGAATCAACTAGGCAGGCCGATAGAGGGATCATGTTGCTTGGTCTCTAAATTCAACCTAGGCTTTGTGTTATGAACAGGTATAACTCCATTTGATAAACTATCGTATGTCAAGACAGAGAGGGCCCAGTCAGTCAAAACGTGTATTGTATTACGCATCATTATCTGAACGTCTCATTATTGGTCAACTACACTTCTTTATGTGACATGACAGACCTGTTATAACTGCATGTGCATAGTATTTTTTTAATACCAATATGAGCTTTAGAGCATATTTGTAATAAAGACAGAGTGGCGATCTATCCATGCTGTTTATATATTTTTCTACAAATACAAATTTCAACCTTACGTTTTCATGCATAAAATTCAATTGAATGTTTACTTTTAAATTCAAATACAATACATCATGTTCCCTATTTTGCTATGCATAAAAATAGAGCTTTGTTGAAAACAGAATTTGTATGAGTCTTCCCTAACGAGCTCTGCGTATTTTAAAAACAAATATACCACTCAACACAAAATAAACTGAAGCCATTATAAATATGATTATGTAGCCCAAGCCAATCTGGCAGTTGACTTTTTCAAAAATATCAAGAACAAATCCACCAAGTGGTGTGGCCAGAGCTTGCGGTAGGACCAGTGATTGATGCCAAACAGCAATATCCTTGGCCTTGTCTGTATCTTCTGCCAACACATCCATGACTAGGGCGAAATCTACCGACTGGAATGCTCCAAAACCTAGACCTGTTAAATAAAGATTGTACAATGCAGTTATGGTCTGTCTGAATACAACCAGAAGAATGATCTTCTACGCGGACACAAGCCACCCATAAATGCTGGACAGTTAGTAAATTGCTTTAGCATATAGCTGTAAATGCTGGACAGTTAGTAAACAACTTTAACTTACAGCTGTAAATGCTGGACAGTTAGTAAACAACTTTAACTTACAGCTGTAAATGCTGGACAGTTCATAAACAATTGTCAGCTAGAACTACCGAAACAATTAGAAACTGAACAAACAAAATCCCTGGTATTACTGAAGAATGCAGAAAACACCTGGAATAGCTAAACATGAGCAATCTCAGTGAAAGAGACTAAGACAACTTAACACAAACACCAGGAACTCGCAGTGAACATTTCGTGGTTACACTATGAGACGAGGAAAACTGGAACATTTCGTGGTTACACTATGAGACTTGAACAACTTTTGTACGTATTGTCAATATTACATATAAACTGCACTAGCATACCTTGGTATATTCATTTAAGTCCTTAGTGCACATAATTTTGGCTCAGTGCATGAGCAGTTTTGTAATGATGGAATCTGGAAAACTTTAATGCTAGAGCTCATGAAATATGTTTGTATGAAACTGCACAGGTTCCACGGAACACAACATTGAGGGAACACAGCTTCAAGGGAACACGGCTTAAACATTCAAGGCAATACAGGCAAAACAGCTAGAAATAATTATTTTTTATGTTTTATTTTAATGTAAGGAATTTAAGGTCTCTTGAAATGTACGTAAAATAAAAAATCATGATATCTTCAACATGATTCCTCAGGCTGGTTAGACATGATATGTACATGAAATATAAGTGATGGCAAAGACAACATTGATCACTGGAAAGGAATGCCCGAGAAAAGGAAGTTCAAAATACACCAAAGAAAACATTGAGACAAGATAGTACAATTTACATCAAAGAAAACATTGAGATTAGACAGTACAAATTACTTTACAGAAAACATTGAGATAAGAGAGTTAAGAGAGAACAAATTACATCCAAAAAATAACGTTGAGATAAGAGAGTACAAATTATACCAAGGAAAACATTGAGATAACAGAGTACAAATTACACTAAAGAAAACACGGTACTTCAATTTTAATTCACCGCAAACAAAGAAGAATCCCTTCGAGCCTCATTTGCATCGGTCCGGCAATCATTTTCCGGTTTAGTGTTGGGTGGACTGCTAGACCGATCGATGGATTTTTTTTTTAGTTTTGGGCTCGTAGGGCCCTCACTGTCGTCGATCGGTCTAGCAGTCCACTCAACACTAAACCGGAAAATGATTGCCGGACCGATGCAAATGAGGCTCGAAGGGATTCTTCTTTGTTGCGGTGAATTAAAATTGAAGTACCTGAAACACTGACATAACAGAGTACAAATCACCCCCCCCCCCCCCCCCCCCCCCCCCCCCCCCCCCAAAAAAAAAAAAAAAAACAACAACAACAACAACAAAAACACTGAAACAAGAGAGTACAAATTACAGGAAAGAAAACATTGAAACAAGAGAGTACACATACCTGAAAGAAACCATTGACCCACTAATTACACAGACAACATTGGACAGAGTGTACAAACCTATGATAAATGCCATTAATGCAGCAACAACGTAGGCAGAGTTCCCAGATAAAAACGCGTTGACGAATGACCCGATCCCCATGATGAATGCTGGCAGAAGACAAAAACATGTGTGAGATTGTAACACAATCACACACGTATGAAATAATGATGACGCATGAAATAATGATATCGCATGAAATGATGATGAGCAATGGACGCATGGCTCAGTGTCACAGGTGATCACATGCCTCTAGGCATGGGTTTGGGGTCTGTTCAAAGACCCAGGACAGAGGAGGGAACATGACCAATCCTGGCTCCATCCTGGCCAGCCTGTGTGTGCTGTGTTACATCTTGACCTAGTTACATCCTATATGGTTGTCTGATCAAGTTCCTGCATCAGTCTTGCATATCCCACCAGTTTGTGGACTTGGAGAGGGGAAATACAGCTCCGCAACACAACCCATTTGGTACATAAAGAGTGAACACTCAGATTCCCATTGGGGTCACACTCAAACTCCCATAGGGGTCACACTCAAACTCCCATAGGGGTCACACTCAGACTACCATAGGGGTCACACTCAGACTACCATAGGGGTCACACTCAAACTCCGATAGGGGTCACACTCAGACTACCATAGGGGTCACACTCATACTGTCATAGGGGTCACACTCAGACTACCATAGGGGTCACACTCAGACCACCATAGGTGTCACACTCAGACCACCATAGGTGTCACACTCATACTGTCATAGGTGTCACACTCAGACTACCAAAGGGGTCACATTCAGACTACCATAGTGGTCACATTCCAATAGGGGTCACTCGCCATAGGGGTCACACTCAGACTACCATAGGGGTCACACTCAACTCCAAACCATCCATAGGGGTCACACTCAGACTACCATAGGGTCACACTCAAACTCCCATAGGGGCCACACTCAGACTACCATAGGGGTCACACTCATACTGTCATAGAGGTCACACTCAGACTACCATAGGGGTCACACTCAGACTACCATAGGTGTCACACTCAAACTCCCATAGGGGTCACACTCAGACTACCATAGGGGTCACACTCAGACTACCATAGGGGTCACACTCATACTGTCATAGGGGTCACACTCAGACTACCATAGGGGTCACACTCAGACTACCATAGGGTCACACTCAAACTCCCATAGGGGTCACACTCAGACTACCATAGGGGTCACACTCATACTGTCATATGGGTCACACTCAGACTGCCATAGGGGCCACACTCAGACTACCATAGGGGTCACACTCAGACTACCATAGGGGTCACACTCAGACTACCATAGGGTCACACTCAAACTCCCATAAGGGTCACACTCAGACTACCATAGGGGTCACACTCATACTGTCATATGGGTCACATTCAGACTGCCATAGGGGCCACACTCAGACTACCATAGGGGTCACACGCAGACTACCATAGGGGTCACACTCAGACTACCATAGGGTCACACTCAAACTCACATAGGGGTCACACTCAGACTACCATAGGGGTCACACTCATACTGTCATATGGGTCACACTCAGACTGCCATAGGGGCCACACTCAGACTACCATAGGGGTCACACTCAGACTACCATAGGGGTCACACTCAGACTACCATAGGGGTCACACTCAGACTGTATGTTGTTTGTCCATCAAGAATGATGATGACCATTCATTTCATCCAGTGGGGTTGAAGGTATGTAGCCGTGGGTTCTAAGATGGCTGATAAGGCCTATTTTGGCTCGAAATGTTCTTTGACAATGTGGGCAAGGAATGCTTGACGTTTCTGGAGGAGGATTTCCTGCAGTGGTTTTTCTGTCCTGCCTTTTCTTCACAGCTCTTGCAGTCCTGGTTGCCTCACATATGACTGCACCCTTGCGTAATGATGCACGCCACGAATTTCGGTCTCTGGCTGCAGCCTCCCAGGTGTCATGATGAATTCCAAAAGCCTTCAGTGAAATTTTCAGTGTCTTTAAAGCGTTTCCTCTGGCCACCTTGGGAGCGTTTACCACAACGCAGTTCGCTGTAAAAAATTCGTTTAGGGAGCCTGTGATCTGGCATGCGAGTCAAGTGACCAGCCCAGCGAATCTGATTCTTCATCAGTAGAGTGTGGATACTGGGCATGGATGCTCTTTCTATGACTTCAGTGTCTGGAATCTTGTCTTGCCATTTAATCTTCAGTAGCTTCCTTAGGCAGACTGTGTGGAAGTGGTTTAATTTCCTAGCGCGTTGCTGATAAACAGACCAGGTTTCACAAGCATATAGCAGTGTGGATAATACAACTGCTTTGTAGACTTTTAGCTTTGTTTGCAGGCTTATTCCAGTTCTGTCCCATACATTCTTGTACAGTCTGCCAAAGGCCGCGCTGGCCTTGGAGATTCTTGCATTCACTTCGTCATCAATTGTGACAGCTTGTGACACAGTGCTGCCAAGATAGGTGAATTTGTCCACAACACTTAGTCTATGATCATTCACTTTGATATTCGGCACAGTGTGATTATTCCCTGGAGCTGGCTGGTACATAACTACAGTCTTCTCCAAGTTGATATTGAGCCCAAAGTTGGCACAGGCATGTGAGAAAGCTGAAACATTGTGTTGCATGTCCGCCTCTGAGTTGGCGTATAGAGCGCAATCATCAGCAAACAGGAGCTCTCTGACGGTGTCGCTTGTTAATTTTGGTTTTAGCTTTCAGCCTTCTGAGATTGAATAACTTTCCATCCATACGGTAGTTGATGTCTATTCCAATGTCGTCGTTCTCGAAGGCATTCATCAGCATGGCTGAAAAGATGAGGCTGAACAGTGTTGGTGCCAGGACACATCCTTGCTTCACTCCATTGGTGACAGGAAAGGGTTCAGACAAGACACACAGACTACCATAGGGGTCACACTCAGACTACCATAGGGGTCACACTCATACTGTCATAGGGGTCACACTCAGACTACCATAGGGGTCACACTCAGACTACCATAGGGGTCACACTCATACTGTCATAGGGGTCACACTCAGACTACCATAGGGGTCACACTCAAACTCCCATAGGGGTCACACTCAGACTACCATAGGGGTCACACTAAGACTGCCATAGGGGTCACACTCAGACTGCCATAGGGGTCACACCCGACCAATCCACCTGCCACAATTGACAATGAAATCCTGTTACTGATTCACTCTGATATAGACCTGATGTTTGGAGCTCACACAGGATGGCAGTTACTGCACACAGACTTGTACCAGTATAAGTGCTTCATTTCCCTCTCATATATCACACCAGGAGACTGCACAAACTGTAGCATCGGCACGGATGTCATGTGTATCCAACAGAACTCCCAAGTGGTGATCATGCATGGCCACATCTCTCGTTCTCCAACAGAATGTATTAGTTCATGAGCTCATATGTTCCCAGGCTTTGCTGAATGGCTCCTAAAGGGCTTCCCCGGTTTGGTTTTCCATAAACCTGTCCTGTTGTTGTTTCAATTTGCTCCAGTTTGTATCTCCTCATAACGTGGCCAACAAATGTTGACTGTCTCTATAATATGTTTGTGGTTAGTTGTCTTCAGCCTTAGTCTCTTTCAAAGCATTTTACATAACTACTTTTGGCTGTTCAAAGAATTCCAACATTCTTCTATAAAACCGCAATTCTCTCCCCTCGATGGAGTTGTGCTCGTGGACTAAATGTTCAGGAATCACAGCCGTATGGTAAGGCTGGTTCTATCCATGCCATGGAATTGAATTCGTTTACCACCCTCCTGTGACCATAATTTATTCCATAAGCAGGGTTTGGATCGGCTAGCCTCTCCCAGGAGGGTGAACAGTGAAAATTGTAGCCTGCCGATGACCCGCAGACTATACAAGTCAACCCCACCTCCACGCGGTGTAGACTGGGAAACCAGTTGTTGTATTATCCACACTGCTATATGCTTGTGAAACCTGGTCTGTTTATCAGCAACGCGCTAGGAAATTAAACCACTTCCACACAGTCTGCCTAAGGAAGCTACTGAAGATTAAATGGCAAGACAAGATTCCAGACACTGAAGTCATAGAAAGAGCATCCATGCCCAGTATCCACACTCTACTGATGAAGAATCAGATTCGCTGGGCTGGTCACTTGACTCGCATGCCAGATCACAGGCTCCCTATGGCTCACCATAGGGGATCTAACCCACTCACAAAATATTCAACTAACTGATCTATAGACAAAACAACATTAGACAAAATGTTGGGATCTTACCAACAATGGTGACAAAACAGCATTAGACAGATTGTTGCGATCTTACCAACAATGGTGACAACACAACATTAGACAGACTGTTGGGATCTTACCAACAATGGTGACAACACAACATTAGACAGACTGTTGGGATCTTACCGGCAATGGTGACAACACAACATTAGACAGACTGTTGGGATCTTACCGGCAATGGTTACAAAACAACACTAGACAGACTGTTGGGATCTTACCAACAATGGTGACAACACAATATTAGACAGACTGTTGGGATCTTACCGGCAATGGTGACAACACAACATTAGACAGACTGTTGGGATCTTACCGGCAATGGTTACAAAACAACACTAGACAGACTGTTGGGATCTTACCAACAATGGTGACAACACAATATTAGACAGACTGTTGGGATCTTACCGGCAATGGTGACAACACAATATTAGACAGACTGTTGGGATCTTACCGGCAATGGTGACAACACAACATTAGACAGACTGTTGGGATCTTACCGGCAATGGTTACAAAACAACACTAGACAGACTGTTGGGATCTTACCAACAATGGTGACAACACAATATTAGACAGACTGTTGGGATCTTACCGGCAATGGTTACAAAACAACACTAGACAGACTGTTGGGATCTTACCAACAATGGTGACAACACAACATTAGACAGACTGTTGGGATCTTACCGGCAATGGTTACAAAACAACACTAGACAGACTGTTGGGATCTTACCAACAATGGTGACAACACAATATTAGACAGACTGTTGGGATCTTACCGGCAATGGTGACAATGATCTTTCGATATCCAGTTTTGTCAGAGATGACCCCAAATACAACAGAACTGGCGACAGAAATAAAGTAGAAACTTACAACAAATAAGGCAACTCCGCTTTACATACAAACGTTCAGTTAGTTACACATTCTTTACAGAACGTCGCAGTCAACACCAGCATTTTTAGGCTGATCGTAATTTTATGGCAAGTTTACTTTCATTAGTTTGCCACTTCTTCCTAAATGATCTTACCGGCATTCATACCTTTGTATGGGAAAAAAACGCCCGCAGCTGTGTTTCAAACGCGATATACGGGTTTACGACTTGCATTTGTAAAACGTTGACCACCGAGTCGGCTATATACAGGCAGATGTAAAACCTTGGCCACAGAGTCGGCTACATACACGCAGATGTAAAACCTTGGCCACAGAGTCGGCTACATACACGCAGATGTAAAACCTTGACCACATAGTCGGCTACATACACGCAGATTTAAAACCTTGGCCACAGAGTCGGCTACATACAGGCAGATGTAAAACCTTGACGACAGAGTCGGCTACATACAGGCAGATGTAAAACCTTGACGACAGAGTCGGCTACATACAGGCAGATGTAAAACCTTCACCACAGAGTCGGCTACATACAGGCAGATGTAAAACCTTCACCACAGAGTCCGCAACATACACGCAGATGTAAAACCTTGACCACAGAGCCGGCTACATACAGGCAGATGTAAAACCTTGACGACAGAGTCGGCTACATACAGGCAGATGTAAAACCTTGGCCACAGAGTCGGCTACATACAGGCAGATGTAAAAGCCTGGCTACCGAGTCGGCAACATACACGCAGATGTAAAACCTTGACCACAGAGTCGGCTACATACAGGCCGATGTAAAACCTTCACCACAGAGTCGGCTACATACAAGCAGATGTAAAACCTTCACCACAGAGTCAGCTACATACAAGCAGATGTAAAACCTTGACCACAGAGTCGGCTACATACACGCAGATGTAAAACCTTGAACACATAGTCGGCTACATACACGCAGATGTAAAACCTTCACCACATAGTCGGCTACATACAGGCAGATGTAAAACCTTCACCACAGAGTCGGCTACATACAGGCAGATGTAAAACCTTCACCACAGAGTCGGCTACATACAGGCAGATGTAAAACCTTCACCACAGAGTCGGCAACATACACGCAGATGTAAAACCTTGACCACAGAGCTGGCTACATACAGGCAGATGTAAAACCTTGACGACAGAGTCGGCTACATACAGGCAGATGTAAAACCTTGGCCACAGAGTCTGCTACATACACGCAGATTTAAAACCTTGGCCACAGAGTCGGCTACATACAGGCAGATGTAAACACGGGCCACAGAGTCGGATACATGTAAAACCTTGACACAGAGTCGGCTACATACAGGCAGATGTAAAACCTTACCACAGAGTCGGCTACATACAGGCAGATGTAAAACCTTACCACAGGTCGGCAACATACAGCAGATTAAAACCTTACACAGAGCGGTACAACAGGCAGATGTAAAACTTACACAGAGTCGGTACAACAGGCAGATGTAAAACCTACCACAGAGTGTACAACACGCAGATACCTGGCCACAGAGCGGTAAACGCAGATGTAAAACACGCACAGAGCGCCTACACCAGATGTAAACGGCAGATGGAACTACACGAGTGAAAACCGCAAGAGCTACAACAGGCCGGTAAATTCCACAGAGTAGCCTACACAGATGGTAAAACTACCAAGAGCTCCACAAGCGGTAAAACGGGCCAAGAGTCGGCTACATACACGCAGATGTAAAACCTTGACCACAAGTCGGCTACATACACGCAGATGTAAAACCTTGACCACAGAGTCGGCTACATACAGGCAGATGTAAAACCTTGACCACAGAGTCGGCTACATACACGCAGATGTAAAACCTTGACCACAGAGTCGGCTACATACACGCAGATGTAAAACCTTGACCACATAGTCGGCTACATACACGCAGATGTAAAACCTTGACCACAAGAGTCGCTACATACAGGCAGATGTAAAACCTTACCACAGAGTCGACTACTTACACGCAGATGTAAAACCTTCACCACAGAGTCGGCTACATACACGCAGATGTAAAACATTGGCCACAGAGTCGGCTACATACACGCAGATGTAAAACCCTGGCCACAGAGTCGGCTACATACACGCAGATGTAAAACCTTGACCACAGAGTCGGCTACATACAAGCAGATGTAAAACCTTGACCACAGAGTCGGCTACATACACGCAGATGTAAAAGCCTGGCTACAGAGTCGGCTACATACAGGCAGATGTAAAACCTTGACCACAGAGTCGGCTACATGCACGCAGATGTAAAACCTTGACCACAGAGTCGGCTACATACAGGCAGATGTAAAACCTTCACCACAGAGTCGGCTACATACAGGCAGATGTAAAACCTTCACCACAGGGTCGGCAACATACACGCAGATGTAAAACCTTGACCACAGAGCCGGCTACATACAGGCAGATGTAAAACCTTGACGACAGAGTCGGCTACATACAGGCAGATGTAAAACCTTGGCCACAGAGTCTGCTACATACACGCAGATTTAAAACCTTGGCCACAGAGTCGGCTACATACAGGCAGATGTAAAACACGGGCCACAGAGCCGGCTACATACACGCAGATGTAAAAGCCTGGCTACCGAGTCGGCAACATACACGCAGATGTAAAACCTTGACCACAGAGTCGGCTACATACAGGCCGATGTAAAACCTTCACCACAGAGTCGGCTACATACAAGCAGATGTAAAACCTTCACCACAGAGTCGGCTACATACAAGCAGATGTAAAACCTTGACCACAGAGTCGGCTACATACACGCAGATGTAAAACCTTGAACACATAGTCGGCTACATACACGCAGATGTAAAACCTTGACCACATAGTCGGCTACATACAGGCAGATGTAAAACCTTCACCACAGAGTCGGCTACATACAGGCAGATGTAAAACCTTCACCACAGAGTCGGCTACATACACGCAGATGTAAAACCTTCACCACAGAGCCGGCTACATACAGGCAGATGTAAAACCTTGACGACAGAGTCGGCTACATACAGGCAGATGTAAAACCTTGGCCACAGAGTCTGCTACATACACGCAGATTTAAAACCTTGACCACAGAGTCGGCAACATACACGCAGATGTAAAACCTTCACCACAGAGTCGGCTACATACACGCAGATGTAAAACCTGGGCCACACAGTCGGCTACATACACGCAGATGTAAAACCTTGACCACAGAGTCGGCTATATACACGCAGATGAGTCATGTTGTTTCCGTTTACTAACTTTTTTCTTTTGTTTTAAAGTTGCATATCCTTTACTGGACATTGCTGTCAACACCAACATTTTATCACCGCTGTTGATGTCTTGGTTAGTTTTTACGTTCAGTAGTTTGCCATTGATTTCTGGACGACCGGCTCCCATACCAACACGTTAAAACCAGCGAGACTTACTAACTGAAGTTGAAATATAACATTTTTATAGTTACTAACTATAGAAATTTTATATAAAATGCTACACACTGTTTTTGTTTGTTTATGAAGGCTTGTGAACACAATATCATCCATTGTGTGTGTTCTTAAATTGCTGCTGTTGTCCGTTCATGGTTGTTGCTATTACGTAAATCAAATAACAAAATTAATGAAAGAAGAGACAGAGAAAGACAGTGCAAAAAGGGATAGGTCAGTAACATATGCTGATGTGTGGTAACAGCCTGTACAATGAACATTTAATTTCAATGTTAAACAAGTACAGCCGTACGAATCAGAGAGAAGGAGAACAACTAACATTATTACTAATACAAGAGATGGCGAAAAACTCACATTATTACTAATAAACTACAAACATGCATTAACTCATTCAGTGTCGAAGTATAATATATCGCCATATGTGACCTATAATTGCATAGAAGGACGATATATCGCCATACAAGAGGATCATCGTGTTATTTATTTCGTTTCGTGGTATCTTCCGCAATTCCAATGTTAGTGAACGGAAAGTTACATGATAACACTTTTACATTTGATTGTGCACCATGTTTGGTCTTAACCTACTTACGTTTTGTTTGGCACTGAATTAGTTAACTGATGCCTACGCAGAATAGAAGTAAAAAAAAGCCTGATGGAATTATTCAAACACAGCTCACGGAGAGAAGTAAACACATTTTAGTGAATACAGAGGTGAGCAAAGGATACAGGCACTGTCAGGACACTCACGGAGAAAGCCTGATGGGTGACAAGACGGTCCTTTCTCTAGACAGGTCACACACGGATAAAACCTGATGGGGGACTAGACATGATACACGTGGAGAAATCCTGATTGGTGACTAGACATGATACACGTGGAGAAATCCTGATGGGTGACTAGACATGATACACACGAATAAAGCCTGATTGGTGACTAGACATGATACACGTGGAGAAATCCTGATGGGTGACTAGACATGATACACACGAATAAAGCCTGATTGGTGACTAGACATGATACACGTGGAGAAATCCTCATTGGTGACTAGACATGATACACGTGGAGAAATCCTGATGGGTGACTAGACATGATATACACAAATAAAGCCTGATTGGTGACTAGACATGATACACATGGAGAAATCCTGATTGGTGACTAGACATGATACACACGAATAAAGCCTGATTGGTGACTAGACATGATACACGTGGAGAAATCCTGATGGGTGACTAGACATGATACACGTGGAGAAATCCTGATGGGTGACTGGAAGGCCCTTTCTCTGGAATCCACATGGCACAGGACATATAAGTGAAGTCAGGAAAGGATCCTTTTAACAGGCCTGAAGCATATGATGTGTAGACCAATCAGCACAACAGAAATAGAGGGAGATCCAAAAACACACGGAGAAGAGAATTAGAGGTGGAGATGGATAAAATGGGGAGGAGACTGAGAGAACTGCAAGCGATGGCATCTGGTTGGAGGGTGTAGCCAGGGTCTTGCCGTGCTACGATACAGAGAGGCGGCTGCATCAGGGGGCACCATAAGAGGGCGGCATAAGCAGAGAAATCAAAATATAATTTTAACCATTCAATCATTTAAAATGTTTAAAGGGCGGCATTTCGAGATGAAAAAAATAAATATTTAAGGGGTGGCATTTCAAAGACTTGCATCATACTGAGAAATCTACCGCACGGACAGTGAATGTGGCATGGGTGTGGCATGAGTTGGTGGATGGTGTGGCGTGAGTTGGTGGAGGGTGTGGCATAAGTTGGTATAGGATGTGGTATGAGTTGGAGGAGGGATTGCCTCTTCTTGTTTAACGTCATCATTGTATTCTTCAGTGAATCATAGCCCTCCTCCAACTCATGCCATGCCTTCCCCCAACTCATGCCACACACAAAAATTAAAATGTCAGCGAGAGCCCCATAAGACCCGAGCAAACTCGAAGAGCAGAGAGGCGAAAATACAAACTCGAAAGAGAATAAAGAAAGAAAAGAATATAAAACATCACAACAAACAGCGGAACTCAATTATAACCGACGCCGAAGAAGCAGGATGAACAAGGCCGAATTTGTTTTTTTGTTTTTGTAATTTTGTAAATCAGTCAGTTATCAGTTATCAGTTGGGGTATCTTCATTGCACTCCGGACATGTCCATAGGTGCCCAGATCCTCCCCCCAGCATATGCATCAGCGTCCGGTGGCTAATAGTGCCAGTTCTGTGTTGGTTGACGAGGCGCCTTGTTTTCCCGATGTACCTCTCGCGTCTGGCTGGCCGATTCTTACTCCCAAGTCTTTCATCCTGGACAGCGATGTGGATTCACTGACGTCAAAGTCCTCTGTTCTCGCCATATCTTTAAGGACGTTAATAACATCGGCACGATCCATGGGCTGTCCATCTACAGGGGGTGCAGAGCCAGCCAGTTTGTCAGCTCGTTCATTTCCCTCGACTCCCGCATGTCCCGGGACGAAGATGAAGGTGACTTTACGGACAACAGACTTCCGCAGCGACTCAGTCCACTGTCTACGTATAGATCCAGCTTCGACCGAATCAATCATGCTCATTGATTCACTTAGTACACACACGTTGGTATAGTGCTGTGATTCCAGCCATATGAAAGCCTGTGTAACTGCCATCACCTCCATCGTCATGCTGCTCGTGGTCATAGAGTGGGCACCACTGGATTCTTGAACGGTTCGGCCCGCTGAACGGGCTGTAAATGCCCACGCACTTCTCTGCTGCTTTACAACAGATCCATCTGTATAGATGAGCACTTCGGGGCTATCTGAGTGTTCATAGATGAGCGCGTTAACCTCTGCATTGACAGCGGCAGGGTTCTGCTCTCTGCACCGTCTGTCGAGTGTGATAATGCAGGAGAAAGTGCACTTAAAAGCTGGAGGCACCAGCACCCATTCCTTGCCGGGGTTGATACTGGTAAGACTGCAGACCTGTCTGACGACATCTTCCGCCCGACCCATCCATGACTTGCCCCTCTTTAGCCTGTCACCCTTTTCTCTGAATATAGCGTCATGCAGAGGGTGCTGCTCATCTGCACTTATTTTTAAGTATGCACGAGCTCTCAAGATCTTGATCCTGTGTTCCATTGTCGGGAAGTCAATGAGGTATCTCATTGCTACACAGCTGGTGTCTCTCGTGCAGCCCAAAGGACAGGCTACGATCAAGCCTCACGCCAAGATATGTCATTGACTGGGCTCTACTCAAAATGCTCCCATCCATTCTTACTGCTGGCAGGTCTGTGTTCACAATATGGTTGTTTAGGGAGAACCATGTAACCGATGCCCTTGCAGGGTTGACAAAGGCATCGGCATCAGCACACTATGAGGAAATTCGATCTAGTTCGCCCTGCATATCATTGGCAACCACCTGTCTATCTCGACCCTGTCGATACACGAGGATGTCGTCAACGAATGACAGAGTCCTACCCCTCCCGTCCAACTGTTGTTCAGTGATCGGCACCGTATACACGTTGAATAGTACTGGTGACAGTGGTGAACCCTGCGGCAATCCTGGACATATCGTTATCGGCTCAGAAGACCAACTCCCGCATCTTAGCACCGCCTTCCTTTGGAGCAGAACTGCAGCTATCCATCGTACAAGGTGAGGGTGCACTTTCAGTCTGAGGAGGGTTTGAATCAAGTGCTCGAAAGATACTCTGTTATATGCGTCCTATAAGTCTATGGCGGCCGCACATGCCTCTTCTCTGACCTGAAATCCTTCGTAAACATCTTGAGCAAATACCGCCGCATTCAGCCATGACTCTTTGTTGCGTCTGTATCCTCCAAGTGTGGGCGGGAAGCAGCTGAGTTGTTCCAAGTCCCAAGTAAGTCTGTGTGCTACAATTTTCTCCAGTAGCTTGCCAACAGTATTCTGCATCGTAATGATTCTGTAAATATTGAATTGGATTGGACTGGTCCAACACACGTGAGGTGTATAAAAGGGACATGTTTACTCCTGGGCAAACAAGAGTGTGGTAAAAAGTTATTACATGTCCATGTTTAGTCATCAACACAAATACATACCTGAAGGAGGCAGCAAACAGCAGCGGCAGCAACAACAAAGCCACAGATGTGGCGGCGCTCCAGCAGTAGGGAAGTGGGATCATGTCGTTCAGCCAGTACTCCAAGAACCTGCACACATTTGCCATGTATCAACGTGCATAGTTAGTACAAGTACCATCAACAACAACAGGCTAGAGAAGAGTTAACAAGAGAACAGTGTTAATCTCCACGGAAGCGTGATAGAGGGCGAGACACGGTGAATAGTGATGATAAGTCAGCAGTACAGAACAAAGAGAATGAACTCTAAAGGTTACGAGTTCAACGGATCACGTGACAAGACGGACGTGACGTCAGGAGTCAGAAAGCTCGGGACAGGCAGTCAGGCCAAAGGTGTCCGTTTGAGAAGGTGTAGAACGAACGAACGAACGAACGAACAGACTTTATTTTCAAAGGGTAACAAATTGGGCACGCAGGCCCGTCTTACATTCGGCCCTTCCATTCACTCATCTTTCTTTCATCAACAGTGCATAGGAAAAAACATTGTCACATGAATTTTGTAAACATAAACAATGCATATTACTATGTTATGAGACACATCCACCACCCACCCACACATCCCCCATTCACTCCAACTCCCCCACCCAACCACACACATAACCCACACACACATACATTCCCCCACCCATCCACCACATCCCTACACCTACACATCTCCCCACCCACGCACACCCCAACATACATCCCATCCACCCACACCCCAAGCACACATACATTCAATAACCCACACATCCCCCACCTACACACATCTCCCCGCCCACTCACATATCCTCTACCCGTCCCATTACCCAACAACAATCACTCACCCACATATCCTCCTCCACCCACACACCTCCACCCACCCAGCCAAACACACATTCCTCAGCCACACACACATCTCCCCGTCAACTCACATATTCCGCACCTACCCACACACAAATTCCGCACCCACCCACATAATCTCCCATCTCCCCCAGCCCACTCACAGATCCCGAGCCCACACCTACAAACATCCCCCACCATCTTCTAACCTGCACACACTCACCCACCCACATATCTTCTACCCACCCACACATCCTCTACCCACCCATCCCCCAACCAAGCATCCCTTAACCACACACCCTTACTCATATACAATCACCCACCCATACATCCTCTACCCAACCACACATCCTCCATCCACCCATCCCCCAGCCACACATCCCTTAACCACACACCCCTACCCATATACACACACACATCCCCACCCACGCACAATCTCCCCACCCATACACACATCCCTCACACACATCCCTCACACACATCCCCCATTCACAAACACACACCTCCCATCCACGCACACACACAACCCACACACACATCCCCAACTCATACACTCATCCCCTCACACATCCCTAGACACACGTACTTATCCCTCAATCACTAACACCCACACATCCCTTACCCACTCATCACCACATACATCTCCTATCTACCCACCACACTCACACACCCCAACCACCCATCTAAGCACACATCCCCCACCCTCACACACATCCTACACCCACCCGCAAACCCAACCACACCTTCATCCACCCACACACACATCATTTATCCACACCCAGCTCCCCTACCACACAACACCACACCCACACACATTCCAAAGACACATCCCTCACCCACACACACATCTCCCCACACATCTCCTACCCATCCACACATCCCCCAACTACAATCACCCTCACTAGCCCACATATACATCCTCCATCCAGCCACACACACCCCCACCCAGCCAGACATATCCCCGACCCACACACACATCTCCAAATCCATCACCCACACCCATCATGCACCCCTCCCCAACCCACATACACCCCCACACATATCTCACCCACACACACTCCCCACCCATCCACCCAAACATCCCTCACTCATACACATCCCTCACCCACACCCCAAACCCACAACCCCCCCCCCCCACCTGCACACATCTCCCACCCACCACATATCCCCACACCCACATCTCCCCACCCACACATATACCCCCACCCATCCCATAACCCACCATCAATCATCCACCAACATATCCTCCTCTACCCACTCACCCCCAACCACCTAGACAAACACACATCCCCACCCACACACACATCTCCCCGCCAACCCATACATCCCGCACGTAACCCACACACAAATCCCCGACCCACCCGCACAATCCCACCCCGCCCACCCACACACACACATCCCCCCATCCCCCAACCTACTATTATGATCAAACTCCCACACTTTACACACACATACAGTGACGATTGTCGTGAGCATTGTCGCAAAATTGTAAAGAAAATACAGAAAAATTGTACATATACATTTTGTAACTTAAAAATTAGTGATGCAATTCAACTCTCTCTCTCTCTCTCTCTCTCTCTCTCTCTCTCTCTCTCTCTCTCTCTCTCTCTCTCTCTCTCTCTCTCTCTCTCTCTCTCTCTCTCTCGCAATCACTATTTCACCCATTAAGTCACTCTCTCCATCTTTCATTTACTCAATATCACACTCTCTTTCACTCTAACTCACACGCAGACAGACACACACCCTCTCGCTATCAAATACACACTCCCTCGCGTGCGCACGAAAGCATATACACATACACACACGAGCATACACACAATATACACACGCAAATACACACATATCCCCACGCACACATACACACATCCACACCCATATACACATACTTACACACACACAAATACACACTCCCTCGCATACACTGCATGCATACACACATACACACAAACATGCACTCACATACACGAACACACACACACACACACACACATATATATATATATATATATATATATATATATAGAGAGAGAGAGAGAGAGAGAGAGAGAGAGAGAGAGAGAAGATTTTAGCCACTTGAAACCAAGAAAGAAGCTATGTTCACACTGCCATCAACTGTGCGAAGATGTTGTGCGTCTAAATAGAATATTACAGCCTGTTGTTAAGATGACGGCAGCGACGTGATGAAAATTTCGTCTACCACAGGCGCGATGCTGTTGTCCAAAGATGGAGATCGCCTGATGTAAGTTGGTCACACGTTTAAACACTGACCTTGCAGTGTTTGTTAAGAAAGCTGCTGCTTCGAAACGATCGTTGCACACACCTTGAAAAATTAGTATATTTAGCCAGTCATTGCACTAATTAATATTATGGCCCTCTACCCTCCGATGTAATGTGAGCATGAGGGCGGTGAATGGCTGGATGATGGAACTTTGTAAATAAAGAAGGTGTTGTGATCGAGGACGTTAAGTTGTACTTTTCTACGAGTTCCTGCATGTTATGTTTTCGTGTTGGTGTCTAAGCATCTTTAACGAGCCAAAGCAATGTAGATGTTTGGCACATTCATAGGACAATCACTGGATACATGGTGTGGGGTCAGTACTGACAACACTATAGGTCATTACTACTGACAACATCACAGGACAATACTACTGACAACACTGTATAACATTACTACTAACAACGCTGCAGAACATTATTATTGACAATACAGTACAAGATCATTCTTTCTCATTCATTCATTCATTCATTCATTCATTCATTCATTCAGTAGCATTTTCTTTGCAGAACCTCGCTCCGATAACAACCTTCCGGAAAACTTCTCGATCACAAACAACATCGTTACAGGAAATAATGCCGGAGATTATCACTGAGAGCACTGTGTGAGTGTTGAAACTTGTGTCAGAGGAGGGATCTTTACAGTCAACACTGTATGGGATCTTTACAGACAACACTGTATGGGATCTTTACAGGCAACACTGTATGGGATCTTTACAGACAACACTGTATGGGATCTTTACAGACAACACTGTATGGGATCTTTACAGACAACACTGTATGGGATCTTTACAGACAACACTGTATGGGATCTTTACAGTCAACACTGTATGGGATCTTTACAGACAACACTGTATGGGATCTTTACAGACAACACTGTATGGGATCTTTACAGACAACACTGTATGGGATTTTTACAGACAACACTGTATGGGATCTTTACAGACAACACTGTATGGGATCTTTACAGCCAACACTGTATAGGATCTTTACAGACAACACTGTATGGGGTCTTTACAGACAACACTGTATGGGGTCTTTACAGACAACACTGTATGGGATCTTTACTGTAAATCGTGTCTCTTTAATTAAGACCAGCTCTGACAGACATGCACTTGTTCAATGTTATATCGATATGATCAATATAATGAGTTGCATATCCCTTACAGGACGTATCAGTCAACTGCAGCATTGTTTTGAATGTTTGTAATTCCTGGGTAAGTTTACGTTCAGTAGTTTGCCATTGCTTTCTGAATAAACTTTCTATCAACTAAGTTGTCTGTGTATTTGAGAATGAAAATGTGGTAAAGAAAGCAACATGTCACCTCACCTCCAAAACCTGTACTTGGCACACAGCTAATATAGCAATATGTGTTGCATTCCTTGTTGTTGTTTGCTTTTGTTGTTGAACCCTGTTGATTTAATTTATTCACTCTTGTACAGTATGAACAATGTTGAAGTAGCCGATGAACGTAGGTCCATTCAGTAAGGGAGAAAGATTTCATTCCAAGGATATGTGTCAGCTCTCTGAGTGACGAATGCAAGACTTGGCTACTGACTGTCTATATTCTTCGCAAGAACAACGTGAAGGCAGGAAAGTAAATACCTGGATGGTTTGACCACATGGCATGGTCGAGACAAGAACACAGAGCTGATCCACGACTCTGGTGATCGTGTTAGATGGCGAAACATGACCGCCCACACTTATCGGCATGGCACATGATGAATGAATATTCCTCGTGGGGATTGATTGATTGATTGATTGATTTAGGAATCAACATCACAGCATTCGGGGCATTCCCTTAAGCGCTCCGTCCCCATCCTCAGCAGCCAGCGAAGAGTTCCAACACTAATAGTAGCAGTAGCAATCTGATTATATGTCCGTCTCGCCTTTCCTCTGAGCGTTGAGCGTCGGCCAGATCCCCTCGTCACTCCTCGCTGTCTCATTCTTGCCAGACCATGGTGATCCATTTGCTCCTCCGAGGTGTACACGTGCTCCCACAAGGCCGCAACCACGTCTGCCTTGTCATGTATCAATACTCCACCAAGTTCTGCAGAGCCAGCCAATTTGTCTGCCTGTTCATTTCCCAGCACACCGGCATGCCCCGGAGAAAAGATCCAGGCGATGCTTGTCACCCGTGACCTCCGAAGCGAAGCAAGCCACTCCGCACGAAGCCTGCCCGTCCTCACCCTCGTCAGCATGCTTTATGAGTCAGTTACAATCACGATGTGCGTGCGTGCGTGCGTGCGTGCGTGCGTGTGTGTGTGTGTGTGTGTGTGTGTGTGTGTGTGTGTGTGTGTGTGTGTGTGTCGTATTCTCTCCTCGTGGGGATACTATCTTCTAATGAATATCACTTAGCCGTACCAGTATTTGGCAGAAATTGAGTTTTGTTTCAGAATACTGCTTTCAGCATGACAGTTAAGACTGTTTTATATTCCACCGTTCAAGTGCCACAAGCATATTGAGCATGTTGTTTGTCATCAGTTAGTTGTTAGTCGCAGTTCCATTTTCACGGCAAAGGGTCACTCCATAATGCTCCGTTCCTGTGCCACTAAAAATCAACAAAATGATGCTCCTCACTGCCCCATATGAAAAGTGGAACAGACAGCAGTCCCGACAAATCAACAACACGCAGGGGCATACATGCATAAGGCCACCGCCAGAATGCAAACACAACAGTCCGCCACTAAACTATAGTTCATCGTCGATGGAAGTGGCAATCACTAAAAAACAGCAGTTGCACACACATCACTGCATAAGACAAAACCAGCTAGTTCAGCGACCGGCCACCCGCCATTTTTCTGAACATTTGCCATAAGTTTTACGAGCCAATTTACTACTCACCCTGTGATAGTGGCAACTCCTTGCTGCATTAGAAATCTGGTAATGAACACCCATCTAAAGTCGTGCTCTGAAAAAGATGTAATTTTGACGAATCCATGAGATACCATTGTGATAGGTGGTTGGCCGATTAATTATGCAGATTACTTAGCATCACCTCAAAACTGTACACGTATGCCACATGTCGTCACAGTCAGCTGACTAGGATCACATGACTCGGTATGATCAAACAAAACATTGTCCCGAAGCCTTGCCATGGGCCGGTGGTCTGATAGGGCCTCCCATATTGTAGGTCTGCGTGCAGAAAGGAAGATATGGCCTATCTGTGTCTCACTTAGCCAGACGACGAACACAGGTGTCAAAGCCTCGTCCAACCGCACTCATGACACTTTCAGCATTATTTCCTAGCAACCACGTTAACTCCCCCAGTCTAACCGGATAGCACATGTGGAATTATGAAAGATGACCAATGAACAACGCTCTCCTCTATCCCATAGCTCCATCAATGGGTCATCAGGTTGTCATAATAGATGCTCCCACTGTCATATTCCTCCATTGACATGATAATTCCATTCCTATTCATTCATTATCATGTTCATTACTGTAATGTTCATTCACTGTCACATTCACTCACTGTCACGTTCACTAATTGTCAGGTTCATTCACTGTCACTTTCATTCACTGTCAGTTAGTTAGTTATTTAGTCGCAGTTACAAATTCACAGCAACGGGTCGTCCCCATTATGCTCCGTTCCTGTGCCAGTGAATATCACACAAAATGCTCCCCACTGCCCAATGTGAAAAGTGGAAAAGACAGGAGTCTCGACAAACAACAGCCCGCACAGATACACTGTGCATAATGCCGCCACCAGAATGTCAACACACCAGTCCCCCATGAAACACCCAGTTCATCTCTGATGGAATCGGCAGTATTTTCCTATCTGAATGTTTCCTAGATGTTCACCCACACAGTCCACGAAAATACAGTTCATCGCTGATGACAGTGGCAGTCAACCAGAAGCCCAGCAGCCACGCATTTCTGCATAAGGTAAAAACCGGTCAACTCTGGGACATAGCCACCTGCCATCACTCCGAACATGCAGTCACGTTCCAAAGAACCTCAGGCAGATTCAAAAAGCATTTCACACGAAACTCACAGCTCACAGTGTCGCGCCACGCACTCACTCAGTAGCAGGGCGACGGAACCATCAAGCCTCCTTAGTCGCCTCTTACGACATGCGTGGTAGGCTACAGTGTTGCTATTCTTTGCTTCCCTTATGGGCCCCAGTAACTTCATTCATTCACTGTCACTTTCATTCACTGCCACGTTCATTCACTGCCACGTTCACTCACTGTCACGTTCACTCACTGTCACGTTCACTCACTGTCACGTTCATTCACTGCCACGTTCATTCACTATCACATTCATTCACTGTCACGTTCATTCACTGTCACGTTCACTCACTGCCACATTCATTCACTGTCACATTCATTCACTGTCACGTTCATTCACTGTCACGTTCACTCACTGTCACGTTCATTCACTGCCAGGTTCATTCACTATCACATTCATTCACTGCCCTTTATCACCACCGCATTATTTAAATGAAACAATTATAATGGCTGCTCATTCTCTCATTATCAGTCCAGGAGTTAGCTACCCTGCCTACTGACATGTCTTCCATTGTTATCAGTCCAGGAGTTAGTTTTCCTGCCTACTTATATATATATATATATATATATTATATATATATATATATATATATATATATATATATATATATATATAGTTACATTGTCAACTAAATAGGTTTAAGTGTTTCAAAAATAGATATGATAAAGTAGAGAAAGAGGAAAATATATAAATATAGCTGGTTCTGACTGCAGACCGGCACACATGTGACACAAGATAGCTTGAATAGCACAGAGATCTGAAGACAAAGTCAGTGAGGATGTATTCATAGAGAATACAGAGACTACGGAGTCGGTGAGAATGAAATCACAGAAGATATAAATAGGATGATTTGAGAGAATGTAATCACAGAAAATTCAGAGAAAACTAAATATCAAATATTTATAGTTATCTGCCCCTTTAATTGCATGAGAGCAGCGCCATCTATGTCTTCTGTACGAGGGGCTGGTCATGTCTGTTTTGGAGTATGCAATGGCAATCCTGACTCTCAGCCATAAGCAGATAGAAAGGATGGAAAGGATACAGAATGAAGCTATGCGCATTATTCTTGAATGTACAAGAGATACAGCATGCAGGGCGATGCGCTACCTTCTTGATTTTCCAACCATTGAAGAGAGAATACAAGTTTGCAGGGCACGCGCCTACCTCAGAATTAACGCAAACACACAACATCCACTGCATAGTGAAATTAGGAAGGTGAAGGGCAGCAGGTTAAAAAGAGGACGGTCGTGGATGGGTCAAGCCGAAGACATTCTTCAACAGGTGTGTTCACTTAAGGACTTAGAACCTGGCGAGGAGTGGGTGCAAGTGCCAACAGACTTCTGCACATCCTTTTCAGTTTGCATCCAACTAGATAGAAAATGCAGACAAGAAAATCGGCTGCTGTTGAGGCTGAAATACAAGCGTTGATTTTCGAGAATTCGCTAGACCGTGACGCGGTCATCTACACAGATGGGTCGGTCGTCCGACATGTGAGAAGCTCATGGGCCTTTACAGCTCGGGCCGGAGGGAGAATTGTGAAGGAGGACTCTGGTGCTTTCACTGAAACCACAAGTAGCCTGACCATGGAAGTCATGGCAGTAAGTAAAGCAATAACATGGCTCGAGACACAGACATTCACTAGGGCCTGTTTCCTTAGCGACTCAATGAACATGATCAAGAGGATAGAGGAGGGGTCGATCCGAAGAGAATGGTTGCTGCCTCTGAAGCGGTCTCGGCTGGCAAAGATTAGTTTCATCTTCGTGCCAGGGCATGCGGGAGTACAAGGAAATGAGCGGGCTGACAAGCTCGCAGGTGAGGCTACTGTGGAGGGCGGACGCGCCATGGACCAGGCTGACATTCTGAATGCTCTACGAGAAGTGAGACTTTTGCGAGATCCAAGTGATGACTGTGAATCTACAACAATGGCCAGACTGCGGGAGCAGCAAATTAAAAGAGGGGTGGCCAAACAAGAACACTACGCAGGAAGCCAAAGAAGATTGATAAACCAACACAGAACTGGCGTCGTTAGCCGCTACACGCTGCGGGATTTGCTGAGGAGGGGATCTGAGCACTTATGGACTGAATGGTTCGATGTGCAACGAGGATGATCTGTCGACTAACTAACTAACTAACTAACTAATTGCATGAAGACACAACATAAAATGTATAGAGAGATGTGTGTATATGGTGGTGGACAAAACAGCAGATATTTATAGTGATATGTACTGAGTTGGTAGTGGACAAACCAGCAGATATTTATAGTGATATGTACTGAGTTGGTAGTGGACAAACCAGCAGATAAAAGTATTGTATTTATAGTGATATGTACTGAGTTGGTAGTGGACTAAACAGCAGATATTTATAGTGATATGTACTGAGTTGGTAGTGGACAAACCAGCAGATAAAAGTATTGTATTTATAGTGATATGTACTGAGTTGGTAGTGGACTAAACAGCAGATATTTATAGTGATATGTACTGAGTTGGTAGTGGACTAAACAGCAGATATTTATAGTGATATGTACTGAGATGGTACTGGACAAAAGAGCAGATATTTATAGTTATAAGTACTGAGTTGGTGGTGGACAAACCAGCAGATAAAAGTATTGTATTTATAGTGATCTGTACCGAGTTGGTGGACACAACAACATATATTTATAGTGATCTGTACCCAGTTGGTGGACAAAACAACAGATATTTAGAATGATATACCCCTTGTTGAAGGACACAATAACTAGTATTTAGAGTGATATGCCCCTAGTTGCAGGACAAAACCGTGGAGAACAAACCTTTCAAGGGTGCCCAGAATCCAATGAAGATAAGCCTGCAGCCTGAGGAAACAATTAAACTCAGTTTAAATAGTCAAACCAATTAAGGCAAACACACCAGTGAACACACACACACACACACACACACACACACACACACACACACACACACACACACACAGACACATTGTTATAAAGGTGTTTTATATTCGGCCCTTCTAATCTCCCATTTATCAATTATCTATTATGAGTGTTACATTCACATAGACCAAAAAAAAAACGGATTCAAAATGTGAGTGATACAATGACAATCTTCAGACACAGCATTGATGCTTGTTAGCGAAAATAACATTGACAGTTCAGTTAGTTGCGTATCCTTTACAGGACGTAGCAGTCAATCCCGGCATGTTTTGGCTGTTCATGTTTCCGGGGTAAGTTTACGTTCAGTAGTTTGCCACTGCTTTCTGAACGACCTGCACCCATAACATTTCATAGAAAACCAATGTAGGACTTTCTGCTTCAAAATCACCCACAGCTGTGCTTCTAACGCGGTATGCGGGATTATGAACTGCATCCGTAATCCGTAATAAATCTATTCTACGAAGAATAGGCTCTAATTTATACACTGATATTAATTAGTTGTCTAGACACACATTTTAATACAAGTATAAAACGTGTATCAGATACAGACTTGATGGTAGATATTGACTTGACATCTGCTATAGACATGACATCAGATATAGACTTGATGGACTATAGAGTTTTGAAATCTGATATAGACATGATGGACTATAGAGATTTGACTTCAGATATAGACGTGATGGACTTTAGAGTTTTGACATCTGATATAGACATATTATCTAATCCTTGATGGTAGATATAGACTTGACATCTGATATAGAGTTGACATCAGTTATAGAGTTGACATCAGATATAGACTTCATGACAGATACAGATTTGGCATCAAAATAGACTTGACACGAGAAATGAGCTATAGATTAGACATGAGATGCAGACTAAGCATGAGCTAGGCAGGCTTGACTTTGAGTATAAACCTGACATCTGATATTCACATGACATATGACATAGATTTGATGACAGATGTAGTTTTGAAACATTAACGAGGACTCCAAATAGGTACTCCAGCATGGATGAGACGAATAGGGTGGACACATTTAGACAGGGTTCGGGACCACACTCTTCTCTCATCTGACAGTTAGACAGTGTTGGGACCACACTCTTCTCTCATCTGACAGTCTTGTTTACCATCTGAGAGGCGTAACTGCTGCAGCACTGTTATTCATTTATGCTCTGATGGCCTTTTCCCTTCTACCTTAGTGTACCAAATTGTTAGAAGCTTCGGTCAACAGAAGTGACAACTTATTTCAGTTTACAAATGTTTCAATGTACTACAGTCTAAAGTAGTGACAACTTACTTCAGCCTACAGAAGTGACAACTTATATCAGCCTACAGAAGTGACAACTTACTACAGTCTACAGAAGTGACAACTTACTACAGTCTACAGAAGTGACAACTTACTTCAGTCTACAGAAGTGACAACTTACTTCAATCTACAGAAGTGACAACTTACTTAAAGGCTGCGAGATGAGATCTGGTTTTCCCGGGGCCTCCGTGATTGTGAAAGTTGTTACCAGAACACAGACAATCAGGACAGCAATCATGATTGCATACATACTGAGCACTCCGATATGCTGTGGACAGATGACTGTTGTTATATGACTGTATGATATGTTAGGGACAGATGACTGCTGTTATATGATTGATTGATTGATTGAATAAACTTTATTTTTAAAGGGTCACAAATTGGGCATGCAGGCCCGCCTTACATTCGGCCCTTCCGATCACTCATCTTTCGTTCATCAATAGATTCTATATGTTAGGGGTAGATGAACGCTGTTATATGACTTTATATGCTGGAAACCGATGACTGAGGTTATATGATTTTATGACATGTTGGGGACAGACGACTGCTGTTTTATGAATTCATAATATGTTGGGGACAGATAACTGCTGTTAGATGACTTTATGATGTGTTTGAAACAGATGACTGAGGTTATATGATTTTATGATATGATGGGGACAGACGACTGCTGTTTTATGACTTTATGATATGTTGGAGACGCACGACTGCTGTTACGTGATTCTGTGGTGATCTATTGCATTCATATACAATAGTTAGTGCTCAGATCATCGTCACAGCACATTCGAACAACCATTAAGCCCATAAGTGCTCGAATACCTCCTAAGTATCTCCCCCAGTATCGCTCCCAGTATCTCTCTCAGTATCTACCTCAGTATCTCCCTAAGTATCTACCTCAGTATCTCTTTTAAAAAAAACAGCAACAAGGACAATTTTTTTTTGGGCATATCCTTTACAGGACATCGCTCACAACAGCAGCATCTTTCAGCTGTCTGTTGATTTCTTGGCAAGATTACGCTCAGCAGTTAACAAGGACAATAATAATGGTAAATTATCTCGAACGACAACTAGACAGAAAGAAAAAATATTCTCATATGTGTGGCACGTTACACCCACCTTGCGTATTTATGATGCCCATGTTAAACATTGCCTCAGCGAGTCATGTATTATTGATTATTTTTCATGCGTTTTAATGCTTATTGTTCTTTTGTTGTCAAAGAATTGCTTCATAACAGATGTTGAATGAAAGAATGTATGAGAGGAAATAGAGAAGAAGGGCAGAATGTCAGACGGGCCTGCGTGCCCAATACTTAATTAACCCTTTGAAAATAAAGATTTTCGTTCGTTCGTTCGTTCGTTCTCCTGAGAGAGAATGTATGAGAGGAAAAAGAGAAGAAGGGCAGAATGTCAGACGGGCCTGCGTGCCCAATTCTTAACCTTTTGAAAATAAAGATTTTCGTTCGTTCGTTCTCCCTCAGCCTAAACAATATATAATGACACAAAGTAGTGCAGCTTTACATAACAGAGTTACGACACATACAGAACGTTGCGGCGGTTAGCCTTCATCAGCAAACAAACACATTCACAAACACAACATACAGTCAAGGAGAACTCCTGTGACTACATTAGAAGGTGATGACAGGACGAGAGGAACAAATGCATGGAAAAATGGAAGCAATGAAGAGGAAATGAGAATTGACAAAATGTTAATTGAAAAGAATGTTAGTCGAAGAAAATGTTTAATAGAAAAACTGTTTGTAGAGAAAAAAAACCAAAAACTGTATACTCACCTCACGTACGGACCTGTGAATGTTTACGGAAATCTCAGGTGTATTTATATAACGGTGTCCAGCACCGTTATATAAATACACCTGAGATTTCCGTAAACATTCACAGGTCCGTACGTGAGGTGAGTATACAGTTTTTGGTTTTTTTTCTCTACAAACAGTTTTTCTATTAAACATTTTCTTCGACTAACATTCTTTTCAATTAACATTTTGTCAATTCTCATTTCCTCTTCATTGCTTCCATTTTTCCATGCATTTGTTCCTCTCGTCCTGTCATCACCTTCTAATGTAGTCACAGGAGTTCTCCTTGACTGTATGTTGTGTTTGTGAATGTGTTTGTTTGCTGATGAAGGCTAACCGCCGCAACGTTCTGTATGTGTCGTAACTCTGTTATGTAAAGCTGCACTACTTTGTGTCATTATATATTGTTTAAACTTTCACAGCTTTACCGCAGTTCCACCAAATTTTATGCATACTTCCCTCAGCCTAAAGCTGTCGACGACACCAGCTCTGCATTGGTCTATCTGTTCAACTTTAGCACCCCTGCATAGATCACTGCTGTCTGGCTTTACACCTCTTCACTTGATGTTCTTGATGCCTCGTTGAGGTTGCAGATTGGCAGTCATCTTTTGATTCGTTTAATCATCCCGCCTATCTGACGACATTCACTGTATCAGTCTGGCCCATTGCTCTTCCAAGTTCTCTTTAACAACATTCACTATAATGGCCCATTGCTCGTCCAAGTTCTCTTTGACGATTCACTATATCAGTCTGGCCATTGCTCGTCCAAGTTCTACAGTAACCCGGTCCGCCAGCCTGGTAGCTAGCCCAGTTCCTCTGACACCCGCGTGTCCTGGCACCAAAATAATCCTGATTTGTATCAACCTTGATAATAATATGTAATATCAATCTAAGAGAGGTAGAAGAATGCTGAAAATTCATTGGATAGCCAAAATGTCAATCTGGACATCTTGATGGAGGTTAAGTCGCAACAACAACTGATCATAAACAGAAAGAGTCAGTCGTTAATTTTTGACTACATTATGAGAAGACAAAAACTGGAACATGTTTTCACAACCGGAAAGATTTGTGAAAATAGAGATAGAGTCTAGTGTCGTGGCACGGAAGGGTATATCAACACATGAACTGATCCATGACGTCGGAGATCGAAATTTGTAGAGAAGAATGATCGTGTAGGCCAGCCGGCAAGGCACTTGATGATAATGACCAAGAGAGCATAATAGGAATGCATGTATAAGTGCTACCTGGCATTTACAGAATGTGACACAAGAATTGACAGAATATGACACAAGACATGGTAGATTCCAGAGAATGTGACACAAGACATGGTAGATTCCAGAGAATGTGACACAAGACATGGTAGATTCCAGAGAATATGACACAAGACATGGTAGATTCCAGAGAATGTGACACAAGACATGGTAGATTCCAGAGAATGTGACACAAGAATTGACAGAATATGACACAAGACATGGTAGATTCCAGAGAATGTGACACAAGACATGGTAGATTCCAGAGAATGTGACACAAGACATGGTAGATTCCAGAGAATGTGACAAGATCATCGCAAATACATTTTACAGGAAGTGTGTAGTGTAGCACACCTTGAGGTCTATTTGTTTGGTGTTGTGTTTTTTTCGCTCAATCACCTTGAACTCAAGCGTAATCCACACACACTACTTCTAGTAGTGATGGACAGAATTTTGCGTGTGAATTAGCTTTCCATATTAACAGTGTCCCTCGCCATCAGGCCAACCCACTCTGATTTCAGAGGTAATTGTAATTTCGCCCCCAAGTCAAGGATGATAGGTTAACATTTTAGTCCAACTGTCCGGTGTAGGAGTTGGACCGCTTACCTCGACATCAGCGCACCGGATGTTTAAGAACACGCGTTCTTATCCATTCGGCCATGCTGACCTGCGACCCTTGAGGTCTGTTTTTGTAGCCTCTAAGTAATTTCTGATCATGGATTTATCCCCACTTAAACCAAAAGGTCCGGATCAGCACAACTTGCTTTTCCTTTCACCAGGATCAACATACCACTAATCGTGTTAAACTCACGACTGCGTGTTAAATATGCGACAAGCAACAACTGAATCAATAATCGATTAATCAATCAAGTGGCACTTCCTCACATTGAAGATTGGCTGCAACATATCCCCAATGCTGTGTCTCCCATCCGGCTTATGCATTCTTAACGAAATGTTTATCCATCCGAATAACAAATAAGGAGATTATTATTTGTTTTCACACAGTGACATGACTCATTTCAATGCGACATCAATTCTAGATGTCAAGTGTAAAAAGTTTGATTACATGGTAGTTTGATTATTGTGGCGCGGCTGAGTACTTACTGTGACACTGTTGTGACTGTGATGAGGCTGAGTACTTACTGTGAAACTGTTGTGATTGTGACGAGGTTGAGTACTTACTGTGAAACTGTTGTGACTGTGATGTGGCTGAGTACTTACTGTGAAACTGTTGTGATTGTGATGAGGTTGAGTACTTACTGTGAAACTGTTGTGACTGTGATGTGGCTGAGTACTTACTGTGAAACTGTTGTGACTGTGATGTGGCTGAGCACTTACTGTGAAGCTGTTGTGATTGTGATGTGGCTGAGTACTTACTGTGAAACTGTTGTGACTGTGATGTGGCTGAGCACTTACTGTGAAACTGTTGTGACTGTGATGTGGCTGAGTGCTTACTGTGAAACTGTTGTGACTGTGATGTGGCTGAGCACTTACTGTGAAACTGTTGTGACTGTGATGTGGCTGAGTACTTACTGTGAAACTGTTGTGACTGTGATGTGGCTGAGTACTTACTGTGAAACTGTTGTGACTGTGATGTGGCTGAGTACTTACTGTGAAACTGTTGTGACTGTGATGTGGCTGAGCACTTACTGTGAAGCTGTTGTGACTGTGATGTGGCTGAGTACTTACTGTGAAACTGTTGTGACTGTGATGTGGCTGAGTACTTACTGTGAAACTGTTGTGACTGTGATGTGGCCTGAGTACTTACTGTGAAACTGTTGTGACTGTGATGTGGCTGAGGCACTTACTGTGAAGCTGTTGTGACTGTGATGTGGCTGAGTACTTACTGTGAAACTGTTGTGACTGTGATGTGGCTGAGTACTTACTGTGAAACTGTTGTGACTGTGATGTAGCTGAGCACTTACTGTGAAGCTGTTGTGATTTTGATGTGGCTGAGTACTTACTGTGAAACTGTTGTGACTGTGATGTGGCTGAGCACTTACTGTGAAACTGTTGTGACTGTGATGTGGCTGAGTACTTACTGTGAAGCTGTTGTGACTGTGATGTGGCTGAGTACTTACTGTGAAGCTGTTGTGATTGTGACGAGGCTGAGTACTTACTGTGAAACTGTTGTGATTGTGAGGAGGCTGAGCACTTACTGTGAAGCTGTTGTGATTGTGAAGAGGCTGAGCACTTACTGTGAAACTGTTGTGATTGTGACGAGGCTGAGCACTTACTGTGAAACTGTTGTGATTGTGACGAGGCTGAGCACTTACTGTGAAACTGTTGTGATTGTGACGAGGCTGAGCACTTACTGTGAAACTGTTGTGATTGTAACGAGGCTGAGCACTTACTGTGAAACTGTTGTGATTGTGAGGAGGCTGAGCACTTACTGTGAAACTGTTGTGACTGTGACAAGGCTGAGCACTTACTGTGAAACTGTTGTGATTGTGACGAGGCTGAGTACTTACTGTGAAACTGTTGTGATTGTGACGAGGCTGAGCACTTACTGTGAAACTGTTGTGATTGTGAGGAGGCTGAGCACTTACTGTGAAGCTGTTGTGACTGTGATGTGGCTGAGTACTTAATGTGAAACTGTTGTGATTGTGACGAGGCTGAGTACTTACTGTGAAACTAGTTCCCGCTATAGCTCCGGTGACATTGCCCAACAAAATCATTGCCCCCATGACCCCAGAGTTGAAACCTGTAACAACAAGGTGAAGTTTAATGCTTGAAGCAGCAAGGTGAAGGTGATTAGAAGTGAAAATGGACATATAAAAACTGCACAAGTAAAAACCTGAACATGTCAACACTAAACGTGCAAAAACAAGTAAGAAATTGAAACAGACAAAAACTTTAACAAATAGAGAATTCAACTCGCAAAACCTAGAACACATATAGAACTTAACATGCAAAATCTTTAAACAAGTAGAAATTTGAACATGTAAAAACATGAACAAGTAAAGGATTCAATATGAACTAGCAAAGTACTGATCATGCAAAAATATGAAAACATAAAAACCTGCTTAAAACATGAACAAATAAAACCGGATTATGCAAAACTTAAAAAAGTAAAATGTGAACTTACAAAAAAAAACTGTAAAGAAATTGAATATGAAAAATAGGAGTAAATCAAATATTGAACATGTGAAAACTAACCAAGTAGAATACTGAACATTAAAAACTGAAAAAGAACAAAAACTGAACATTATGAGCTAATTGCTGGAACTGACATGTGCAGACATGGCAAGCCGTACACATTGTGACCCCGACTGACCTCTCTGTGACGGGTGTGACTTGTCGGCCACCAGCGCGTTGAAGGGGACAGCCACGGCGGCTTGTGACGAGATGACAACCAGGAAAAACACAATGTACAGGCCTGCAAGGACAACAATATTGAGGTTTCAGGATTATGTTTACACACTGACAATTGTAACTGTTTCACCCATGTACTCACCCCTGTACTTTCCCTTGTACTTACCCCTGTATTTACGCATGTACTCACCCTTGTACTCAACACTGCATTTTCCCCTGTACTTACCAATGCACTTACCCCTGTACTTACCCATGCAATTACCCCCGTACTTACCCATAAACGTACCCGTGTATTTACCCATGCACTTACCCTTGTACGTACCCATGTACTCACCCACGTACTTATCCTTGTACTCACCAGTGTACTTACCTATCTATTTGTAAGTTAGATGAAATGTAATCCCTTTGATGATGGGGCAGAACTGTCTTCCATGCCATTCTGCCAATTAATCCAGAAATGTTCTCTCTCTGCCACACAGACCACAGAGCTTCTCAGTTGTCACAACATGTCTCCAGACCTTTCTGTTCTGACATTACGTTTGCCCAGACGGTCTATTTTTACAAATCGTTTCTCTCGACCCTTTCTTCTTTCTCTTCTACCCTGGGCCGTAGAGGCACACCTTACAGTCTTGTTTAGTCTGTCCTCTTCTACCCTGGGATGTAGAGGTACCTTACAGTCATGTTTAGTCTTTCCTCTTCTACCCTGGGATGTAGAGGTACCTTACAGTCTTGTTTAGCCTATCCTCTTCTACCCTGGGATGTAGAGGTGCCTTACAGTCTTGTTTAGTCTTTCCTCTTCTACCCTGGGATGTAGAGATACCCTATAGTCTTGTTTAGTCTTTCCTCCTCTACCCTGGGATGTAGAGGTACCTTACAGTCTTGTTTAGTCTTTCCTCTTCTACCCTGGGATGTAGAGGTACCTTACAGTCTTGTTTAGTCTTTCCTCTTCTACCCTGGGATGTAGAGGTACCTTACAGTCATGTTTAGTCTTTCCTCTTCTACCCTGGGATGCAGAGGTACCTTACAGTCTTTTTTCATTCTTTCCTCGAGATATTTGTAAATTATGCATGATCAAAGTGTGTACTGGATACCATCATACCTAAATTACCCGTCGTCTGAATCTCTTCGATTCTGTAGTCTGTGAATCTCGGCAAAATCACGCCATGCGCGTGAGCCGCCACATTCCCCAGCTGGTAGGATGCCGGGACTTGTGTGGTCATGTGACTCTTGTTGATCAAGTATGCGTGACATCTCCGAGCCACCAAGTCAATATCACAGTGTAACTGGGGATAGATGTCACCTTCTGTTTATTATGTGTTTCGTTATGATATGTCACGCTGTCATGTGTGGTACTGTTATATGTTTCGTTATGATATGTGACGTTCTCATGTGTAGTACTGTTATATGTGTCTTTATGATATGTCACGTTCTCATGTGTAGTACTGTTATATGTGTCTTTATTATATGTCACGTTCTCATGTGTAGTACTGTTATATGTGTCTTTATGATATGTCACGTTCTCATGTGTAGTACTGTTATATGTGTCTTTATTATATGTCACGTTCTCATGTGTAGTACTGATATATGTGTCTTTATGATATGTCACGTTCTCATGTGTGGCACTGTTATATGTGTCTTTATTATATGTCACGTTCTCATGTGTAGTACTGTTATATGTGTCTTTATTATATGTCACGTTCTCATGTGTAGTACTGTTATATGTGTCTTTATGATATGTCACGTTCTCATGTGTAGTACTGATATATGTGTCTTTATGATATGTCACGTTCTCATGTGTAGTACTGTTATATGTGTCTTTATTATATGTCACGTTCTCATGTGTAGTACTGTTATATGTGTCTTTATTATATGTCACGTTCTCATGTGTAGTACTGTTATATGTGTCTTTATTATATGTCACGTTCTCATGTGTAGTACTGTTATATGTGTCTTTATGATATGTCACGTTCTCATGTGTAGTACTGTTATATGTGTCTTTATGATATGTCACGTTCTCATGTGTAGTACTGTTATATGTGTCTTTATTATATGTCACGTTCTCATGTGTAGTACTGTTATATGTGTCTTTATTATATGTCACGTTCTCATGTGTAGTACTGTTATATGTGTCTTTATTATATGTCACGTTCTCATGTGTAGTACTGTTATATGTGTCTTTATTATATGTCACGTTCTCATGTGTAGTACTGTTATATGTGTCTTTATTATATGTCACGTTCTCATGTGTAGTACTGTTATATGTGTCTTTATTATATGTCACGTTCTCATGTGTAGTACTGTTACATGTGTCTTTATTATATGTCACGTTCTCATGTGTAGTACTGTTATATGTGTCTTTATTATATGTCACGTTCTCATGTGTAGTACTGATATATGTGTCTTTATTATATGTCACGTTCTCATGTGTAGTACTGTTATATGTGTCTTTATGATATGTCACGTTCTCATGTGTAGTACTGTTATATGTGTCTTTATTATATGTCACGTTCTCATGTGTAGTACTGTTATATGTGTCTTTATGATATGTCACGTTGTCATGTGTTGTACTGTTATATGTGTCTTTATCATATGTCACGTTGTCATGTGTTATATTGTAACTTGCCGGATTGGACATATGTCGTATTGTTATATATTTCATTGGTAAGTCCAATGTCTCTCGTTTGGTTTTACTGGTCTCATCTTATTTATAAACACAGGTACGCACACACACACACACACACACATACACATACATCCTCACACACACACACACACAGATATATATATACACACATCATCACACACACGCATATACACACATCCTCACACACACACACACACACACACACACACACACACACACATTCTCACACACAAAACCTATTTCATCTTCAATTGTGTACTTTCACCGAGTAGAGCATAATCCTCCCATGATCACAAATCAATTGTATCACGCAATTCTTCCATGTTCGCAAATCACCTAGTTAGTCGACAGATCAACCTCATTGCACATCGAACCATTCAGTCCATAAGTGCTCGGATCCCTCCTCAGCAAATCCCGCAGCGTGTAGCGGCTAACGACACCAGTTCTGTGTTGGTATATCAATCTTCTTTGGCTTCCTGAGTAGTGTTCTTGTTTGGCCACCCCTCTTTTAATTTGCTGTTCTCGCAATCTGACCATGGTTGTAGATTCGCAGTCATCACTTGGTTCTCGCAAAAGTCTTACTTCTCGTAGAGCATTCAGAATGTCAGCCTGGTCCATGGCGCGTCCGCCCTCCACAGTAGCCTCACCTGCGAGCTAATCAGTCCGTTCATTTCCTCGTACTCTGGCAAGAAAATGAAACTAATCTTTGCCAGCCGAGACCGCTCCAGAGACAGCAACCACTCTTTTCGGATCGACCCCTCCTCTATCCTCTTGAGCATGCTCATTGATTCACTAAGGAAACATGCCCTAGTGAATGTCTGTGTCTCGAGCCATGTTATAAATTCTTCCATGTTCACACATTACCTGTATCACACAATTCTCCCATATTCACAAATTATTCAGTATCACACAATTCTCCCATATTCACAAATTACTCAGTATCACACAATTCTCCCATGTTCACAAATCACCAGCATAACATAATGTGCCCATGTTCACAAATCACCGAATACAATATCAGACAGACGAAGAAACATTAAAGTTATCAAATCAATCAATGGAAGATGATAGTGAACATGTTTAGCCGATACCACATCGTTGACAGCTCCAGCCAGACAATAGCTGCGTCATATTGACTGAGTTGCGGATGGAGTGCAGCGATGAAGCAAACTGGTCACCTCACTTTAGAAGGCAGTGACCCAATATTTGAAAGTACTTGTAATACACCACTTTAGAAGTACATATTATGAGGTTGCCTTGACCTTCGTTTAGGAGATGATTTCTCAGTTGGAATTCACTTACAAGTCCAATCTAGTTCTTTAGACCAGGGGAAGTAATATCTGACTTGTTAGATCAAAGGGAAATAATGTATGACTTATTAAATCGAGAGAATTAATAACATTATTTCACACTTTTTGTCTCCGCTGAATGATCTAGAGACTGCAGAGCACAAATCGTTCGTGATTATTTTATATTCCACGGTGTATAAGCCAGGCGATTTCCTTACCTTTATAAAACATAAATATTCGCCTTGTAAGGTTAAGCACACTGTCCTAGATCATACTGCGGCATTCCACAGGCAAGAAGTAGCATCTCAAGTATCATCATGACTCTCTACAGACGTGAAGTTCCAGTACCCCACCTTGCCCACTCTACGGGTCTCTGAGTCTGGAGCGGAGAATGGGAACTCTACAAGACATTTCTTGTGGAAGTATTGGGTGGGGAGAGAATCTCCACGGCAATCTCAATCTAATAGTTGTGAGTATCTTCCCGGGGTTCAGATGACCTGAATAATCATCTTTGCCACAGGACTTAGGAATTTACTCCCATACCGTAAGATTTTTCAACCAACGAATCCTAACGAGAGTACATACGACACAGTCCAAGTGTGTCATTTATCAACACAGACTTACCTGGTCATTCTGAATGTAGGTCATTGATGAAGTGTCATTGTCAATGATGGAGATGACCCCGTGGACAAGGTAGCTGGCATTGGTCGCCGTATCTCTGTGGCTGGATTAGTGGATATGCAAGAGAAAGGATGAGCCGGTCCGGGTGGTTCAGTTCACAGGCAATGAGGACAATCAGGAGAGTTGTGTAGAATGTTCAAGTACAATCATAGACAAAGTAAGGCTACAAGCAGGCAAATGTGTACAAGTATGAGGTGTAAGTATAATATATGTGTACAGGTATGATATATGTGTACAGGTATGATATATGTGTACAGGTATGATATATGTGTACATTATGATATATCGCTACAGGTATGATATATGGCTACAGGTATGATATATGGCTACAGGTATGATATATGGCTACAGGTATGATATATGTGTACATTATGATATATCGCTACAGGTATGATATATGGCTACAGGTACGATATATGTGTACAGTATGATATATCGCTACAGGTATGATATATGGCAACAGGTATGATATATGTGTACAGATATGATATATGTGTATAGGTGTGATATATAGCCACAGGTATGATACATGGCTACATGTATGATATATGGCTACAGGTATGATATATGAGTACAGGTATGATATATGTGTACAGTATGATATATCGCTACAAGTATGATATATGGTTACAGGTATGATATATGTTTACAGGTTTGATATATGGCTACAGGTATGATATATGTGTACAGATATGATATATCGCTACAGGTATGATATATGGCAACAGGTATGATATATGTGTACAGATATGATATATGTGTATAGGTGTGATATATAGCCACAGGTATGATACATGGCTACATGTATGATATATGGCTACAGGTATGATATATGAGTACAGGTATGATATATGTGTACAGTATGATATATCGCTACAAGTATGATATATGGTTACAGGTATGATATATGTTTACAGGTTTGATATATGGCTACAGGTATGATATATGTGTACAGATATGATATATGGTTACATGTATGATATATAAAACTAAAGATGGCAAAATCATAACAGAAAAAGATCAGATTCTACATTTATGGTGAGATTATTTGAAAAACCTTCATGATAATAACAGACATGAACAGTATGATATTCGATCTAATAATGAAGGACCGCCAATTTTGAAGATGGAGGTTCGAAATGTTCTTAAACATATGAAAGCTGGCAAGGCCCCCGGTTCAGATAACATCACAACAGGAATGATTAAAGCTTTAGAAGAATATGGAATAGAGCAAGTGGCCAAAATACTGAACACATATTATACCGGAGATATACCTTCTGAATTATGTAATTCTGAATTTATTGCAATCCCACAGAAATCAGGAGCCTTGGAATGTGATCAACATAAAACAATTAGTATAATGAGTCACATCACAAAGATTTTGCTAAGAATTATCATGCAAAAAGTGAGGAAGAAGATACAACCTGAAATAGGGGAAGAACAATGTGGGTTTGTAGAAGGAAAGGGTACAGTAAATGCTGTGTATATGCTGCGAACAGTTATTGAACGTGCTATAGAAGTAAACAAGGATATACACCTTTGCTTTATTGACTATACAAAGGCTTTCGATAGACATATCAACATGGTGGATATGCTTGCAGATCTACAAATTGATGGGAAAGACTTTAGACTTTTAAAAAACATATATTGGAAACAACAAGCTGCCGTAATGATTGATAATGAAGTGGGACAATATCAACTTATTAAGAGAGGTGGTAGGCAGGAGTGTGCAATGTCTCCAGATCTTTTTTCCGTGTACAGTGAAAATATTTTCAGAAATGTAGAAGATATAAAAGGAATAAGCATTTGAGGACGAAATATCAATAACATTAGATATGCAGATGATTCAGTATTGATTGCAGACAATGAGCAGGATCTACAACAATTAGTAGATGCGGTTGTTGCACACAGTGAACAACTGGCGTTATAATTAAATTGTAAAAAGACACAGATTATGGTCGTCACTAGGAAGAACGAAATACCATTACATTACATGGCACCTTGCCTCCTTGACAGACGATAGTTTGTGCTTTAAAAAGGCATAATAACTTTTACCTATGCCGGTAGCGAATGTGACTGATAAGGCCAATTCGCGCTGTAAATGTCCGTTCACAGTGGGTGCATGTGAACACGTGGTCATTTCCACCATCATGCACCATCTTACGTCTCACACGCTCGGTGTGTGACTTATCTGCAATAATTTTCTCCTTTGTCTTTATTCCATTTCTGATGTTTGCCCTCCATGCAACACGTTCAGCGGCGACTTGCTCCCACTGTGCATTATCAATGCCTGTATCAATCATGTCCCGCTTACACACATCTTTGTATCGCAGTAGAGGCCGACCCTGAGATCTCTTACCCATCTGTAATTCACCAAAAAAGATATCCTTTGGTATTCTACCATCATCCATCCTCCTAAGATGTCCTATCCATCTAAGTCTACGAAGACTGAGCATGGAATAAACCGTCACACAACCTGATCTTTCCAATACTTCAGTATTCGTGGATTTTGTTTTGCCACTTACTACCAAGAATTCTTCGCAAACACCGCATATGAAAGCTGTTTAAACGTCTCTCTAACGAAATACCACAATGTAATATGAAAGTAAATAGGAATACTCTCCAACAAGTGAATCGGTACAGTTATCTTGGAACAGTAATAACATCTGATGGGAGATGCCTTGAAGAGATTAGAACAAGAATGGCCATGGCGAAAGTAGCCTTTAGCAAGATGAAAAACATACTGGCCAATAAAAAGATGTCAATTGAAACGAGAAAAAGAGTGTTGAGGTGCTACACAGAGCCTGCTCTTTTATATGGATGTGAAACTTTGAGAGTGAGCAGTCAAGCTGAAAAATATCTGATGGCTGCAAAAATGTGGTTTCTGAGGAAAATGCAAAGAATACCATGGACAGATAGAAAAACCAATGACCAAGTACTACAGGAGACAAATGAACATCGTAAACTGATTAGAGAAATTAGACTAGACAGTCAAAATTGTTTAGACATGTTATGAGAAGAAATGACTTGGAGAACTTGGTGACAACTGGCATGATCGAAGGGAACAAAACCAAGAGGAAGACCGAGAAGTAAATACCTGGATGGCTTGGCCACATGGCATGGTCGAGACAGGACCACTGAGCTGATCCACGACTCTGGTGATCGAATGAAATGGCGAGTCATAACCGCCCACGCTTTCCTGCATGGCTCATGATTGATTGATTGATTGATTGATTGATTAATTGATTGATTGTGCTTGTAGAAGTTTCCAGGAATATTAGTTTTCATCCCCTCACGACAGCTTGTAAATTCGGGACCTTCATTTGTCGGCCTGATGTAGGCTATTTCGAAGAGAACTAGTATTCCTCCTGTTTCTGTATATATCATATTGCTATAGTTTTGTTATTCTGTTTACAAAAGTAGGAACCTCATGTTACGCAGATGTTAACTATGCTGCTATGTTCTGGTTATACTGTTGACTGTTATTTGTCTTGTCAGATGTATGTCACTTCTATGAGAACTAGCATGATTTCCTTTTGTGGAGTGCATTTTGTTGTACAGACTATAGCCCAATGACTATATTTCTTTTATTTTTCACCACGGCAGTGGCTAGAGGTAACGACAGATCAGACAGATCTACATTTCGGCTGTCCCGTGTTTGTTGCTCCTATGAGAACTGTTAATTGTTTCATTTCGCTATATATAATAGTATGCCTATCTCGTTCGTTACGCTATTATTACGAATATCAGTATATGCTTATTTTGAATTGTTACTATGCATACTTTCATGTTGCCATGCATAATGTTTAGTATATTTTGGAAAGATTTACTGTCATATGATGTTAACCAACCAATAGGTGTGTGCTAGTGTTATAAGCAGCGCGTATATGCATATTGTCTAGTGCCGTAGTTGGGCTCACGTGTAATATGTAACCTCATTTTAAAATATATTTTACTAGCATGGTTCTGTTTGGAGCAGAGATGTAGTGGTGTAGACATTGCCCACACTATAAACCGGGTATATGATGCCCTTAACCCTTTCACTGCGTTGTGAACGAGCGTTCATCGTAACTCACTAAGACATGACACAGAGATGGACCACCGGTACTTAAGCCTGGCGGTCAGAAACTCTTGTAATAACACTAATGACCATCTTATCTGCTGAAACAACTTCTGGCGAAGCGGCTGCAAATAACTGGGTGTCTGATTAAGTGACATGGACTTAGGACATTTAATTTCTCATGACAGGACCGTTACAAGGGAAGGCATGAGATGTAACTACAGGCGTGTCTTACTACTGGAAAAGTCCTCTCCAAATAGACACCATAAGAGAGATGTAGAAGAGAGATAGAGAGAGATAAAGAGGAGAGTATTTCAGTATTTCAGGATCCTCGGCGATGCAACGGAGTTCGTGCATTGAGCTGAGTTTCTCCAGACTCAGGTTTGAGTTAGGAGGAAAACGGAGCGCTTATGGGTTAAACCGTGTGCCGTGATGTTGATCCAACGACTAAACTAAACTACACTAAAGAGGAGAGTGAACGCAATAAAGCTGGAAGAGAGACACTGCCAGAATTGCCATTGTGGGTGTTTGTATGAGGAGGAGGGTGAGAGATTGTATGTATTACGTAGGATTTTATTGGTGCAGAACTTTGACACTACAATTTTAATGTATTCCTATCTGTCACCAAGGGTACCGGGTTTCCCGTTCAGTGACCAAGAGGAGGGACCAGGTGGCGTCAGGGTTAAATATTCAGGGTTCCGAATACCGACTGGCTGTCCTTAGCTGACTTTAAGGGATCTTAGCTAACCATATAGGACCATGGATAAACCTATTAGAACCTATTGAAGCTTGATGGGAGGCGATTGAGGCATCTTCTCACCTGGAGGTCATGCACTAACCACATCAGTTATATTGTACTTTTGTATGTTAATGTATTAACATGACCCAATATCATCATACCACCCAACATCATGATGTTTTAAGTTTTGATCTTGATAGATATTAAAGAGTTGTAGTTTGTTTTAACTCAAAGTCAAATCGTTTTACTATTTTCCCAAGGGAAGCAATCGCCTTGCCTACCTTGGTGGGGGATTAATTACACAACAGGGAGGGGATTTTTATCAGGGAGAAAAGCTGGCCCTGCCTAGTAGTCCATTAGCAGACATAAATCAAGGCATCTAACCTCCCCTTCCTCACTCCTTTGGGATACCATGACCAGCTAATTAAACATAGTAACGAGCCATGCTCATCTGTACTCTTGGGTATCCAGGGGCGTAATCTTTATTTCAGCCATATAGATTGTGTCCCAACGTTCTGACAAATTAGGGGTTGCTAGCCAGCGACAGCACTTAACAAGGCGGCGGCGCCTCATACTTTCTGACAGGTATGAGGTAATAATATGTGTCTGGGTACGTATCTGATGTCTGTATGTGATGTCTGTGTACAGGTGGGTGTCTACATCCACAGGTGCATGTCGACTAAGCTGCAATCCCTGTCCTTCCGTGCTTAGCTCACGTATATCAGTCCATGTAAACAAACTGCCACAAGAACAACTCACGTGTTGATTTCTGGAGCGCTCACTGCCATGCCCAATAGGCCACCGCTGTGGAATGCAAAGACATGAATAGGATGAGTATTACAGTCACAGTGCACGAATCTCTACTTTTCTCTACGACAAGAATAGGGTTATTACTAGTCACAGCACTCGTATCTTTACTTTGCTCTGTGGCAACGAATCTCTATTTTTCTCTGTGACACGATAAGGTGAGTACTACAGTCACAGCACTCCCTGTTTGCCTGTGTCTGTCGCATTAGTTCTGTCTGTCTGATTGCACACGTCTCCTTATCTGTCACTATCTACAAATGTGTGTCTGTTTGTTTCTTTCTACACTGTTCTATCTTCCTGAACGCGTCTAAATATGTTTGTCTGCTGTGTATGTGTACAGATGTGTGTCTCCCGCTACATATTTCTGTCTGTCTTTACCCACATAATTGTGTCTGTCTGATGGAACCGCCGAACATATGAACTGACAAGACATCTGTATATCTATGTCTTCCTGTCTCGGTTTACAAGTGTCTGGCTGTGGGTTTCTTTGTTTATAGATCTATATGTCTGTTTCTCCCTTTATATATATAAGAACGAACGAACGAACGAACTTTATTTTAAAAGGGTAACAAATTGGGCACGCAGGCCCGTCTTACATTCGGCCCTTTCAATCACTCATCTTCCATTCATCAAATATGCTTGTTACATTTACATAGGGGAAAAAACATTGTCAGATTGATTTTGTAAGCATAAACAATGCATATTACGCATGGTACAATCACATGGGGAAAAAAAACATTGTCAAATGAAAGTTGTAAACATAAACAGTGCATATTGCAATGTTGTGAGACACATTCCCCATCCACCCTCACACCCCACAGCCACCCACACATTCCTCAGCCACCCACACATCCCCCACCCACCCCACCACCCACCCACCCGACATACCTGCACTCACACAGACTCAGGCAAACATACATGCCGCCACCCACCCACCGATCCCCCACCCACACACGATTCCCCACCCACACATACGATCCCCCACCCATTCCATAACCGACACGCACACACCCACCCACATATTCTCCACCACCCACCCACAATCTCGCAACCACCCAGCAAAACACACATCACAAAACCACACACACACACATACCCCCGTCAACCCACACATCCCGCACCTATCCATACATACATCCTGCACCCTCACAATTTTCCCCACCCACCCAAACACACATCAGCCAACCTACACTCACTCACCCACCCAATATCCGCCACCTCTCAACTACACATCCTCCACTTATACACACATCCACAAACACATCTCCCACCTGCCCACACATATCCCCCACCCATAAACACCCCAAAACACAGACCTCCCACCCACACACACCCCACCAGCCCACATATACCCCACCCACACACATCCGCCGCTCACACGCGTCTTCCCACAAACACACACATCCCCCAACCATACACTCATCTCTCACACACATCCCACTCACGTACTCATCCATCAACCCCTCACACCCACACATCACCCGCCCGCCCATCAATACATGCATCTCTTATATACCCTCCCATCCACACACACCCCAACCACCCAGCCAAACATACATTCCCCATCATCACATTCATCCGTTATCCATCTGCACAAACCACACCTCCCCCACCTCTCACACATCACCCCTCCCACACAAAACTCCACCCATAAACACATTCTCCCCACACACACATCTCCCACATGCATTCCTCATACACATCCCCGCCCACACATCTCTCACCCACACACACATCTCCCCACCCACTCACACATCCCCCACCTACAAACATCCTCACCACCCACACATACATCCTCCACCCACTCACATTTACCCCATCCACACTCACACACTACCACCCACACAGACGTATCCCATTAACAGACACCCCCCCCCCCACACACACTCATCCCCCACACCCATCCCCCCATAAGAGATAAATTATGCACTGAGATGGAGAGATTATGCACTGACAGTGAGAGATTATATACTGACAAGGAGAGATTATGGATTGACAGTGAGAGCATATGTACCGAGAGTGAGAGATAATGTACTGACAGGGTGATATCGTGTGCAGACGGAGATGACAAAACTTTCTACACTCCTGCCCACATCAAGGCCGTTAGTTGTCCACGCCAGATCGTGCTGACCTTACACACAGCGCACATCACAGGGTACATCACAGGGTACATCACAGCGCGCATCACAGGGCACATCTCAACGCACACCACAGGGCACATCACAGCGCACATCACAGCGCACATCACAGCAGCGATGGTGTTCATGGAGTGGTGGCAGCAATTTGTCACCTCGCTTTGTTACAGCCATTTCTTTTTCGTTTCTATCTATTCACGCTCTCAAACGCGGTTTCCTTATCTGTCCGAACTTCTATAACAAATCAATAGAAACCGCAGGCGCGGCTTCCTCCGACCCACCTCCCTTTCCTGGGTGACAGACAGCTGAAAAACTGTCCTGACTGACGTCTATCTCAAACCTCGTTGAGCCCAGGTCGCCGACATCTCTTAAAAGAGTGCAGAAGGCGTTGTTAATTTGTGTGTCTATTTCTGGAATTCCGGAGATGTGAAAACCGGACCAGAATGATTACTGTATTCTGTTCCTTTTGATCCCATCCGAAGCTAAGAGCGGATAAGAAGCGGGCAGACTTAATTTGGAAAGTCAATTCCGCCCTACCTTCAGATGACGTCCGAGTGTTGCCTCACACGACGCCATGATTATAAACATAAGAATATGTATTTGATGGCCTGACGACGGTCTAACCTCTTTTTCTGGTCAGAAATTATGGAGAATCCGACTCTGACATTTCTCTTTTCTGCCGTCCTCCTTTGTGACTCCCAGCCTAGGGTCAAATACAGACATTACTAGTCTGTATTTGATCAGACTGTAGTCTGGTGCGAGCATAAATGTCCCAGCAAATGTGTGGCAGTATCTTGCGCGGTTGAGCTAAATTGTCTGCATAAAATCCACGAGCAGCCAGTGTACATACTAGTTACATGGCATGATTTCAGTCGGATAAGTTTGAACAATGGTTTATGACATCGTTGTGTTGTGTGCGTGGTGATGAGAATATGAACTCCATCGAAGCATGAACAATGATTTATGACATCTTTGTGTTGTGTGCGTGGTGATGAGAATAGGAACTCCATCGAAGCATGAACGATGATTTATGACATCGTTGTGTTGTGTGAGTGGTGATGAGAATTGGAATTCTGTTGAAGCAAATGCTAACGTTAAAACTGCATATGCAAGGTTGTCTATGTACACAATACATGTGTCATAAAACATGTATTCGTATTATTTGTTGGTGGCAACCATTGAAAGAGAAACTAAAGGACTAACCCACCACAACTAAACAAATTGAGACGCCTCACAACAAACCCAGTAGGACATGATAAGAAGAAAGAAGTAGTGGCACTAAACAATACAAAACACACAGGTCTTGGGGAGAGCGCAATGGCGAGTGATTGTCAGATCTCTCTTCTCTGTCATCTACCCAGCTGTAGAGCTGTCACATTCCGTTTACATATTCCATTGCTATCGATATCTTCGGCGTATTTTTCCCCCTTCAACCCATTTAATTACTGTGTAAAGAACAACTCAGAGGCGGTACTACATGCAGTACTGCTAGCGGGGATCACCAAACCGACATTGTGTCAAAGGCTTCGGACGGAGGAGCATGATAAAGAAGGTACAAGTCTGATCCTCTATGAGGGAACGCAACCTAAAGACTAAATGTCATGACAAGGCAGACCAGGCCCTAAGCCTTGGTCGGCAACTGGCCTAGGATCGAAACTCCGACAGCCGGACAGCTTTATTGATCCGGCAGCTTCTGTAGCTTTTCTTTTACCAGTTGTATTCGTGTTATCTTTCCTCTGAAACAAACTAGGCGGGCTGAGAGAGGGACCATGCTGCATGGGCATCACATTGTCTCGACAATTTAGCCCAAGCTTTGTGCTGATAGTCACATTCGCTAACTCCGTGTCTTGTAGTTATTGTACCTTTTTTTGAAGCACAATATAACAAACTATCGTCTGTCCAGACGGCCCGGTAATGTCTCAATTAACTTCCTGTGTTTGCAATGGCGTGGTCTGTGATGTCAAGTACCGCCAAATAAAGCCAGCGACAACAAACACAGATTCGGCGTCTATAGCCCCATTTTCTCCCGATCCACTATTGCTGCGACAAGCTGTCACTATCAGTCATCCTGTTATTTGAATATGCGGATACAGAGATGTGGAGTGTTAATTTAACAATGCGGATACAGAGATGTGGAGTGTTAATTTAACAAACATCGGTAGCTTAAATCAGGATGGCAAATTAGATCCACCAGGTGTTGATATTTCTGGATTATTTCTTCATGTCGGCCCCATGTTAGTACAGTCACACAGATGGAGGTTACATGTTAGTACAGTCACACAGCTGGAGGTTACATGTTAGTACAGTCACACAGCTGGAGGTTACATGTTAGTACAGTCACACAGCTGGAGGTTACATGTTAGTACAGTCACATAGATGGAGGTTACATGTTAGTACAATCACACAGCTGGAGGTTACATGTTAGTACAATCACACAGCTGGAGGTTACATGTTAGTACAGTCACACAGCTGGAGGTTACATGTTAGTACAGTCACACAGATGGAGGTTACATGTTAGTACAATCACACAGCTGGAGGTTACATGTTAGTACAGTCACACAGCTGGAGGTTACATGTTAGTACAATCACACAGCTGGAGGTTACATGTTAGTACAGTCACACAGCTGGAGGTTACATGTTAGTACAGTCACATAGATGGAGGCAGAGAAGTTTTGGCGTTAATGTGTCTGAATTGTCCCTTCTGTAGCTGGATGATCTCAACAAAGTGTTCCATCTGTTGCTGTCTTATCTCAGCGTCCTTCTGTCTGAATTTTCCTATTTGTTGCTGTCTTATCTCAACGTTCTTCTGTCTGAATTGTCCTACTGTTTCTCTCTTATCTCAGCGTCCTTCTATCTGAATTCTTCTATCAAAAAATCAATAAAAGCGTCCGAAGGTTTGTCACCCTAACGACATACACGCCACGGAATTCGGTTATGGACCCTCCATGTCCTTGACCCTGATGATCTATAATGTTTAGACTATAGGCAGCTTTAATGTAATACTCTTATGTACACATGATCTATAATGTGTACAGAATAAGCTACTCTGATGTACACTATCTACAATGTGTACAAAATAAGCTACTCTGATGTACACGTGATCTGTAATGTGTACAGTATAAGCTTCTATAATGTACACGTGATCTGTAATGTGTACAGTATAGGCTACTCTGGCGTGCACATGAGTACTCTGATGTACACATGACTACTCTGATGTACACATGACTACTCTGATGTACACATGACTACTCTGATGTACACATGACTACTCTGATGTACACTTGCAAGAACCAAGTGATGACTGTGAATCTACAACAATGGCCAGACTGCGAGAGCAGCAAATTAAAATAGGGGTGGCCAAACAAGAACACTACGCAGGAAGCCAAAGAAGATTGATAAACCAACACAGAACTGGCGTCGTTAGCCGCTACACGCTGCGGGATTTGCTGAGGAGGGGATCCGAGCACTTATGGGCTGAATGGTTCGATGTGCAACGAGGATGATCTGTCGACTAACTAACTAACTAACGCTGATGTACACATGACTACTCTGATGTACACATGACTACTCTGATGTACACATGACTACTCTGATGTACACATGACTACTCTGATGTACACATGACTACTCTGATGTACACATGACTACTCTGATGTACACATGACTACTCTGATGTACACATGACTACTCTGATGTACACATGACTACTCTGATGTACACATGACTACTCTGATGTACACATGACTACTCTGATGTAGATGCGACCTATATTCTGTACAATACAGGTAGTAAGTAGCATGTGTATGGACTTGGCTTGAGTTTAAAGCAAGCGAACGAAAACAGAAGCAAAAAAAAAAAAACAATTGCCAGGTCTATCACCCACGTGAACCCACAACTATGGAATACAGACAGAATTCGTATCTAACCATTGAGATAGCACCACAGGTCTCAGAACTGTTTATTAGCCCATTCAAATGACCACAGCGACTCGCTTAATCAACATAGAGACACTCACTGAGGCGACCACTTACCACAGAAGGGCTGTGCCCACGAGCATGACGGGTCGTCGCTTTCCCATGCGAGATGTGATTCGATCACTCAGCATGCCAATCAACGGACTCACCAGGAAGGTCACGGCTGAGGATGGAGACGGTTCATCCACGTGAATGAAATAATAATAGACACACGAAATCACTAACAAGGTGCATATTTGTCACACTGAAAGTCGCATAAAGGTCGCATTAAAACAATAGCAAGTTGCGTATTTGTCACACTGAAAGTCAAATGAAAGTCGCATGAAAACATTAGCAAGGTGCCATTTATCACACTGAAAGTCAGATGGAATCACTAACAAGATTATTTATATTTACTTATGCACTATACTCATGATCCCAAAGTGACCCGACCACGTCTGCCATATCACGCACCAAACCCCCACCGAGCGGTACAGACCCAGCCAATCTGTCCTCCTGCTCGTTTCCCACGACACCAGCATGTCCTGGGGGGAAAATCCAACAGACGTTCTCAATTTGTGATTGTTGAATGTAAGCTTGCCACTCTGCTCAACGCATGTTTGTCTTCACCCTTCTCATCACACTTTGTAAGTCGTTACAATCCCAACATGGGTGGGCTTTTTATCCTCCAACCAGCGGAATGCCGCCTGCCCACCCCTACCTTCATTATCATACTAAATGGACATGTGAACCCAGAACCATCGGGCTAGAAGATAAGTGTTCAAGTCACTGCCCCACAACGGCTCCTATCCTTAGCTATGCCTTCCTTTCACTATTTAATTCTTTAAAGTCCCAGCTGTGAGTGGTTGGGCTTTGCAGGACCCCGAAACCCCCCTGCCCCCTCACAAGTTTCACAAAAACCGATGGATAGCCGGACATGCCAGGTGACAGAATGTTATATGGGACAGGAATGCTACAGACATAGAGATATTATGTGCGGAAATGATGTATGCGTACTAAATGCTTAAAAGAGAGATCATGTGGGAGAATGTTGTATGTGAAAACAATACTAAAGGGATAGATAGCGCCAACAGATGCTATATGAATATGAGAAAACAATGCTAAAGAGAAAGGTGAATTGAATGAATGTTGTATGAGAAATTAATGCCAAGCACACAGACAGTTCGCATTGGTGACCAATTGTTGCATCAGAAAGCAATGCTCAAGAGAGCAGTACAGTGGTTGTATCTATAGACCCACCTTGTAACAGAGAGAGTCAAACAACGAAGCATGTACAGTTGTATCAACAGACCCACCTTGTAACAGAGAAGAGTCAAACAACGAAGCATGTACAGTTGTATCAACAGACCCACCTTGTAACACAGAGAAAGAGTCAAACAACGAAGCATGTACAGTTGTATCTATAGACCCACCTTGTAACACAGAGAAAGAGTCAAACAACGAAGCATGTACAGTTGTATCTATAGACCCACCTTGTAACACAGAGAAAGAGTCAAACAACGAAGCATGTACAGTTGTATCTATAGACCCACCTTGTAACACAGAGAAAGAGTCAAACAACGAAGCATGTACAGTTGTATCTATAGACCCACCTTGTAACACAGAGAAAGAGTCAAACAACGAAGCATGTACAGTTGTATCAACAGACCCACCTTGTAACACAGAAAGAGTCAAACAACGAAGCATGTACAGTTGTATCAACAGACCCACCTTGTAACACAGAGAAAGAGTCAAACAACGAAGCATGTACAGTTGTATCAACAGACCCACCTTGTAACACAGAAAGAGTCAAACAACGAAGCATGTACAGTTGTATCTATAGACCCACCTTGTAACACAGAAAGAGTCAAACAACGAAGCATGTACAGTTGTATCAACAGACCCACCTTGTAACACAGAAAGAGTCAAACAACGAAGCATGTACAGTTGTATCAACAGACCCACCTTGTAACACAGAAAGAGTCAAACAACGAAGCATGTACAGTTGTATCAACAGACCCACCTTGTAACACAGAGAAAGAGTCAAACAACGAAGCATGTACAGTTGTATCTATAGACCCAACCTTGTAACACAGAAAGAGTCAAACAACGAAGCATGTACAGTTTATCAAGACCCACCTTGTAAAACAAAAAAGAGTCAAAAAACGAAGCATGTACAGTTGTATCACAGACCCAAAAACAAGAGAAAGAGTAAAAAGAAGAGAAGTTTACAAGCCCCCTTGTAACAACCAAGGGGAAAAAAAAGAGGAAAAAGAAAAAAGGGAAAAGGGGAAAAAGGGGAAAAGAGAAAAAGGAAAAACAAAGAAATTTTTTTTTGACCCACCTTGAAACAAAAAGAGAAAAAGAAGCATGTACAGTTTATCAAAAGACCCCCTTGAACAAGAAAGAGTCAAACAACGAAGCATGTACAGTTGTATCAAGACCCCCTTGTAACACAAAAAAGAGTCAAACACGAAGCATGTACATTTATCTTAGACCCCTTGTAACACAAAAGAAAGAAGAGAAGAAAAGGAAAGGGGGAAAAGAAAAGAGAAAAACAAGCATGTACAGTTGTATAAAACCCACCTTGTAACACAGAAAAGAGTCAACAAGAAGATGTACAGTTGTACAAAGGGCCCCCCTAACAAAGGATCAAAAAACAACTGTACAGGATAAAACCCGGGGAAAAAACCAAGAAAAGGGAAAGAGAAGAAAAAAAGAGAAGGATCAAAAACAACTGTACAGGATTTTTTTAAAAACTTTTAAAAAGAAAAGACCCAAAAAAAAGAGACAGTTTACAACGACCCCCCCCCGTAACAAGAAAAAAAAACAAAGAAGAGAAGGAAAAGAAGAAAAGAGAAAAAGAAAAAGAAGAGTCAACTAAGATAATTGTAAACCCCCCCGAAAGAGAGAGAGGGAAAAAAAGAAGAGAAGAAAAGACCCTAAAATGTCTTGTTCAAGACCCCCCTTTTAAACAAAAAGGAAAAAAAAGAAAGTTGTACACAACCCACCTTGTAAACAAAAAAAGTCAAACAACGAGCATGTACATTGTTTAAACCCACCTTTAACACAGAAAGAGTCAAACAACAAGAAAGGACAAAGCCCATTTAAAAAGAAAAAGGGGAAAAAACAAGAGAAGTTTACAAAAGACCCCCCTTTTAAAAAAGGGATCAAACAAAAACCTGTACATTTATCAAAACCCCTTTTAAAAAGAAAAAGACCAAAAAAGAAGAGAAGGAAAGAAACCTTTTAAAAAGCAGGGAAAAGAAAATGTAAAAGAAAGATGAACAAAGAAGGAAACAACAACTGTAAAAAAGACCCACCGAACAAGAAAGGTAAACAAAGAACAGCTTGTACAAAGAAGAAAAAAAAAGTCAAACAACAAGCATGTCAGTTGTTTAAGACCCCTTGAACAAGAAAGAGTAAACAACGAAAAATTTTTTTTCCCCCCCCCGTAAACCCAAAAAGAGAGAGAGAGAGAGAGAAAAAGAGAAGTAAAAAAAAGATTCTTTTTGACCCCCCGAAACAAAAAGAGCAAAAACAAAATTACAGGATCCGCCCACCTTGTAACAAGAAAAAAACAAAAAACGGATTACAGGCTTGACCAAAAAATTAACACAAGAGGGGGAAAAAAAAAAAAAGGGGGGGGGAAAAGAAAAAAAAAAAACATTTTTTGTAAAAAAACCAAAAAAAGAAAAAAACAAATTTTCAAAGCCCCCCCCAAAAAAAAGGAAAAAAAAAAGGTTTCAGTTGTATCTATAGACCCACCTTGTAACACAGAAAGAGTCAACCAACGAAGCATGTACAATTGTATCAACAGACCCACCTTGTAACACAGAGAAAGAGTCAAACAACGAAGCATGTACAGTTGTATCTATAGACCCACCTTGTAACAGAGAAAGAGTCAAACAACGAAGCATGTACAGTTGTATCTATAGACCCACCTTGTAACACAGAAAGAGTCAAACAACGAAGCATGTACAATTGTATCAACAGACCCACCTTGTAACACAGAGAAAGAGTCAAACAACGAAGCATGTACAGTTGTATCTATAGACCCACCTTGTAACAGAGAAAGAGTCAAACAACGAAGCATGTACAGTTGTAGTTATAGACCCACCTTGTAACAGAGAGAGAGAGAGAGAGAGAGAGAGTCAAACAACTAAGCATGTACAGTTGTATCAACAGACCCACCTTGTAACACAGAAAGAGTCAAACAACGAAGCATGTACAGTTGTATCAACAGACCCACCTTGTAACAGAGAGAGTGAAACAACGAAGCATGTACAGTTGTAGTTATAGACCCACCTTGTAACAGAGAGAGTGAAACAACGAAGCATGTACAGTTGTAGTTATAGACCCACCTTGTAACAGAGACAGAGAGAGAGAGAGAGTCAAACAACTAAGCATGTACAGTTGTAGTTATAGACCCACCTTGTAACAGAGAGAGAGAGAGAGAGAGAGAGTCAAACAACTAAGCATGTACAGTTGTAGTTATAGACCCACCTTGTAACAGAGAGAGAGAGAGAGAGAGAGTCAAACAACTAAGCATGTACAGTTGTAGTTATAGACCCACCTTGTAACAGAGAGAGAGAGAGAGAGAGAGAGTCAAACAACTAAGCATGTACAGTTGTAGTTATAGACCCACCTTGTAACAGAGAGAGAGAGAGAGAGAGAGTCAAACAACTAAGCATGTACAGTTGTAGTTATAGACCCACCTTGTAACAGAGAGAGAGAGAGAGAGAGAGTCAAACAACTAAGCATGTACAGTTGTAGTTATAGACCCACCTTGTAACAGAGAGAGAGAGAGAGAGAGTCAAACAACTAAGCATGTACAGTTGTATCTATAGACCCACCTTGTAACAGAGAAAGAGTCAAACAACTAAGCATGTACAGTTGTAGTTATAGACCCACCTTGTAACAGAGAGAGAGAGAGAGAGAGAGTCAAACAACTAAGCATGTACAGTTGTAGTTATAGACCCACCTTGTAACAGAGAGAGAGAGAGAGAGAGAGAGAGTCAAACAACTAAGCATGTACAGTTGTAGTTATAGACCCACCTTGTACAGAGAGAGAGAGAGAGAGAGAGTCAAACAACTAAGCATGTACAGTTGTAGTTATAGACCCACCTTTGTAACAGAGAGAGAGAGAGAGAGAGAGAGAGTCAAACAACTAAGCATGTACAGTTGTAGTTATAGACCCACCTTGTAACAGAGAGAGAGAGAGAGAGAGTCAAACAACTAAGCATGTACAGTTGTATCTATAGACCCACCTTGTAACAGAGAAAGAGTCAAACAACTAAGCATGTACAGTTGTAGTTATAGACCCACCTTGTAACAGAGAGAGAGAGAGAGAGAGAGTCAAACAACTAAGCATGTACAGTTGTAGTATAGACCCACCTTGTAACAGAGAGAGAGAGAGAGAGAGAGTCAAACAACCTAAGCATGTACAGTGTAGTTATAGACCCACCTTGTAACAGAGACAGAGAGAGAGAGAGAGTCAACAACTAAGCATGTACAGTTGTAGTTATAGACCCACCTTGTAACAGAGAGAGAGAGAGAGAGAGTCAAACAACTAAGCATGTACAGTTGTAGTTATAGACCCACCTTGTAACAGAGAGAGAGAGAGAGAGAGAGAGTCAAACAACTAAGCATGTACAGTTGTAGTTATAGACCCACCTTGTAACAGAGAGAGAGAGAGAGAGAGAGAGAGTCAAACAACTAAGCATGTACAGTTGTAGTTATAGACCCACCTTGTAACAGAGACAGAGAGAGAGAGAGAGTCAAACAACTAAGCATGTACAGTTGTAGTTATAGACCCACCTTGTAACAGAGACAGAGAGAGAGAGAGAGTCAAACAACTAAGCATGTACAGTTGTAGTTATAGACCCACCTTGTAACAGAGAGAGAGAGAGAGAGAGAGTCAAACAACTAAGCATGTACAGTTGTAGTTATAGACCCACCTTGTAACAGAGAGAGAGAGAGAGAGAGAGAGTCAAACAACTAAGCATGTACAGTTGTAGTTATAGACCCACCTTGTAACAGAGACAGAGAGAGAGAGAGAGTCAAACAACTAAGCATGTACAGTTGTAGTTATAGACCCACCTTGTAACAGAGAGAGAGAGAGAGAGAGTCAAACAACTAAGCATGTACAGTTGTAGTTATAGACCCACCTTGTAACAGAGAGAGAGAGAGAGAGAGAGAGTCAAACAACTAAGCATGTACAGTTGTAGTTATAGACCCACCTTGTAACAGAGAGAGAGGGGAGAGAGAGAGAGTCAAACAATAAGCTGTACAGTTGTAGTTATAGACCCACCTTTTAACAGAGAAGAGAGAGAGAGAGAGTCAAACAACTAAGCATGTACAGTTTTATTATAGACCCATTGTAACAGAGAGAGAGAGAGAGAGAGAGTCAAACAACTAAGAGTACAGTTGTAGTTATAGACCCACCTTTTAACAGAGACAGAGAGAGAGAGAGAGTCAAACAACTAAGCATGTACAGTTGTAGTTATAGACCCCCCTTGTACAGAGAGAGAGGAGAGAGAGAGTCAAACAACTAAGCATTACAGTTGTAGTTTTAGACCCACTTTTTAAAAGAGAAAAGAGAGAGAGAGAGTCAAACAACTAAGCATGTACAGTTGTAGTTATAGACCCACCTTGTAACAGAGGGCGAGAGAGAGAGAGAGTCAAACAACTAAGCACTGTACAGTCTTGTAGTTATAGACCCACCCTTGTAACAGATGACAGAGAGAGAGAGAGAGTCAAACAACTAAGCATGTACAGTTGTAGTTATAGACCCACCTTGTAACAGAGAGAGAGAGAGAGAGAGAGTCAAACAACTAAGCATGTACAGTTGTAGTTATAGACCCACCTTGTAACAGAGAGAGAGAGAGAGTCAAACAACTAAGCATGTACAGTTGTAGTTATAGACCCACCTTGTAACAGAGAAGAGAGAGAGAGAGAGTTCAAACAACTAAGCATGTACAGTTGTAGTTATAGACCCACCTTGTAACAGAGACAGAGAGAGAGAGAGAGTCAAACAACTAAGCATGTACAGTGTAGTTATTAGACCCACCTTGTAACAGAGACAGCAGAGAGAGAGAGAGAGTCAAACCAACTAAGGCATGTACAGTTGTAGCTTATAGGACCCACCTTGTAACAGAAGAGAGAGAGAGAGAGAGAGTCAAACAACTAAGCATGTACAGTTGTAGTTATAGACCCACCCTTTTAACAGAGAGGAGAGAGAGAGAGAGAGTCAAACAACTAAGCATGTACAGTTGTAGTTATAGACCACCTTGTAAAAGAGAGAGAGAGAGAGAGAGAGTCAAACAACTAAACATGTACAGTTGTATTTTTAGACCCACCTTGTAACAGAGAAAAACCCGAGAAGGGAAAGAAAAAAAGAGGGGAGAGAGGGGGGGTCAAACAAAAGCATGTACAGTTGTAGTTAAGACCACCTTGTAACAGAGAGAGAGAGAGAGAGAGAGAGTCAAACAACTAAGCATGTACAGTTGTAGTTATAGACCCACCTTGTAACACAGAGAAAGAGTCAAACAACGAAGCATGTACAGTTGCATCTATGGACCCACCTTGTAACAGAGAGAGAGAGAGAGAGAGAGAGAGAGTCAAACAACTAAGCATGTACAGTTGTAGTTATACCCCCCACCTTGTAACAGAGAGAGAGAGAGAGAGAGTCAAACAACGAAGCATGTACAGTTGTAGTTATAGACCCACCTTGTAACAGAGAGAGAGAGAGAGAGAGAGAGAGAGAGAGAGAGAGAGAGTGAAACAACAAAGCATGTACAGTTGTAGTTATAGACCCACCTTGTAACAGAGAGAGAGAGAGAGAGAGAGTCAAACAACTAAGCATGTACAGTTGTAGTTATAGACCCACCTTGTAACAGAGAGAGAGTCAAACAACGAAGCATGTACAGTTGTAGTTATAGACCCACCTTGTAACAGAGAGAGAGTCAAACAACGAAGCATGTACAGTTGTAGTTATAGACCCACCTTGTAACAGAGAGAGAGTCAAACAACTAAGCATGTACAGTTGTAGTTATAGACCCACCTTGTAACAGAGAGAGAGTCAAACAACGAAGCATGTACAGTTGTAGTTATAGACCCACCTTGTAACAGAGAGAGAGTCAAACAACTAAGCATGTACAGTTGTAGTTATAGACCCACCTTGTAACAGAGAGAGAGTCAAACAACGAAGCATGTACAGTTGCATCTATGGACCCACCTGCTCCTCCTGCTACCATGCCTCCCATTGTCCTGCCTTTAAGGGTCCCGCCGACCAACTTCTCCACTTGAGCGGGAACAACTGTAGACACAGATATACAGTTATCACCTGCAGATGTCATACCCAAGGCCAATTGTACAGGTCAAGGCTATTTGTGTGTTTTACATTAGCACAATGAAACCAACCAACCGTTTACCTGCTTTCACTGCTGTTAGTTATATGTAAGGTGAGAAAACAGCTATTATAAGCTATATTAATCCCATCCCGGTGTACGGAAGCTAATCACGGACAATTAGCTGACAAGTGAGGAATTATGTAGAAGCTTTCTTAGATGTAGTTTTAAAGAGTGATAGAAAAGAACATCGGGGACGGATAGAAAGAGCAATACATTTATCATTAACGAAGTTAACTCAAAGAGAACTGGTTACTCGCATCATAAGAAGACAGTCCACATTCTTTGTGCTTGTTATGAGAAGAGGATAGCTGGCTTATGTCGTCACAACGGGAAGATCGGAAAACGGGGGGGGGGGGGGAGAAGAGGCAGGCGGATAACGAGAGAGAATATGCTGGACAGTTTCATATCGTGGCATGGGGGTACTCCGGTATCATAAATTATTCGCAGCACATGAGACAGACGACTGTGGACAGACATAAACACCAACCGCCCAACGCAACACGGCAAGGGCTATGAAAAGATTGACAGTACCCCAGACAGAAGGCTGTGGACAGACATGATCACCAACGCCACACAGCGTGAACTATAAGAAGAAGAATATACTAGACCCAGCATAACGGCCCCATGTCTCTGAATTGTTGTCACGTGACCTGTCTGAAAGCTATGGTGCTGTTGACATGTTTGAGAACGCATTCTATCCCTTGTCCATGGTCAGTGGTTCAGCTGGACGAAACACCTGGATTTGTTTAAACCTTCTGAATATCCACTTGTCCGGTCGTGGACGTACACTTGCTCCACCAGCGAGACTCTGCCGTCATGTGGAGGCGGCGGATTCTAGTTACTATGGTCCTGTAGTTTCCAGTCTGTATATTGTCTAGCTTGTTTTCTAATTTGTTACTTTGCTTCTATGAGTCATTATCAATACCCGTAGAAGTTTTTTTTTTTTTTCATGTTTCTGTGCATAGGTTAAAGAGGCCTTGGGACAGTACACATCCCTGCCGTATTCCTCTTTTTATCTCTATAGGCGACGAATAGTTATTACCGCATCTAATAGACGCCACTTGTTCCCAGTACAAGTTACTAATAAGTCTGATTTTCTTTCCGTCTACTCCTATATATTGAAGGCATGTAATTAGTCGTTCATGTTATACTAACAAACATATATACTTTTTTGAACTTCTATATATTTTTCCGCCGCCGGCTTCGTGGCTCAGAGGTTATGACTTTTCTCCGTAATCTCGTATACTCTCGTCGGTAACGTGATGACGGTGAGAATCAGCAGTGGTTCGAATCGCATTGGTAACTTACGGGGTATGTGAGCCGGCCGCTCAAAAAGCAATGGCAAACTACTGAGCGTAATCTTGCCAAGAAATCAAAAATCAGCTGAAAGATGCTGGTGTTGACAGCGATGTCCTGTAAAGGATATGCCAAAAAAAAAATATATATATATATATATATATATATATATATATATATATATATATATATATATATATATATATATATATATATATATATTTCCATTAACATCCTCAAACAGATAATTGCTTCTCTGGTGCCGCTGTTTTTGCGGAACCCAAATTGTTCTTCGGCTATTTCCCCATCTATTTTATGTTGAATTCTTTCTTGTATGACCTTGAGTAGTATCTTAGTTATGTGGCTCAATAAGCTCATAGTTCTGTAATTCCTCACACTCAACAGCTCTTGGCTTCTTCGGTAGTGTGATGAAAATTGATGTTTTCAAATATTTGGGGATGTACCCAGTATTATATATATCATTACATAATTCTGTGATAGTTTCAATGCCAAAGCTGGATAAGGATTTTATCATCTCTGTTGTTATCTTGTCAGGACCTGCAGTCTTTCCTTCTTTCATCTTTTTAATAGCCTTTTCTACTTCAGCCGTTCATATTTTTGGTCCATCTTGAGTATTATACAATGTTGGACTATTGAGCCTGTTGTCCCAGAATAAATCTTCTGTGTACTCTGTCCATCTTTATATTATGTCAGTGTTATTAATTATAATTTCTCAATTTTTTCCTCTGATACAACCGCTTCCTGTTATATTATTTTTCTTCTTTGTAAATCTTTTTATATGTTCATGTAATTCTTTCGAGTTGTGTTTTATTTCCAGATCCTTCATTTCTTTGCAATGTTTCTGCAGCCACTCTTCTTTGGCAACTCTGCACATGTGACGTATTTCTCTATCTATTACTATATACTCTGGAGTGTTCTTTGCTTTCTTTCTTTGAGACATTTTACTCAATATTTCATCGGTTATCCATAATTGTTTTTTTTTCCTCATTAATTTTCACTTGCAAGGTGGTATTTGCAGTTTGAATACTGGTGATTATACTTTCTCATTCTGTATTAATTTTATCATCGGGATTTTCACATCGAAATTGCTCCATACTTTCAATGATTAGCCCACCATATCTCTTTTATATAGATATACTAGCTGACCCGGCCCGGCTTCGCCCAGTCCCTGGTGGGGAGCATCTCATCATTTAATTCATATAAGTAGTCATATAAGCTCCCGTTCCCGTTCCCGACTATCTATCTGTCTGTCTGTCTGTCTGTCTGTCTGTCTGTCTGTCTGTCTGTCTGTCTGTCTGTCTGTCTGACCCGGCTTCGCCCAGTCCCTGGTGGGGAGCATCTCATTTAATTCATATAAGTAGTCATATAAGCTCCCGTTCCCGTTCCCGACTATCTATCTGTCTGTCTGTCTATCTGTCTGTCTGTCTGACCCGGCCCGGCTTCGCCCAGGCCCTGGTGGGGAGCATCTCATTTAATTCATATAAGTAGTCATATAAGTTCCCGTTCCCGACTGTCCGTCTGTCTGTCTGTCTGTCTATCTATCTATCTATCTGTCTGTCTGTCTGTCTGTCTGACCCGGCCCAGCCCATGGTGGAGAGCATCTCATTTAAATCATATAAGTAGTCATATGAGCTCCCGTTCCCGACTATCTGTCTGTCTGTCTGTCTTGGGTAAATGGAGGCGGGAGGAGGAAGAGGGAGGTGGAGGGAGGAGGAGGAGACAGGAGAAGTAGGGAGGAATAGGAGGGAGGAGGAGGGATTAGGAGGAGGAGGGAGGAGTAGGAGGGATGAGGGGGAATGAACGAACGAACGAACGAACGAACAAACTTTATTTTAAAAGGGTAACAAATTCGGCACGCAGGCCCGTCTTACATTCGGCCCTTTCGATCACTCATCTTTCATTCATGAAATGTGCATGTTACATTTACATAGGTAAAAAAACAAACATTGTCAAATAGATGTTGTAAGCATAAACAATGCATATTACGCATGGTACATTCACATGGGGGGGAAAACTTTGTCAAATGAAAGTTGTAAACATGAGGAGGAGGGAGGAGGAAGAGGGAGAAGGAGGAGGATGAGGAGGGAGAAGTAGGGAGGAGGAGAACGCAGGAGGAGGAGGAGGGGAGGAGGAAGAGAGAGTAGGAGGAGGGCGGAGGGAGAAGGAGGAGGGAGGAGGGAGAGGGAGAAGGAGGAGGGAGAAGGAAGAAGGAGGAGGGAGGGAGAAGAGGGGGTAGGAGGAGGGAGGATGAGGAGTGAGGAGGAGGAAGAGGGATGTGGAGGAAGGAGGAGGAGGGAGGAGGAGGGAGGAGGTAGAGGGAGGAGGAGGAGGGAGGAAAATGGAGTAGGGAGGAGGAGAGAGGAGGAGGGAGGAGGGATGAAGAGGAGGGAGGAGGAGGGAGAAAGGAGGGGAGGAGAGAGGAAGAGGGAGGAGGAGGAGGGAGGAGGAGGATAAGGAGGAGGAGGAGGGAAGAGGAAGTGGGAGGAGGGGAGGAGGAGGGAGGAGGAAGAGGGAGGAAGGAAGAGGAGGGATTAGGAGGAAGGAGGAGGTAGGAGGAGGAGGAAGAGGAAGGAGGAGGAAGGAGGAGGAAGAGGGAGGAGGAGGGAGGAGGAGGAAGAGGGAGGAGGATGGGGTGGAAGAGGAGGGAGAGGGAGGAGGGGGAGGGAAAGAGGGTAGGAGGAGGAGGAGGGGAGAGGAGGAGGAGGAGGATTCTAACGCATATGCCTGTAGATTTAATAATGGCTGAAGTTGTTCCATGTCTTCTTAGAGTTGGCGACAGTGTAAAGAAATATAAAATCTTCAAACTTGATAAAGATAAGGTAACTATTATTTATTTATTATGTTGTTAATCACCGACATGACTGTAGATAACTTCTTTAAGCATAAAAAGATGAGTTACAATGTTATACATTATGCATTATTTTTATGAAATAATTTTTTTATTATTTTATTATGAAAACTTTGAAAATGCCTTAAAGATTGTATCATTATTTATTATAACTCATATGCCGGTACATAACTATAGACAAAGAGTTTATAAATCTTTGAAAACGATGCAACAATATGACTATAAGGTATACAGAAAAGTTATTAAAAGTTATGCCCTTGAAATAACTTTTACAGAGTTAAGTCCCCTTGCTATATAGAAATTATAATGAAAAATGAAAAATTAAATAATATTAAGTAAGCAGCCGATTTCACACAAAAAATATGACAGTTGGCAGCGCGAGAATGAGAGGAATACGTGTAGAAAATTTCATCTCAATCGGATGGACCGTTCGCGAACGCATAAAAGACATACACACACACATTACCTTTTATATATATATATATATATATATATATTATATATATAGTATATATATATATATATATATATATATATATATATATATATATATATATATTCTTCTTCTTCTTCTTCTTCAGCTTTCCGAGCCATTGAAGTTCTTTGCTGCAAATTCAATCCGTCTCCATTCGTCTCTCTGGTGGATCTTCTCTTGCCAGTCGTTGATTCCAAGTGCTTGTAGGTCTGTACATGTATTATCTCTCCACCGTCTTCTTGGTCTACCTCGGAGTCTACGGTATGGATTCTTATATCGCCTGTACATGCTATTAATTGATAAATTAATCGATGTGTTGATTGTTTGGTTCATAGATCGATGTGTTGACAGATTACCTGAACGAGCGACGGGCTGATCGATCGAGCACTTGATGGTTATCAATCTTATTTCACCACAGTGTCCATGGCACGATCCTCAACAGTCATGGAAGGCAATTGTTCCTGGAAGACAAGATCGATCAGAGCGGACAGGGACAGGCGTCGGTCATGCATCACAGTACACGGGTTCCTGCAGCGAGGCGCCCTCTTCATTTGGAGGTGACAGGTTCGAATTCCGGTTGGTAAATATAACTTTCAAATTTTATATTGTCTAGTGCGTCCTCTAGTCTACATTTTCTTCTTCAACTTCTATGAGTGTCAAACAATACATCTGTGTTTATTTATGAAGACGGACAGATGACGCTGCAGATATGTTGAGGTTCACAAGGCAGGGGGCTAGCTCCAGATCTAGAGTCTATCCATCTGGTCGTGAGGAGAGCCACGTCCTGCAGGGCCCTGCTGCAGCATGATGGGCCCAACTTTTCGCGGGCCGCTCGGCCGGTGACCTGCCTGAGATGATCTAACCTTTCTTTCCTGTGCTCGCACGACGTCGATCAACCAACCGTTTGACTGATATAAAATATTGATTGATAGATTTATCGATTGATTGTTTCATGTGTTTATCGATTGACTGATCACAAACTCAGTAAGTAAACAAGTGTCTCATGTGCGCACGCGTGTGTGTGTGTGTGCGTGTGCGTGTGAGTGCGTGCGTGCATGTATGTGTGTGTGTGTATGTGTGTGTGTGTGTGTGTGTGTGTGTGTGTGTGTGTGTGTGTGTGTGTGTGTGTGTGTGTGTGAACAAGAAAATCGCGTGAACAAACACAAACAATGACGTGTTGTTGCAACTCCCTCATGCAACAGCCACCGCTAGCGAGCCGCTTGATTTGGTGTGTGACAAAGGCCATCACTTCGTTAGCTCAGTCAGCAATATCAACATGTAGTGTGTTGTTTATATTTCTTCCTCTTTTATACTTGTGTGTTGTTCATATTTCTTCCTCTTTTATACTTGTGTGTTGTTCATATTTCTTCCTCTTTTATACTTGTGGTTTGTTCATATTTCTTCCTCTTTTATACTTGTGTGTTGTTTATATTTCTTCCTCTTTTATACTTGTGTGTTGTTTATATTTCTTCCTCTTTTATACTTGTGTGTTGTTTATATTTCTTCCTCTTTTATACTTGTGTGTTGTTCATATTTCTTCCTCTTTTATACTTGTGTGTTGTTCATATTTCTTCCTCTTTATACTTGTGGTTGTTTATATTTCTTCCTCTTTTATACTTGTGTGTTGTTTATATTTCTTCCTCTTTCTATACTTGTGTGTTGTTTATATTTCTTCCTCTTTATACTTGTGTGTTGTTCATATTTCTTCCTCTTTTATACTTGTGTGTTGTTATATTTCTTCCTCTTTTATACTTGTGTGTTGTTTATATTTCTTCCTCTTTTATACTTGTGTGTTGTTCATATTTCTTCCTCTTTTATACTTGTGTGTTGTTCATATTTCTTCCTCTTTTATACTTGTGTGTTGTTCATATTTCTTCCTCTTTTATACTTGTGTGTTGTTCATATTTCTTCCTCTTTTATACTTGTGTGTTGTTCATATTTCTTCCTCTTTATACTTGTGTGTTGTTTATATTTCTTCCTCTTTTATACTTGTGTGTTGTTTATATTTCTTCCTCTTCTATACTTGTGTGTTGTTTATATTTCTTCCTCTTCTATACTTGTGTGTTGTTCATATTTCTTCCTCTTCTATACTTGTGTGTTGTTCATATTTCTTCCTCTTCTATACTTGTGTGTTGTTCATATTTCTTCCTCTTCTATACTTGTGTGTTGTTTATATTTCTTCCTCTTTTATACTTGTGTGTTGTTTATATTTCTTCCTCTTTTATACTTGTGTGTTGTTTATATTTCTTCCTCTTCTATACTTGTGTGTTGTTCATATTTCTTCCTCTTTTATACTTGTGTGTTGTTTATATTTCTTCCTCTTTTATACTTGTGTGTTGTTTCATATTTCTTCCTCTTCTATACTTGTGTGTTGTTTATATTTCTTCCTCTTCTATACTTGTGTGTTGTTTATATTTCTTCCTCTTCTATACTTGTGTGTTGTTTATATTTCTTCCTCTTCTATACTTGTGTGTTGTTTATATTTCTTCCTCTTCTATACTTGTGTGTTGTTTATATTTCTTCCTCTTTTATACTTGTGTGTTGTTTATATTTCTTCCTCTTTTATACTTGTGTGTTGTTTATATTTCTTCCTCTTTTATACTTGTGTGTTGTTTATATTTCTTCCTCTTTTATACTTGTGTGTTGTTCATATTTCTTCCTCTTTTATACTTGTGTGTTGTTCATATTTCTTCCTCTTTTATACTTGTGTGTTGTTTATATTTCTTCCTCTTTTATACTTGTGTGTTGTTTATATTTCTTCCTCTTTTATACTTGTGTGTTGTTCATATTTCTTCCTCTTTTATACTTGTGTGTTGTTCATATTTCTTCCTCTTTTATACTTGTGTGTTGTTTATATTTCTTCCTCTTTTATACTTGTGTGTTGTTTATATTTCTTCCTCTTTTATACTTGTGTGTTGTTTATATTTCTTCCTCTTTTATACTTGTGTGTTGTTCATATTTCTGCCTCTTCTATACTTGTGTGTTGTTTATATTTCTTCCTCTTTTATACTTGTGTGTTGTTCATATTTCTTCCTCTTTTATACTTGTGTGTTGGGCTGCTTTGGCGCTTCTGGTGTTGTGTTGGCATGTATTTGTACGGTCCCCCCCCCCCACCCACAGCTCTAGACCACGGCTGGGGGACCTGTCTCTGCCAAGGACCATTTGTATATTTATAACATCCTTCTCGGGTCAAACAAAATTATCAACTTTAAAATGATCCTGCTGTATTTGGTCAAACACAAAATGAACTCACCCCTAATGTGCTGGCTGGAAATGTTTATCTTTGGTGGGGTGTGTGATGTCAACTGGTATGTATGGTGTTTCAACTGGCAACTGCTTGTCAATGTTTGTTTCGGTCAGTCCAGAGCACAGTCGGCTCTTTGCGATGGTAAGTTTTGAAAAGAACTGCTCGCAGCAGGAATTTGTTCCTAACACAGATGTATAATTCAATGCTGGTCTCATCAAAGTGGGAAAACGATTATTGCTTATATAAAGTACACAGAACTCCAGCAGTGGGAGGTTGTTGTGCCCAGGTCTCACCTCATCTCCTTACAGCTGAATGATTTCATGTTGTAAGTTGTCAGATAATCTTCTACGTTTTCAGGCACGTTAGCTGACCTCCACAATGAACGGTGTAGCAACGACGTTCGATTCCAGTTATTTGCTTTCACGTACTTGAATTTTTCATGCGCTACCTCAGTTAGTGTCGCACATTCACCGCTATATTCAAGTGTTGCTGAAGGCTTTTGTCCTTCCAGAGTGAAGAAATGCGTCATGTTTTCATTACGAGCTGCACTTTCCACAGGCTTAAATTAGCCTGCGTTTACCTTGACGGGGGCCAGATAAAATGATTTCCCGGGCCTTATACGGCCAGCGGCCGGATGTTCCCCACCTTTGTTGTAGATACAGACAGACAGACAGACAGACAGACAGACAGACAGACAGACAGACAGACAGACAGACAGACAATGATAAATACTATTTCTATCTGTCTGCATGTCTATATGTGTATGTATGTGTGTACCTCCGTCTGTCTGATTATCTGTCTCTATGTGTTTGCGTGATTGTGTACGTCTATCTGTCTGATTCTCTCTCTCTCTCTGTGTATGTGCGTGCATGCGTGCCCGTGCGTTTGCGCGTGTGTGTGTGTGCGCGCACACACACGCACGTCTCTCATTCTATCTGCCTGTCCTAGAACTATGTAACGACCTCACCGCTGACATCACAAACATAACCGTCGGTGTTGTGTCACAAAATTACCTACTACAAAATACCCCGCCAATAACCAAGTCGCAGCCAGTCTATTCTTGGCCCAGAAATTGCCTGTGAGTAGTGAACATGGCTCCGTCATTGCCAGCTTGAATCGAGCCAGAAGACTCCGAAAACACGATGATCATTTCAGCTGTACTTATTTTGTAATGATAGATAACTGGATAATAAATGCTTGCCTTGCCGTGTGTTTTATCTTTGATTCCTAGCCTCGCATTTATCTCGGTAAATTGCTGCTGCCATATGCGGGTTGTAGAGTTCTTGAAAGTGTTCCGCCATTGAACTTGTAATTTCTGGTAATTTCTGGTGGTTCTGTTGGTTTTTCTATACTAGTTCTCGGGATTGATGGTTTCACTGGAAATGGTTGTTTTTGTTGTTTGTTTGTTTTTGTTTAACTTTAAGCAAAACATTCTGCCTAGACTATTGCAAAATATTAATAGATTAAAACAGGATCTGCAAAGACTCCAATAAAACATTCTTATATTACAGATTAATCTGCCTAGATTACAACAAATTTGCGTAGTCTACAACACAATATGACTAGAACGCAGAAAACTCTACCAAATCTACAACAATATCTGCCGAGATTACAACATCTTCCACGACTGCAGAAACATCTGTCAGGACTACAACAAAATCTGTCAGGACTGCAACAAAATATGTTGGAACTACAACAAAATCTGTCAGAACTACAACATAATCAGTCAGAACTACAAAATCTGTCAGGACTACAACAAAATCTTTCAGGACTACAACAAAATCTGTCAGGACTACAACAAAATCTGTCAGTACTGCAACAAAATCTTCCAGGACTACAACAAAATCTGTCAGAACTACAACAAAATCTGTCAGGACTACAACAAAATCTGTTTGAACTGCAACAAAATCTGTCAGAACTACAACAAAATATGTCAGAACTACAACAAAATTCTTCAGGACTACAGCAAAATCTGTCAGAACTACAACAAAATTTGTCAGAACTACAACAAAATCTGTCAGAACTACAACAAAATCTGTCAGGAATACAACACAATCTGCCACGACTGCAGAAAATATATTTCAGGACTACACGAAGCTAAAACAAAATCTGTCGGGACTACAACAAAATCTGTCAGGACTGCAACAAAATCTGTCAGAACTACAACGCAATCTACCAATACTACAACAATATCTGTCGAGACTACAACACAATCTGCGGAAAATACAACATTTGCCAAGACTACAACAAAATCTGCCGAGACGGCAGCAAAACCTGCCAGGATTGCAACAAAATCTGCATGTATTCCAACAAAATCTACATGTACTACAACAAACTCTGCCTAGACCACAACTAACAATTGGGGATTGACGCTGGCCTGCCGTCCCTAGGTCGTGGGTTCGATCCTCGTCCGGGCGGTGTCGACTGGTTACATCGACTCGAGCAGCCAGGTCGGTCCAGTACATACATGGGCTCCGAGAAATGTTTTGGGAGGTATTTCAGCCGCCGTGATGCCGACCACATCAGCCGCTGGGTGGCGTTTCGTCCACACAGACACTGGCCCGGCTCCATACTGCCACATCAGCCGCTAGGTGTGTACAGGGAATTGAAACAAGTAGACAAGCCACGTTTAGTGTGTGTCAATGATTCTTTCTCTTCTTTTGCCCATTATCCTCCATTGGGGCATTCCCTCACCCAACTCACCCCATGCCCTCCTATCCTCAGCTACCTAATGCAACTCATGCTATGTCCTCCTCATATTATTCTTTCTGTCGCTCCTCTCCGTGTGTTGTGGGTCTTCCACTATTTTGTGTGCTCCGTGGATCCCAGACAAACACCTGTCTAGTTATAATATTGACAGGTTCTGTGCAAATATGTCCGGGCCAGAGCTAGCCTCTTTTCCTCACCTCTTGATTCGCTGATATGTGTCTAGTCCTCCTCATGAGGTGTCTAGTTCTCCCCATAATGTGTCTAGTTCTCCTCATGAGGTGTCTAGTTCTCCCCATGATGTGTCTAGTTCTTCCCATAAGCTCCACATTGATTCGCTGATGTGTGTCTAGTTCTCCCAATCAGGTCCACATTGATTCGATGATATGTGTCTAGTTCTCCATATAAACTCCACATTGATTCACTGATATGTGTCTAGTTCTCCCCATGAGGTCCACATTGATTCGCTGATATGGTCTAGTTCTCCCCGTGAGCTGTGTAGTTCTCTCTGTGAGTTCCGCATCGCTAATTCTGTTTTGCCGTTTCAGTCATTCTATTTTGTGCAAGCGTCAATTATTGATCGTATGTAGTTTATTATTAATCGCTTTTGTCTTTCTCTTCGATCCTGGACCATAGTTTGGTGCTGAGTTTAATAGTTTAATTTTTTTTTGTTTTGACTTTCACAAATTCTGCAGTGCAGTTTAAGTTTCTCTTGAATTTTGAATTCTTATTTTGACATCTCGATCTGTTCCTCAACCTGTGTCTACATCGCTACCTACATTTGTGTATTATTCCACCTCTTGACGTGGGATTACACCAAGGCAGATATAATATTCCACCTCTTGACGTGGGATTCCACCGAGGCAGATATAATATTCGACCTCTTGACGTGGGATTCCACCAAGGCAGATATAATATTCCACCTCTTGACGTGGTATTCCACCAAGGCAGATATAATATTCCACCTCTTGACGTGGTATTCCACCAAGGCAGATATAATATTCCACCTCTTGACGTGGTATTCCACCAAGGCAGATATAATATTCCACCTCTTGACGTATTATTCCACCAAGGCAGATATAATATTCCACCTCTTGACGTGGGATTCCACCAAGGCAGATATAATATTCCACCTCTTAACGTGGGATTCCACCGAGGCAGATATAATATTCCACCTCTTAACGTGGGATTCCACCAAGGCAGATATAATATTCCACCTCTTGACGTGGGATTCCACCAAGGCAGATATAATATTCCACCTCTTGACGTGGGATTCCACCAAGGCAGATATAATAGTCCACCTCTTGACGTGGGATTCCACCAAGGCAGATATAATATTCCACCTCTTGACGTGGGATTCCACCAAGGCAGATATGATATTCCACCTCTTGACGTGGGATTCCACCGAGGCAGATATGATATTCCACCTCTTGACGTGGGATTCCACCGAGGCAGATATAATATTCCACCTCTTGACGTAGGATTCCACCAAGGCAGATATAATATTCCACCTCTTGACGTGGGATTCCACCGAGGCAGATATAATATTCTACCTCTTGACGTGGGATTCCACCAAGGCAGATATGATATTCCACCTCTTGACGTGGGATTCCACCGAGGCAGATATGATATTCCACCTCTTGACGTGGGATTCCACCAAGGCAGATATGATATTCCACCTCTTGACGTGGGATTCCACCAAGGCAGATATGATATTCCACCTCTTGACGTGGGATTCCACCGAGGCAGATATAATATTCCACCTCTTGACGTAGGATTCCACCAAGGCAGATATAATATTCCACCTCTTGACGTGGGATTCCACCGAGGCAGATATAATATTCCACCTCTTGACGTGGGATTCCACCAAGTCAGATATGATATTCCACCTCTTGACGTGGGATTCCACCGAGGCAGATATGATATTCCACCTCTTGACGTGGGATTCCACCAAGGCAGATATAATATTCCACCTCTTGACGTGGGATTCCACCGAGGCAGATATAATATTCCACCTCTTGACGTGGGATTCCACCGAGGCAGATATGATATTCCACCTCTTGACGTGGGATTCCACCGAGGCAGATATGATATTCCACCTCTTGACGTGGGATTCCACCGAGGCAGATATGATATTCCACCTCTTGACGTGGGATTCCACCGAGGCAGATATGATATTCCACCTCTTGACGTGGGATTCCACCGAGGCAGATATGATATTCCACCTCTTGACGTGGGATTCCACCGAGGCAGATATGATATTCCACCTCTTGACGTGGGATTCCACCGAGGCAGATATAATATTCCACCTCTTGACGTGGGATTCCACCGAGGCAGATATAATATTCCACCTCTTGACGTGGGATTCCACCGAGGCAGATATAATATTCCACCTCTTGACGTGGGATTCCACCGAGGCAGATATAATATTCCACCTCTTGACGTGGGATTCCACCGAGGCAGATATAATATTCCACCTCTTGACGTGGGATTCCACCGAGGCAGATATAATATTCCACCTCTTGACGTGGGATTCCACCGAGGCAGATATAATATTCCACCTCTTGACGTGGGATTCCACCGAGGCAGATATAATATTCCACCTCTTGACGTGGGATTCCACCGAGGCAGATATAATATTCCACCTCTTGACGTGGGATTCCACCGAGGCAGATATGATATTATTTTTCAATCCTTCACTTTGAACTTAAGCTTAGTCCATACAGGTGCAACAACCCTAGTACACTGGACTGAGTTGTGTGTGTGTGTGTGTGAATTAGATTTCCCTGATACTAGAGTCCCTCGCCATGGGACGAACCTATTCCGACCTTTGAGATACTTGTAATTTACGTCCCCAAGTCAAGGACGAGAAAACAACATTTTAGTCCAACTGACCGGTGTAGGCTTTGAACCAGCACCAGCACACCGGATGTTTAAGAACAAGAGCTCTTATTCATTCTGCCATTTCGACCGCCAGATAGGGTTATTATGTGCTTCGTGTATTCTCATCATCAGTGTCTTTCCAGTATCAGTTTTTACACACGGATACATATCAGCAGACCGGAGAGAGGCTTATCTGGTGACGCTGCAAAACAGGGGACCTACAGGAGTGGGAAAGTTGTAGAGGAATAATATCTACAGTTATGGGAAAGTTGTAGAGGAATAATATCTACAGTAATGGGAAAGTTGTAGAGAAATAATATCTACAGTTATGGGAAAGTTATAGAGGAATAATATCTACAGTTATGGGAAAGTTGTAGAGGAATAATATCTACAGTTATGGGAAAGTTATAGAGGAATAATATCTACAGTTATGGGAAAGTTATAGAGGAATAATATCTACAGTTATGGGAAAGTTATAGAGGAATAATGTCTACAGTTATGGGACAGTTGTAGAGGAATAATATCTACAGTAATGGGAAAGTTATAGAGGAATAATATCTACAGTTATGGGAAAGTTGTAGAGGAATAATATCTACAGTTATGGGAAAGTTATAGAGGAATAATATCTACAGTTATGGGAAAGTTGTAGAGGAATAATATCTACAGTTATGGGAAAGTTATAGAGGAATAATATCTACAGTTATGGGAAAGTTATAGAGGAATAATATCTACAGTTATGGGAAAGTTATAGAGGAATAATGTCTACAGTTATGGGACAGTTGTAGAGGAATAATATCTACAGTAATGGGAAAGTTATAGAGGAATAATGTTATCGTGAGAGAAATATTCAGTGGCATCATTCTGGCGAGACAAAGAGATGCAATTAACAAACAACCAAGGGATGAACAGGCAGGTTCTTGACACGGTGGGTCCTGCACTGCCCACATAGTTACACCGCGCATTATAATCGAGGACAGCACTGAACTGAACTCAGGGTTGCCAGATACGTGGGCACCAAAAGGAGGACATAATAAGACACACACAAAAGAGGACAAAGGAGGACATATTGAATGTTTCATTTGAATGGTTCCAGATTAAACCCACAATCACTACAATTTTATTACAATAGCTGCCAATAAATGTATGTTACTCTTAGTGAATGGACCAAGAAACAATCATGTTAAAGAAATTAATATAAATTCAATGGAGGCATATATCAAAATGCTACAAAACATTATTTAAACTGCCGATTGTACAATTATTACCTTATAATCTTTATTAATTACTCATAAAATATTTTTTTTAAACACACAAAATATAAGAAAAGCCGGACATTTTAAAGGTCTTTAGCTTTGCCTGCCGGACGGAGAATATTAGGCTAAAAGGGAGGATATGTCCTCTTTTTGCTGGACGTCTGGCAACCCTGTTTATATTGGATCTGTGGACTATGACAAGGCCTTCGATAGCATTGATTTGAGGTTGAATGGTCTCGAGGTATTGTCTCCGTCTCGAGTACTGGAGGTCCTGGGTTCAAGCCCCGGTGAGAGCCGGGACTTTTTTCACGTGGACTTCTAGTAACAAAATTTCCCCTGGTCTCTGGGTAGTGAGATCGGACGACCGTGTGTATTGTTGCGCACGTGAAAAATCCTTTGGCAGTTAGAAATCGAAAAAGAGTAGCCTAGCGGTTCTGCCCGGGCAATATTTCGACTTAAAAATCTGCCCCAAATATTTCAGGATCCTCGCCACTGCTACGGAGTTCTGCACTTAGTTGAGATTCTACGGACTCAGGTTTGAGTTAGGAGTAGAACGGAGCACTTATGGGTTACACCCGTGTGCCGTGATGTTGATCCACCGACTAAACTAAACTAAAACATGATTGGGAATCTCTTTGGAAACTGACGAGGCACTATGGGATCGCACATAAAATACTTAACTTAATCATGTCAACATATAGATAGATACCTGAGGTGTAGAGTTCGTGAGGGAAACTAACAACAGTATTGGAAATAAGAACAAGAGAGCCTTTTTATCACCTCTGTTATTGTTACTGCAGCTCGATGATCTGGAATTTCGTTGCCGACACTTTCTTCCTGTTACACTTACGACATCAAATGCACGATCAACTACACACCGCGGATGGGAGATCCAAACAGTTAGGTTCTAGAACAAATCAGGTAGAAAAGTCACGATCAGTGCTGTTTGAAACACTCACCTACAACACTCACCTACAACATCCAACTACAACACTCACCTACAACACTCACCTACCACACTCACCAACAACACCCAACTACAACACTCACCTACAACACTCACCTACAACACTCACCTACAACACCCAACTACAACACTCACCTACAACACTCACCTACAACACTCACCTACAACACTCACCTACAACACTCACCTACAACACCCAACTACAACACTCACCTACAACACTCACCTATAACACTCACCTACAACACTCAGCAGGAGTATCATGAAATTGAGGCCGTACTGGGTGAAGTTCAGGAGAAAGGTCTTGAACTTTGGAAGCACCGGGGCTGTCCCTTCCTCCACCACTTGCAGCTCCGTGTAGGGGGCGCTAGAGGTGAGTAGGTTGCCGGAGTAAATACACCAATTATTCATCTCACGAATTTCATTAAGATAACCATCACTAATTTCATGAATATTATCGTTAGTAATTTCATTATCATAATCATCACTAATTTCATTAACATAACCATCACTAATTAGTTTAGTTTAGTCGATGGATCAACATCACGGCACACGGGTGCAACCCATAAGTGCTCCGTTCTCCTTCTAACTCATACCTGAGTCTGAAGAAACTACTCAGTGTATGAACTCCGCAGCACCGGCGAGGATCCTGAAAATACTTTGGATCGATTTTTAACTAGAAATTTTGCCCAGACAGCTCCGTTAGGCTACTCTTTTTCCATTTCAAACTGCCAAGGAATTTTTTACGTTCGCAACAATGCACACGGGCGTCCGATCTCACTACCCAGAGACCAGGGGAAATTTTATTACTAGAAGTCCACGTGAAAAAAAGTCCCGGTCTTCACCGGGGCTTGAACCCGGGACCTTCAGCACTCGAGGCGGACACCATACCTCGAGACCACGCAGTTCCCCCCCCCCCCCCCCTCCCCCAACCATCACTAATTTCATTAACATAATCATCATTAATTTCATTAACATAATGATCGCGAAGTGTTGACCCCTGTTGTTGACCACAAAGCTCTGTGTAAGAAGTATGGAAAACGTCACGGCAAGGACCCTGTCCCATGTCCTAGCCTGTATGTGGTTTATGGTGCTAGTCACACATTTTATAGACCAATCGATATTCGAAAAGCACGCTCCCTGGCCGAGGGGTTAGCAGCTTTCTCCGTTAACCCCGAATACTCTCGTAGTTGACGTGAGCGCACGAGAATTAGAAGTGGTTCGAGTCGCGCCAATGACTTATGAGAGTATGGATCCGGTCGCTCAGAAAGTCTTGGCGTGCTGATGAGCGTAATCTAGCCTAGGAATCAACATACAGCTGAAAGATGCTGGTGTTGACAGCAATATCCTGAAACAGGATGGAAACGTGGGGGAAAAAATCGATATTCGAAGGCTAGTGTGGGCTGTACCACTCCTGCCACTTTTGCTCCCTGCCACATTTCCTGGTACACGTCCTGTCTGGGGAAGTAAACAGCGTTCGTCGTGGTATCACCTCATCTAACACAGAGCGCCCATTGGTCGACACAAACCTGGGTCTAAAACCCCAAGGGGTGTGAAGTGGTCCCTTGCTGACGTTGACTATTTCAGTGGGCTGCAGGTTCTCCGAGAACTCATATCTCTGACATCTCCGCGTCATGTGGATGTGACTGCTGGTCAATGTGATCCCGACGATCTTACCCCTGGTACTGGTGGCGTTGCATCTCCTGATTTTACGTGGTGCTCTAAAATAACGCCCACTTCACCTAGCAGACAGCACAGACTTCCCTGGAGATGCAGGCCTGCTGAACCTCTGCGGTGTTTGTGGTTTCATGCCTTATTCCATCACTTCGGTTCTAGCTGGTGACAGAGAGCTGAGGTTTCATATTAAAATAATAACATATCCCTGGAAAATTTCAGTTTTGTTTTTCCAAGTGCGACATTTCAGCACGACATTTGTTTAATTCTGCAGTAAGCTTCCGTTGACGTCCATCTCACAGATGCTTAGTGGACTGGAGACACATCTTTAATTATATGGTGTGCTGAATTAAACTTGAACGAAGCCCGCCGTATGTCTATATCAATCAGTCATAGCATGCTTCATTCAACCACTGCAATCGACTATCAAACCAGTACTCTGTATGCCTGATCCGGCACACAACAGTATTTGACAGATGTTACGCTGCTTCGAAATATCCAACCCATACACTTGCTGGAGTGGCAGGCATGTCTCACCAGACAGGACCTGGTTAGAAGGTGGTTGTAGACACGCGTCACCCCTCTGCCGATTTAAATAAAGGGTGACAGAATGCTGAACCTCTTTGGCGAATGTCGCAAATAGTAGCGGTTATCTGTACACTCCAACTGTGACGTCACGCTGCTCGTCTGCATCGTGAAACAGCCTGCATGACACGCTTCGTGTTCTCGGCAACAATATTTGGACACTTAGTGAGTTGCAGGGTACTTCGAATTTATATCGTGTTTATGTTTCCAGTTGGAGACTCCCACATTAATGAGCGGGCTGGCAAGCTCGCAGGTAAGGCTACCGTGGAGGGCGGACGCGCCATGGACCAGGCTGACATTCTGAATGCTCTATGAGAAGTAAGACTTTTGCGAGAACCAAGTGATGACTGTGAATCTACAACAATGGCCAGACTGCGAGAGCAGCAAATTAAAAGAGGGGTGGCCAAACAAGAACACTACGCAAGAAGCCAAAGAAGATTGATAAACCAACACAGAACTGGCGTCGTTAGCCGCTACACGTTGCGGGATTTGCTGAGGAGGGGATCCGAGCACTTATGGACTGAATGGTTCGATGTGCAACGAGGATGATCTGTCGACTAACTAACTAACTAACTAACTAACTAACTAACTAACTAACTAACTAGCTGACTTCTACATCGACACGGGAATTCCCGCTTGGACAGCGGCTGGCACGCTGGAGGGCCAGCTCGGAGGGGAACTGTTCCAATCCCCAGTCAGGTGTAGATTTATGTTTTCATTGACCTGGTTTTCAGGTAGACACAGTCTACAACTGGTAAGAGGAGATTTTCTGGGAGATAAAGGAGGCTACAGTGATACTGGCCGGCTCCGTGGCGAAGGATTTACGGTGGCAGTTCGTAATCTTGCATACCCGCTTGCGAAACAGCTGCAGACGATGTGGCAGCTGACCGCATTGCGTTGGTTTTTTTTAACGAAATGGTATAGTTGCTGGTCGTTGAGAAAGCAATGACAAACTACTGAACGTAAATTTGCCAAGAGATCACAACAGCAAAACATGTTAGTGTCGACTGAGGATACTCAAATAACTTGTACAAATAATACTGACCACAAATAATCCATCGACTGTCGATCTGTCTTAAAATATTGGGTTTACAACACATACCAAGCGCGACACTTAGTGTGATGCTCTTTACAGCACTTAAACAGACAATGTCTTTACAGCACTTAAACAGACAATGTCTTTACAGCACTTAAACAGACAATGTCTTTACAGCACTTAAACAGACAATGTCTTTACAGCACTTAAACAGACAATGTCTTTACAGCACTTAAACAGACAATGTCTTTACAGCACTTAAACAGACAATGTCTTTACAGCACTTAAACAGACAATGTCTCTACAGCACTTAAACAGACAATGTCTTTTACAGCACTTAAACAGACAATGTCTTTACAGCACTTAAACAGACAATGTCTTACAGTACTTAAACAGACAATGTCTTTACAGCACTTAAACAGACAATGTCTTTACAGCACTTAAACAGACAATGTCTTTACAGCACTTAAACAGACAATGTCTCTACAGCACTTAAACAGACAATGTCTTTACAGCACTTAAACAGACAATGTCTTTACAGCAATTAAACAGACAATGTCTTTACAGCAATTAAACAGACAATGTCTTTACAGTACTTAAACAGACAATGTCTTTACAGCACTTAAACAGACAATGTCTTTACAGTAATTAAACAGACAATGTCTTTACAGTACTTAAACAGACAATGTCTTTACAGCACTTAAACAGACAATGTCTTTACAGCAATTAAACAGACAATGTCTTTACAGTATACAACACGTGACTCAGGCATGGCCCAAATGTGATACATGAACAGAGATAACAGAACTCCAGAACAAGATCAGATAGTTGAGTGATATAATAATTCTTGCGTGCACTTTGGCAAATTTGAGCTAAATGATCAGAACTCAGTAGAGAAATGATATTTCAAAATGACAAGTGGACGGGATAAGATATTTGGGTCCAGATAACTGTATTAAGTTAACACTGGAGAAAAGACAGATGCGACAATATAAACGCCTACCTCTCTCCTTCTGTATATTTCTTCGCCATGCTGCCTTGTTTGTCAGTTAGCTTCAGGCGACTTCAGAAGTCTCGAATGTAATGTCTGTGAGATGGCATCAGTGTAATAGCATCAGTGTAATAGCATCAGTGTAATAGCACGAGTGAGATAGCATCCGTAAGATACGATAACAGCAGTGGGATAATGTCCCAGTTATCCCACTGATGATAACACGATGGTGAGATAACCAGATCAAACTATGTTTTCCTTCCAACTTCTTCAACAGGGATTTCGCTGTAGAAGAATGCTCCGGATGACTGGACTCTGGGGCGCGGCGGGTGTGGAGTAATTGTCTGGCTCCTGGGATATGACAGAATGCTAGTCACATTTCATCATTTTGATGTGTTCTGCCAGCTGGCGTAGACGTTCATGTATCTCCACAAATCTTGGTTCCCGGTAGTCTGGGTCTATTTCATTTATGATATTCCATCATGACATCGTCTCAGTCACAGTTAGGGTCCGGTAATCTGTTGATTGTCTTCAGACTCGTCTCTTGTCTCATCGTCATGAATATGCCTGAAATATTCAGATAATAATCAATACAATTGTTGTTGTTGTTGTTGTTGTTGTTGTTGTTGTTGCTGCGCTTGTTGTTGATGATGATGATGATGATAATGATAATGATGATGATTAATGTTACAATGATCAAACTTTACGTGCTACAGATAAAAGCTAAAAAATACAAGGGATCTATTTATTTTTTTCCAGCAAGTAGTAACAAATGCAGACATCGAGACCAGTAGGACGAACTCTGAGACCCGGTAAAACTCTCCAGAACAGCAGACAGCAGGCAGACGGCCACAAAGCTGATTGGCTAACTTCTCATGCAGGGCAAAGTTGGCAGAAAACAGTGTCATGTGATGCTGACAGAGTTGTGTTGTCAAATTAGCGGGAAATGAGAACGTGCTAGGATTAAAGTTTCAGACAGACATACAAAATACTTGTAGGTGGAACGAACGAACGAACGAAAGAACTTTATTTTAAAAGGGTAACAAGACAGTGTAAGACAGGCAGGCAGACAGGCAGGAAGGCAGGCAGACAGACAGACAGACAGAAATGTGGGTAAAGCAGCAAACAAAAAGACAGACAGTTTAACAAGTAGAGAGGCCAAGAGACAGATTAACAGGCATACAGATAGATTAACAGGTATTCAGACAAACAGAAGTGTCAGAGTCCAACAGGGGACAGCGATGCAGGGACATCGTTACGACCGCCAGGCGACTTAGCTCCCAGTAAGGGATGCAACAACTTCGTTGCGCCGCCAGGCGAATAGGAGTTACCGGCCTGCGAGATTGCTGGCTGACCAGCGGTCAGGCCGCCAACGCAAGACGCACGCCTGCCACGTGACGCCACGTCAGGCAGGAGGCAAGTTGCGAACCAAGTCCAGACAGCTCTGGGACACGGTACAGGACGGACGTGTGATTGAGAGAAAGGCGTTGTATGGTTTCTGTATTGAAAGGCGAGTGTCTGGACATCTTGCGAGTCAGACTTGTGAACTGTATTGTGGATGTAAGTTGTAAAGTATCCATTATATATATTTGTGATCATCGTTCTGTATTTGATATGTTAATAAATCCATCGAACGATGTGTCGTTGAGTCTTACGTCAAATCACGTTGTATTTGTACTGTCTCACACTTGTTAGGAAAGCGAGCCAAGTTTAAGACCCTGACATGTGTGAACGTGGAGGGCTCGTCCCGCTTTAATTTACTTATATTTGAACGTGAATAGCTCGTCCTTGTTGAACGTAAAGGTCTCGTCCAGCTTTAATTTAGTTAGATTTGAACTTAGATGTGAACGTAATTTACTTGGATTAAAGTTAAATGTGTTAATGTGATCATGGAAGGCTCATTTTGAATTATTACTACATTATTTAAACATGTGTAAGATCATTTGTAAACGTACAATGCATACATTTTGTTTGATCCTGTAAGCGTGTAAAACATTTGTGATTTGTGAAACTTGTCACCGTTTTGATCTTGTCGACATTGTGATCTTGTCGCCATTTTGACCTTGTCGCCATCTTGTAAACTTGATGTCTATGTCCTTACTGAATGTCATCTTGATGTAAGTGATGTGTCATCAATGTTGTAGAGTGTTAAGATACTTGTAGATTGTCTTTGTGAATTGAGTTTGTGGAACGCGAAAAGTGTTTGGAAAGAAAGTAACGTGTATTGTAAAAAAACTGTTGACGGACAAACTTACGACATACAATTACACTCAACGCCATACAAACCTAATCAACACTTAGTGACAAGCAGGCACACACCAACAAATAGACGCTAATTTATCTTCTTCCAAAATAAAAGCAGGTTTTTCCGTACCATCCGAAACCTTGCCGTAGAGGTCATTTGCGATTCGAAGTAGCGACCCTACAGTTCCTAGCCCGATTTTCCAACCGTTCTTCATCGCATCCAGGGCACTTGAGTATACTTTTTTCCTTTTCGTATACTTTAAAAATACATTTTTAGGCACATATCGTCCATATAAACAAATTGTAAATTGTTGATTACTAACCACTTATAACATATTGGGTGTGGCTGGTATTTCATTGACATTTTTCCATCATGTCTTCATTATTTGATTTCATTGATATGGGCATAAAGTTACAGTTACATGGTGATGAACTAACACAATGGAGTGAGCAAAAATATGCTGAATACCTACTAGTACAGGAAAAAGCGGCTGAGCGTGAAGAAAGAGCAGCTGAAAGAGCGTTAAAGCAGGCAGAGATGGCTGCCAAACAAGGAGAGGCAGAAACAGCCTTAAAGCAAGCAGAATTGTCTGAAAAGACAAAGCAAGCTGAGATAGATAGTGAGCTGAAGAAGGCAGAAATAGCAGCTCAGAGTAAGAGAGAAGAACTGGAGTTACAGTTGAAGATAAAACAACTTGACACTGAGACTGCCATTAACAAAGAGTCTAAGAAATCTGAAAGACTGGAGAAAGAAAACCAGTATAAGAAATATCAAGGTATTGTACGTAATTATACCTCGGGTGACTGCATCGCAGCCTTTACCCAAAATTTTGAAACTTTAATGGAACATTATCAAGTTCCACTGTCTGAATGGAATATTGTGTACATGAGGAGTTTGTCAGGGGAACCTCTTAAAGTTATTGAAACCATCCCCAAAGACCTCAGAAAAGATTACCATTATCTGAAATCTAAGATTATGGCACATTTTATGTTAGATGAGGCAGGTTACAGAGAACAATTCAGTAAATTGAGCCCAAAACCGACTCAAACGTTCTCTGACTACCTCTGCTTAGTCCGAGATATTTTCACCAAATGGACGTCAGCAGCCAAAATTGAAAAAAGTTATCAGAGATTGGAAGATCTAATCATTAGAGACAAAATTGTGTCATCTATTCCTTCAGCCTTTGCTAAATTTTTGTTAGAGAATGAATGCTCTAGTGTGGATGAGATTGAAAGACGTGGGTCGGCTTACTACACAGCCAACAAACATTGCTTTGCTACTGAAGATACTAACATTAACTTTGTAGCAGCGGCTAACTATGACAAACAACCCTATAGTAGGCAGAAACCTCATAGGCCTACCTCTGAGAAATTTAATCATTGCATTTATTGTAAATATTCACATCATCAGGGTGAAATGTGCGATCAGAACCCAGGGTACCAAACTTACTTATTAAACATGGTAAACAGACAGGACAAGGAACGTAAGTCCTTCAAAAACTCACGAAAATGTTTCCTCTGCAAGGCATGGGGACACCATCGGAAAGATTGTAAGGGCAGGCATATGACCAACAAAGCAAACGCCGCCTTGTTTGATAGTTCGTCTTCTGATGAAGAAGAGCCAGAGAAACATCCTGTGAACTCAGCACAGGCTTTTGACATATTCAACGCAAACAAATGCTCTGTTTGTAACACCTTCTATGAAGATGGTATTTTAACATGCGGTCATGCCATCCCTATTGCCAATGAAGAAGCTAATTTGGTAGTAGACTCAAAAGGCAGAATAAACATCCATCACGGATATGTAAATGGCAAATCTGCTACAGTCCTTCGCGACACGGGCAGTTCACTCATTGGCCTGAAGAAAACGTTCATAATGCCTACAGACTATACAGGCAGGCACGTAACATGTAGAACATTCTCAGGCAATATTGAGAAATACCCATTAGCATGGGCATATATTGAAACACCTTTCCTCACTGGGAAAGTAAAGTGCGCTGCACTAACCAGTCCAGTTTGTGATATAATTATTGGTAATTTACCTGAGGTAAATGATAAACCTCATGACATAACATCTTCATGTATTGATGATACCATAACATCACCATCAAATGTCATCATTGAAAATGTCACACCACCTATTGATTGTAAAGTAGCTAATGTAGCACTAAGTTCTCATGACATCATTGAAACTGTTGTTCCATCATCATCTGACATCATTGAGTGTGTGAACGCAGTAACGAGAGCTACTGCTAGAGTGCAAGATGAAATAAATCAAACTGAGGCGATGCAATTACTCAGCCCAGTTTCACTACCTACTAACACCATGAAGGAAGCATTTGTAACAGCCCAAAAAGCTGATCCTTCATTGTCAAAATACTTTGACCTGATCGGCCGAAAGCCAAAAGTAACCAAGAATGCAAAATGGCATTTTGCTATGAAAAATGACATACTCACCAGGTATTACACCAGAGGTGACGATACCACAGAGCAAACTGTTTTGCCAACTAGTTATCGCAAGCAAGCCTTACATCTTGCACACGATATACCTCTTGCAGGACATATGGCATACGTTAAGACCAGATCAAGGTTATTGACACAATTTCACTGGCCAAAATTTTGCAATGACATTAAAGAATATTGCAGAAGTTGTGACACCTGCCAGAAACTGGTTAAAAAAGGTAAACACCCACAGGCAAAGTTACAAGTTACCGACTTAGCCAGTCGACCTTTTGAAAAGCTATCGGTTGACATAGTGGGCCCTCTTAGTCATACAACAACTAGAGGGAATAAATTTATTCTAACTGTCATTGATCAATGTAGTCGCTGGCCAGAAGCTATTCCGTTAAAGAACATAACTGCCAATGACATAATGGAAGTGTTCTTCCATATTTTTTCTAGGATAGGTTTTCCAGATACTATCCAATCTGATAGGGGCACTCAGTTTATTGCCGCATCCACCCAAGCTTTCACCAAAATGCTGGGAGTGAAGCAGTGTTTCAATTCCCCCTACCATCCTCACAGTAGCGGAGTAATAGAAAAGTTTAACGGGGATCTTAAGCACATGCTTGCAAAAGTAACGCAAGAACACCCCAACAACTGGGATGTATATCTACCAGCTATTCTTTTTGCTTATCGCGAGGTACCTCATGCTAGTACCGGTTTCTCTCCTTTTGAACTCATCTATGGTGCCAAACCACGTGGCCCATTGACCATTTACCACCAAATGTTAACTGACTCTACACCAGTACTTAAACCCATATCATCATACTTATATGTGACATCATTGCGTGAAAGAATCATCAAATCTTGTGTTATTGCAAAGAATGCACTAAAACTATCTGGTGCTACTTATAGACAGTATGCTGACAAAGGTAACAGGACAATAACATTGACACCTGGACAGGACATTCTTCTTCTGCTACCTAGTGACAGACACCTTCTGACTGATTCTTGGCAGGGACCTTTTAAAGTGACAAGACAGATTTCACCTGTAGACTACGAAATCCTTATAAAAGACAAACACAAAATATTTCACATAAATATGCTAAGACCATACCACAACAGAGACGACGAACAAGACGATACGACAGCTTGTACAGTGATAATAGATCACGAAGACGACGATGCTAGTGACGAAATTCCAACACCTGCATTAGACACGACAGACTGCTTGAAGGAGATCAAAATCAACCCAAATTTAACTCAAGCAGAGACAGACAGGTGCAAACAACTTATACAACAGTACAACACCATCTTTTCCAACAACCCAGGACAAACAGAATTAGTACAGCATCACATCACACTCACATCAAACACACCCATTAGATGCAGACCATACACCATCCCATTCCATTACAAAGAGCATTTACATCAAGAAATCATCACCTTAGAGAAAAATAACATCATAAGACGATCCCAATCAGACTACTCATCTCCCATGGTCATAGTACGCAAAAAGGACAATACAATAAGACTGTGCATCGACTACCGAAAACTGAATAAAATAACTGTTCTAGATCTTGAGCCAATGGCAAACACTGACGATCTTTTGACAGAACTGACAGACGCTAGATTCTTTACGACTGTAGACATGACTAAAGGTTATTGGCAGATTGCTGTAGACGAACAGAGCAGACATCTGACAGCATTTGCCACACCTTGGGGACTGTACGAATGGTGCAAACTTCCATTTGGGCTTGTTAACGCCCCAGCCACATTCGTACGTATGACACGACTGCTTCTAGTAGACATTCCTAACATAATCTGCTATATTGACGACATATGTATTCACACAGAGACAATGACGGAGCACATTAAGACATTAGACCAGACATTTGAACGGATCAGACAGCACGGACTGACAGTGAAGCCTGCAAAAGTAGACATAGCCTACCAGGAAATATCATTCTTGGGTTACAAAATATCCAATGGCTTTGTCACGACAGACGATAAAATTGTGTCCAAGATACTAAAACTCTCACTTCCGACTACTAAAAAACAAGTCAGAAGTTTGTTGGGCTTAATAAATTACTACCGGCAGTTTATTCCTGATTTTTCTGAACTGACCGAGGTATTTACTAATCTACTAACAAAAGATAAACCAGAGAAAATTGTACACGATCAATGCCTAAAAATCGCATTTCATAAAGTGCTATCATGTTTTTCTGATAAGAATGAACGCAATCTTATCCTTAAATTGCCCGATATCCGTTTACCTTTCAGATTACGCACAGATGCTAGCTCCGTGGCGATTGGAGCAGTCCTGTTGCAGGAGTATAACAACATTCTCCATCCCGTTTATTTTGTATCCAGGAAGCTGAAGGCCCGAGAGCGGGCATGGTCCATTCCTCAATTGGAAGCCCTAGCTTTAGTAGTAGGTATTACAAAATTGTCTAGATTTCTTCTAGGACGCCATTTCATCGTAGAATCGGACAGCAGCCCCTTACGATGGATGAATTCAGGTGTGCCATCGAACCATATGGTAGCGCGTTGGTCTTTGAAACTTCAAGATTATAGCTTTGAGGTTCGACATATCCCAGGCAGAACCAATTCAATTGCCGATCTTTTGTCACGTTGTCCGACCGACCCAGTGAGCACCAATGTCTGAGTGCAGTATGTAGAAATACACTCAGACCGACACAGCCATTTAGCAGTGAAAGGTGGTTTTTCATTCACGAAAAGCTGTGTAATGTCTACAATATTGTGATAGGGATTACTCCCGTTATATATAGTGTTCTTATTTTACTAGTTCATGTAGTGATTGTCGTGTATATGTGGTAGAAAGCGAACTTTATTAACTGTATATATTACGTACAAGAACAGTGTCACATTCGCACTTACCTGAAGCGAATTATCCAACGTGACAGTGACAAATTCGTGTGGAATCTTCCAGGAACATTTTAATTACGAGTGTGAAAGTAAACTGAACAGTGACGACTTTTCTACACCTCTGCAGTGAACCGAAATATTTAATGTTCGACTGAAACATCTAACACATGAACATTCGATCGTAATCCAGAAGATTGTGTAGCAACATCCAACACGAGCTTTGAGAACAGTGTACCTTCCTTAAACTACATCAAACCGGAACAGGTGTGTTCTACAAGCTTTACCATCAGCTGATTTTTGTGCTCGTGTGTACTTCCGGATTAATTAGAAATTTAGAACAAAAATAGCAGACAACATATAAAAGGTTAAAAAGTTTTGACGATTCTAAAATGGTTAGGATTCTATAAAACTGAATACACGAATTATGTGTTTATTTGTTTCTCTAATGTAATCTTAGAATCATATCTTGATTAACGTACTCATATTACCGACTTTTTCTCGTTAATATGAAGAAACGTCAAGCAATGACACTAAGAAATTAAATAGTTATTGTAAATTATTGTGTTTCACTAATGTTAAAATTATTTCCCTTTCATTTATTGTTATTACATTTTCACACAAAGGGCCATAATTTGAAATGTATATGCTAATGTGTTGTGTGTAATATAACATGTTGTTGTTAAAGTGTTGACACCACAGGCAGGCATCTACTGGGCATGGCAGAGTGTTGCCAACATTGTATGCCAACACAAGAACTCCTGGCCAAGTAGGGACAGGGTTGGAGTGTTTTATACGACTTATATAAAGCCGTATTTCAGTCTGGCTAGATGGTTTTTGTCTCATGAACCATATTATTATTTTTTTCAAATTGCTGCGAGGTAGATGCGTGAAGCTGGAACTACTGATCTGACTGGGTGATAATACAATTGAGGTAACCAGCCATCGAGAGGGTGAAGCCTGATATGTGTTAAACATGAAGCACCACATGTCTTTGTACCCAACTCCAACTTCTTATATATTTCTATGGCATGTGTGTATTTTTGATAACGTTGTGTATAACAATAGAAAGGTAGACTCTGACAAGGGTATACTATTAACCCAACAGGTACAGACATTATACATGAAAGACGACATCTTTCATGGATTTTACCGGGGGAGCGTGTCAGAGTCCAACAGGGGACAGCGATGCAGGGACATCGTTACGACCGCCAGGCGACTTAGCTCCCAGTAAGGGATGCAACAACTTCGTTGCGCCGCCAGGCGAATAGGAGTTACCGGCCTGCGAGATTGCTGGCTGACCAGCGGTCAGGCCGCCAACGCAAGACGCACGCCTGCCACGTGACGCCACGTCAGGCAGGAGGCAAGTTGCGAACCAAGTCCAGACAGCTCTGGGACACGGTACAGGACGGACGTGTGATTGAGAGAAAGGCGTTGTATGGTTTCTGTATTGAAAGGCGAGTGTCTGGACATCTTGCGAGTCAGACTTGTGAACTGTATTGTGGATGTAAGTTGTAAAGTATCCATTATATATATTTGTGATCATCGTTCTGTATTTCTCCCCCGATGGTGTTTCCACCTTGTCGTGGTGGGGGAGCTTGAGTTTCTCAATGACCCTGAGAGCTATGCCGGCGGTAGCGTAGCTACCAGCAGGGCCTCCCAAGCCGGACAGGTCAAAGGGTAGAGAACAGACAAAGAGAAACACCCTGGTCCTCCAGGTTGGGGGTTGAAGCGTGGGGTTAACATCCCCACCTTTGTAAAAACCTTTCTTTGTTACGAAACAAATACATGAGCCTCGATATCGGACTGACTTATCTGGACAACGACCTTGGAACGTTAAAGGACTTTTGAGATTTGGAACATGGAATGTACGGACACTATATCGAGCTGGAGCGGCCGAAGAACTAACCCGGGAGCTGGTTGAATATCAAATGGATATCACAGCAATTCAAGAAATAAGGTGGCCAGGAGAGGGTACTTTAGAGCAAAATGGAATGATTATAATATATGGAGGAAACACCCAAAATAAACATGAATTAGGAACAGGATTTGTCATCAAAAAAGAGTTATGGGGGAACATTTTAAACTTTAAAGCTTTTAATGACAGGATTAGTAAATTACGAATAAAAGGTAAATGGAAAAATATAACTATGATTAATGTACATGCACCTACTGAAGAGAAAGAAGATGATATTAAAGAAGACTTTTATAATGATCTGGAAGATGTCATAGAAGAAACCCCCAAACAGGACATCCTGATTGTGCTGGGAGACTTCAATGCAAAAATAGGTAGAGAGCAAACTAATAAAAAAGTGGCCGGTATGGAAAGCCTACATACAACTTCAAATGATAATGGATGGAGAGTCATCAACCTGGCAGAAGCCAAAGGACTGCAGATTAGCAGTACCAGACTACAAAGAAAGGATATACACAAACAAACTTGGAAATCATGTGACAAGAGAACCTATAATCAAATAGATCACATTTTAATTAACAACAGAAATGCATCAAACATACAGCAAGTCAGAAGTTATAGAGGAGCTGAGTGCCACAGTGACCATTTCCTCGTTGGAGCAAAATTTAAAATAAAACTTAAGAGAGCTTTCTATACTAAATTACAAAGATTACACCCAACATATAACAGAGAAAAACTACAAGACATTACAGTCAAAGAGAAATTTACAGATGAAATAAAATGTAAACTTGAAACTTTTCAAAACCCTTTGGAGGAAAGCGTTGACCAAACTTGGTTGAACATCAAGAATACACTTCAATCTACCGCAGAAGAATGTCTCGGTGTGTCAACCACGCATAGAAAGAACAGATGGTTCAATCAAAAATGTGAAGAAGCAGTCACTAAGAAGAAGAATGCCAGACATGTATGGTTAAATGACATCAATAACATCCAAAAGGAAGAGCATTATAGAAATGAATGTAAAGAGGCTACAAAAATAGTCAGACAGCAGAAGCGAGAATATATGAGTAATATAATCAAAGATATGGAAACTAATCACCAGAAAAATGAATCCAGAAAGTTTTTTAAAGTACTGAAGTCAATGAAAATAGGGCACCAACAAAACACATATGGTTTAAAAGACAAAAATGGGAATATGATAAATACCAATGAAGAAATGTGCAACACATGGAAAGAATATTTTATTGAATTACTAAATTGTGAAGCTCCAAGTAACATTTTCCCACAGGAAGAGGTTCTAACATGCGAACCACAAATTGAAGAACCTACATTTGAAGAAATCCTATATGTAATCACACGACTTAAAAACAATAAGGCAACTGGGACTGATGGAATTGCTGCTGAATTTATAAAGGCAGGTGGCCATGCATTACATCTAAAGCTATACGAACTAATAATAAAAATCTGGAGGACAGAAGAATTACCCCATGACTGGAAAGAGTCATTATTGATACCTATCTTTAAGAAAGGAGACAAGTTCCAATGTGGAAATTATAGAGGAATATCACTACTGTCCACAAGCTATAAGATACTATCCGCAGTATTACTAAATAGACTAAAACCATATTCAGAAGACATATTAGGTGACTACCAGGCGGGTTTTAGACAAAACAGATCAACAATAGATCAGATATTTTTCTTACGACAAATAGCCGAGAAACATTGGGAATATAAAAGAGATCTCCATAACATTTTTGTGGATTTTAAAAAGGCTTATGATAGTGTCCATAGGAATAGTCTATGGAATGTTATGCAGGAATTTGGAATACCAAGGAAGTTAATTAACATGACCAAACTATGCATGGAAGATACTTATAATATAGTAACATATAAAGGCAGGAAATCAGACCCCTTCCAAATAACATCTGGCTTGAAACAGGGTGATGCACTATCGCCGCTACTCTTCAATCTGGCTCTAGAGAAAGTTGTAAGGAAGGTAAAGGAGGAATGTGATATTGGAGGAACATCCAAGCTGCTTGGTTATGCAGATGATATAGATATTATAGGGCAAAGTGAACAAAAGACATTAGAAATATTGACTCACTTAAAGGAAAAAGCCCAACAGATGGGGCTGGTTATCAACCAAGATAAGACAGAATATATGGTAATTTCAAGAGACGGAATGGCTAAAAACTCTGGCCACATACAAATAGATAATATGACCATTAAAAGAACGGAAACATACAAATACCTGGGTACAATCTTCAACTGCTCCAACATCATAAGGGAAGAAATACAAACTAGAATCAACTCTGGAAATAAGATATACTATGCACTACAACATCTACTAAAATCAAAGGCGCTATCTCGTAACACCAAAATCACAATATACAAAACACTGATCAGACCAGTTGTGCTGTATGGCTCTGAAACCTGGAGTACAACGAAAGGAGACGAAGCCTTGTTACAAACCTTTGAGAACAAAATTTTAAGACGCATCTTTGGACCCATTAGGGATACACAAAGTGGAGAGTGGAAAAGAAGAAGTAACAAAGACATTTATGATTTGTTTAAGTCCCCGCTAATCACTGGTATCATGAAGGCTAATAGACTACAATGGCTGGGGCATATAGAAAGAATGGAAGATAATAGGGAAACAAAACTCGCTTACACTCAGGAAATAAATGACCGTAGACCCCGAGGTAGACCAAGAAGGCGGTGGAGAGATAATATACATACAGACCTACAAGCACTTGGAATCAACGACTGGCAAGAGAAGGTCCACCAGAGAGACGAATGGAGACAGATTGTATTTGCAGCAAAGAACCTCAATGGCTCGGAATGCTGAAGAAGAAGAAGAAGAAGAAGAATCGTTCTGTATTTGATATGTTAATAAATCCATCGAACGATGTGTCGTTGAGTCTTACGTCAAATCACGTTGTATTTGTACTGTCTCACACTTGTTAGGAAAGCGAGCCAAGTTTAAGACCCTGACAGAAGGGTAGATTATACGGGACAGACCAACTGGCAAGGAGACAGGCAGGCCAGCAGACAGGCAGTCACTCTAATAAGCAGTCATATTTTGCCATCTCACTCGATCACCATAGTCGTGGGTCATCTCAGTGTTCTTGTCTCGATAATACAGTGTGGTCAAACCATCCAGGTATTTACTTCTCTGCCCTCTCTTGTTCTCTTCTCCCTCGATCTTGCATTTATTTCTTTTAATTACGTGACCAAAAAAATTTTGACTGTCTACATCTAATTTCTCTAATCAGTTTACAGTTTTCATTTCTTTCTTGTAAGACTTGGTCATTGGTTTTTCTGTCTGTCCTTGGTTAGTTAGTTAGTCGAAAGATAATCCTCATTGCACATTGAACCATTCAGTCTATAAGTGCTCGGATCCCATCCTCAGCAAATCCCGCAGTGTGTAGCGGCTCACGACACCAGTTCTGTGTTGGTTTATCAATCTTCTTTGGCTTCCTACGTAGTGTTCTTGTTTGGCCACACCTCTTTTGATTTGCTGTTCTCGCAGTCTGGCCATTGTTGTAGATTCACAGTCATCACTTGGTTCTCGCACAAGGCTTATTCTCGCAGAGCATTCAGAATCTCAGCCTGGTCCATGGGGCGTCCGCCCTCCACATTAGCCTTACCTGCGAGTTTGTCCGCACGCTCATTTCCTTGTACTCCCGCATGCCCTGGCACGAAGATGAAACTTTGTCAGCCGAGACTGCTCCAGAGACAGCAGCCATTCTCTTCGAATCCACCCCGTCTCTATCCTCTTGAGCATGCTCATTGAGTCGCTTATCCTTTGCATTCTCCTCAGAAACTATATTTCCACAGCCATCAGATGTTTTTCAGCTTGTCTGCCCACTGTCCACGCTTCACATCCATACAAAAGCACAGGTTCTGTGTAGCACTTCAACACTCTTTTTCTCATTGCAAATGGCATCTTTTTATTGGTCAGTATGTTTTTCATCTTGCAAAAGGCTGCTTTCGCCATGGCGATTCTTGTTCTAATCTCTTCAAGGCATTTCCCATCAGATGTTATGACTGTTCCGAGATAATTGTACCGATTCACCTCAAACAATTCAGCATGAATATATGTCAAACAGGACAGCATGAATATATGTCAAACAGGACAGCATGGATTTATGTCAAACAAGACAGCATTATTTTATATCGAACAAAACAGCATGAATTTATCAAACAAAACAGCATGAATTTATGTCAAACAAGACAGCATGAATTTATGTTAAACAAGACAGCATGAATTTATATTAAACAAGACAGCATGAATTTATGTCAAACAAGACAGCGTGAATTTATGTCAAACAAGACAGCGTGAATTTATGTCAAACAAGACAGCATGAATTTATGTCAAACAAGACATCGTTAATTTATGTCAAACAAGACAGCATATGTTTTATTTGTTGTTTGTCCATCAAGAATGATGATGACCATTCATTTCATCCAGTGGGGTTGAAAGTATGGAGCCGTGAGTTCTAAGATGGCTAATAAGGCCTATTTTGGCTCGAAATGTTCTTTGACAATGTGGACAAAGAATGTTTGACGTTTCTGGAGGAGGATTTTCTGCAGTGGTTTTTCTGTTCTGTCTTTTCTTCACAGCTCTTGCAGTCCTGGTTGCTTCACAAATGACAGCACCCTTGTGTAATGATGCACGCCACGAATTTCGGTCTCTGGCTGCAGTCTCCCAGGTGTCATGATTAATTCCAAAAGCATTCAGTAAGACAGCATATACATGTCAGACAAGACAGAATAAATATATTTCACAAAGAACCTCTGGTCATTGCTTCTTTCCTTCACTTCTATGAATTCCCATCAATTCCAGGGAACATATTTCTCATGATAGTGCAGTGCAATCGTGATTATGCCTATATAGCAGAAAGTTGACTAAGTCAAGTCAAGTCACGCAAAGTAAATTATAATAAAAAAGTTAAGTTGCATATCCTTTACTAGACGTCGCAGTCAACAGCAGAATGTAATTTGCTGTTGTAATCTCTTGGCAAGTTTACGTTCAGTAGTTTGCCATTGCTTTCTGAACAACCCGCACACTTACCATTTCGCTAAAAACCAAATCACTTTTAGCTGTGTTTCGAACGCGGTATGCGGGATAACGAACTGTGCCCGTAACTCCTCCACCACGAAGCCACCAAAATTATTATTTTTAAAGTCAGTTGCACATCCTTTACGTGCGTAGCAGTCAACCCCAGAATGTTTTGCCTGTTCGTGATTCGTGGGCAAGTTTACGTTCAGTAGTTTGCCTTTGCTGTCTGAACGATCGGCACCCATACCATTTCATAAAAAACCAACGCAGCTGTGATTCGAATGCGGGTATGCGGGATTACGAACTCGTGCCCGTAACCTTTTCTCTACGGAGCGGGCTTTATAGTACAATAAATCATCATCATCATCAAGTGTCCTGCCGGCTGGCGTAGGCGTTCATGTCTCTCCACATATCTCGGTCTTTGGTGTTCTGGATCAGCTCTGCTAATGGTATTCCTTCATGCCACCGTCTCAATCCAACCTGCATCATTTCTCTTGGTCTGCATCTGCCTACGGATTACCTTACCCCTTAATAATATAAATAATAATAATAATAATAATAACAAAACCCTAGTATAACATCCAGTCCCCTTTTGGTAGGCCAGTATATTCCACATGGCTAGTAACAAGTGTCACACCATTAGCTAATATTACTGAGTCGTGTAGTTTTGATGTTCGCATTTTGCCCATGCCTTTATAATGCATATCTTTTATATTGCTGCTGTTCTCTGATAGCCTTGAATGATATGTGAATGAAATAATGTATAAAAGAGAGTGATAGACGGGCAGAATGTTAGACGGGCCTGCGTGCCCAATTCTTAGCCCTTTGAAAATAAAGTTTGTTCGTTCGTTCGTTCGTTCTCTTCCCCTCGATCTTTCCAGTTATCACGATGTTCTCCAATGCCTCTATTCTCATCTCATGACCGAGGAAAGCTGTTTGTCTCTTTATTAATGTTGTTTATAGTGTTCTAATTTCATTAGCCTCTTTCAGGCAATAGTGAAAGTAAATTATAGTAAAGTAAATTAAAGTCAAGTCAAGTCAAGCAAGGCATTGTAACGCGGGTGCCATGTCCAAGTATACACATATTTGTCCATACCCATAATGCTGTTCTACAAACATATTTGCCCATACCCATAATGATGTTCTACATACATATTTGCCCATACCCATAATGTTGTTCTACAAACATATTTGCCCATACCCATAATGCTGTTCTACAAACATATTTGCCCATACCCATAATGATGTTCTACAAACATATTTGCCCATACCCATAATGCTGTTCTACAAACATATTTGCCCATACCCATAATGCTGTTCTACAAGCATATTTGCCCATACCCATAATGATGTTCTACAAACATATTTGCCCATACTCATAATGATGTTCTACAAACATATTTGCCCATACCCATAATGCTGTTCTACAAACATATTTGCCCATACCCATAATGCTGTTCTACAAACATACACTTACTGAGGATTAGACAACATTGACGCCACTTTACAACTGGTTCACTTCCCTTGCTAGCAAACAAACTGACGTTTGGTGATCGGCTTCTATAGAATCACACGTAAGACCTAGAGGTGGCCGGTCGAATCCAGGTCCTCATTGTTTGTCTATTGTTTAGTGTGTCTTCTAGTCTCTGCTTCTGTCCGTTGATTATGCGAGTGCACATCATCTCTTCTTCTGCCTGTCACTCCCAGTGGAAGATAGGCCCACAACGGCCTCACGCCAAGCCCTTTGTAGACTTCTTCATGGTTGACTGGATTTTGTAGCCAAAATTTTCTGCGGGCTGAAGTATCCAATCTCATACCAACCTTCCCTAGCCGCATCTTGTGACATGCATGGTAGGTTGCAGGGTGTTTATTCTTGGCTTCCCTTTCTGTCCCAGCTGACACACGGAGGCATAAGCAATCCCTATCTGTGTATGTCTGGTGATAGTTGAATGTTGTCACTGGTCCCTGGAGATTAGGTCACTTTTCTTTCCCATCACCATGCAGTTCCAATAGTGCTCCGCTGCCTCAAGAAACGTGCAGAACTGTATTCCGATAGGACCGTCACCACGAGAACTTGTCACAAACAAGACCCAGACGTTGACAAGATACCTGGATGAGACAGACTATCACGTGACGAGACTTAAACGTCATTTGTAGCCCCATTGTCAATCAGGGCGCATGGATACTTCCGGTCTCAGTATGTCAATGACACTTAGGAAGTAGTGCCGGACGCCGGCCGATGACAACCGCCAATTAGTAGTCCCACACAAACAACAGTCTGACAGAATGTACAATCAAGACCACAGACGGACAGCGTTGGAAATTCAATAATTGACTGAATAGTTTTAGTTGTTACTTCCATCATAGAAATGAGTTGTTGCGCTGATTTAGAGGTGTGGCGTCTGCCTGGTAGTACGAAAAGTGCAGAGTTCAAATCCTAATGTGGAAAATGTTTTAAACATTAGACCCCGAAGATGTTGACACCATCATTCAGTGCCATCTCCGTTATAAAGGTAGGCGCTAATGGATTTCAGTCATTTCTGCCTCGAATCCTTGTGGTGAAGTAATATATGTCACACAAACATTGACTTGACTCTTTTGTGCGGTCAAGGATCTCAGATAGCTCCTGTCTTTGTTGTACTTAACGACGTGTCAGAAAAAGTCTGGTCAATTAGAGACACGGAAAAAAGTATATGAACTAGTCCAGCCAATTAGAGAGACGAGAAATAGTGTACGAACAATTCTAGTGGGCTCCAGAAACAAAGACACAGAAAGAAATATACCAATGATTCTAGTCAATTAGAGAGACACAGAAAGAAATATACCAACAATTCTAGTCAATTAGGGAGACACTGAGAGAAATATACCAAGTCTAGTCAATTAGAGAGACACAGAAAGAAATATACCAACAATTCTAGTCAATTAGGGAGACACTGAGAGAAATATACCAAGTCTAGTCAATTAGAGAGACACAGAAAGAAATATACCAACAATTCTAGTCAATTAGGGAGACACTGAGAGAAATATACCAACAATTCTAGTCAATTAGAGAGACACTGAGAGAAATATACCAACAATTCTAGTCAATTAGAGAGACACAGAAAGAAATATACCAATGATTCTAGTCAATTAGAGAGACACAGAAAGAAATATACCAACAATTCTAGTCAATTAGAGAGACACTGAGAGAAATATACCAACAATTCTAGTCAATTAGAGAGACACTGAGAGAAATATACCAAGTCTAGTCAATTAGGGAGACAAAGATAGAAGTGAATGAACAACTCTACTCTATTGGAACAGCAAAAACAGAAGCTCATAGACAATAAACTGCCCTGTTAATTATGATATTTAACAATGGGAGTCCCATACACGATACTGTGTTAGGTCGCCATGTATTCTAGTCCACAACTTGCGAAGTGCTGTGACCAGTTCCTTTCCTCGTAACCTCTTCTTGCCTGACAATTCCCGGGAAATCTCTCGTTTTTTGACAACTAGTTTTAGGAGTGTTCGGACAGTATAATTCTACAATGGCTAGGGATTGACCCCGCACCACACTGGCCAGGCGAGTGCAGTAACTACTCTGCCCCGGTGGCTCACCGTGATGCCTTCATTAGAATGTCCGTCTACTGGCTGTGAATAACCGTAAAATATGAAATACCCCAGGGACCGACATGACTGATCACGGAACGTACCATCACCTGGTCCCATATCGACAAGACATCACTTACAACAAGATAGATGCATGCCAGAGAAACGGGCCGCCCCACATCTGCCGGGGGTGGTGTGGGCTTGTTTCCCCGGTGCTGGGAATCAACACACATGTCGATGACCCGGGAAACTATCGCTGGATCATTGCAATATTGTTCCTTCTATCAGCAACATCTACCGGGGGTGGGCTTGTTTCCCCGGTGCTGGGAATCAACACACATGTCGATGACCCGGGAAACTATCGCTGGATCATTGCAATATTGTTCCTTCTATCAGCAACATCTACCGGGGGTGGGCTTGTTTCCCCGGTGCTGGGAATCAACACACATGTCGATGACCCGGGAAACTATCGCTGGATCATTGCAATATTGTTCCTTCTATCAGCAACATCTACCGGGGGTGGGCTTGTTTCCCCGGTGCTGGGAATCAACACACTTGTCGTTGACCTGGGAAACTATCGCTGGATCATTGCAATATTGTTCCCTCTATCAGCAAGAAGGGTCTGCGAAAGGAATTCTTAATTACGCATATCGCGTTCGAAACACAGCTGCGGGAGATTAGAAACAGATTGCTTTGCGTTAATTTTCATAAAATGGTATGAGTGCCGGTCGTTCAGAAAGCAATGGCAGACTACTAAACGTATGTTTGCCTAGAAATCACAAACAGCCAAAAATGCTTTGGTTGACTGCATGTCCTGTAAAAGATATGCAATTACCTCTTCATCATCAAGTTATCTCTGTGATTGTCAACTGGAATATAAAGTAAAGATAATCAAGTTATCTCACATATTGTTAACTAGACTATATTGTCTTTAAAATTCTTACAAGGTGAGATGATAGACTTCATTGCACCAGGTTTTATACCATATAGCTCGGTCTCTTGCCACAGGGTGGCCTGCCGAAAGCTTCACACAAAATACGAACTCCGTAGTTCCAGCGACGATCCCCAGGAGTCTCCGAGGAAAATGCACTCGAGAACCGAAAGACGTAGCCCGGAATCGAACCTGCAACCTTCCGAGCGCGAGGCAGATGGCTTGATCACTTCGCCATGGAGACTCCATATAGGGTAGAGATAAGTAACTCACCGATTGTCAACTAGACTATAGAGTATAGATGATTACGTTGACTCATTGATTGTGTAGAAAAGATCAACTTAACTCACTGATTGTCAACTATACTACAGTGTAGAAATGAACAAGTTAACTCACTGATTGCCAGTTAGACTATAGAGCACAGATCATCAAGCTAACTCACTGATTGTCATCTAGACTAGTGTAGAACAGATTCAAGTTAATTGATTGTCAACTAGACTGCAGGGTAGAGATCACCCAGACAGCAGACAACAGAACAAGCGTGGGCGTCACACATAACCAGAACCACCCAATAAAACCGAACAATCAGCGATAGCCTGTAATTCTAGAAAGAGCTACCCAAAAATGACAGTCAAAGAAGAGAGAAGGTCGACGATCCGAAAGCCTTAAAGTATAGCGAGAATTACAGTCAAATTCCCTCACAGCCTCAACAGCCAACAGATTGTTTTGATAAGAACCGGACTAAAAATATCCAAGCTCTACAAATGTCATGATAGAACTACTCAACGGGGAAACAACACTGGACAGAACAGAAGTAAAACTACCATGAAAACTTCCGTGGGCACATCTCCCCAAACACACACACATCTCCCACCCAACACACATCACCCACACACACACCCCTAGGCACACATACATGCACCCGCCCACCCATCACCCACCCACACATCATCCACCTACACTCATCTCCCCACCCACACACGCATCCTCCACTCATCCTATAATCAGTCAACACTCACCCACCCACATACACGCACAGACCCCCAACCACCCAGTCAAACGCAGGAGAGAGAGGGGGGGGGGAGGGAGGGAGGTAGAGGTCATCAAAACATACAACATACGAGAAATTAGAGACGAAAAAAGAAAGAGAAGTGTTCAGATCCTGGTACAGAGATTTAGGAATGACAATCCTAAACGCTAAACAGTATTCTGTGATACCTAGTCTACAAACGCAATAACCGACTAGGCAGGTGCCGGATCACTAACAAGTAGAGAAATTGTTATACTCCTGAAAGACAGCACCATTACTAACAGTTTGACCAGTTACTATACTCCCAACATGTGACAGCCAACTAACAGGTAGACAAGTTAGTATACCCTAACCAAATAATAGATCGACAAGTTACAATACTCCAGAAAGGTAAGAACCAATTAACAGATTAACAAGTTATTATACTCATGAAAGGTGGCAGCCAGCTAACAGGTTAATAAGTTAAATACTCCCACAATGTAACAACCAACTAACAGGTTGACAAATTATTAAACCCCCGAAAGGTAACAACCAACCAACTCCCAGAATAACCGCGACATTATATCGCCAAAGGTACTTCTACCAATACATGTGTAGACTACTGCATTTGAATCTGAACATTCTCGCTGTCTCGAAGTAAAAACGACAGATGCTCCATTGTCTGTACAATATTTCTGGAAACTTCCTGAATATTAGCGCGTATATTTCGCGCGTATATTCCGCGATGACATCAGAAAGCGCAGACCTATTATCCCTTTAAGAATAAAAAAAATGCATGTCTTATCATGTTTCAGCGGATTACTCTCGGTGCTTTGTTCCATTCTTTCCTCGCGTATGTATGTCGCGCCAAATCTGCAGGTTCTAAAACTAACTCCCAGTGTTCAAATCCGTTCATCCTTTTGTCATTATTATAGCAGGAGTGTATCAGGCCGATATATAAATATTGATTCCTGGTTGCATGTCATTGTGTTCCTATATTATAAACCACACACAAGTAAGCTAGATCAAGCCATCTACTGTATTCGCAAATACTACATGAACAACTCTGGAAGAAACGATATTATTTTTGCCACACTGGCAACCTAAGTCTGTAAACAGCGTTGTTTGTGCGACGTGTGCAACATTGGCTTGTTCAGGGCGCTATATCTGGCAATGTGTTCAAAAATGGCGGGCTAAGCTGGCCCTGTCTAATCATCATAGGTCCGGCAACTTGTTGGACAATCCACAGAAAGCTTGTTACCGAGAAAACTGCGAGCCTGTCATGGAGAGCACCTGTCGTTATACACAATGTAATCACGGACTGGGAGTGTTAGTGCGTGTATTCTGGGAATACAAATGTAATTCCAATGTTTGCGAGTGTCAGGTCAACTTTTAAAAATACTTTTCTTCGCATATCCTATTACAGGACATCGCTGTCAACACCAGCATTTTACCACTGTTGTTGATTTCTTGGCAAGATTACGTGAAGATGCGTTTGCTCACGTGGATAAACGGAATTACGGAGAAAGTCGCTAACCCCTAGGTCAGGGAAACCGGCCAGGTCACTTAGATGGGGGTAAATGTACACCTGGTCCCGGTTTTTGATGTGTGTGCGTGTGTGTGTCTGTGCGCGCGTGTGTGTGTGTGTGTGTGTGTGTCTGTGTGCGTGTGTGTGTCTGTGTGTGCGTGTGTGTGTCTGTGCGCGGGTGTGTGTGTGTGTGATTGGTAAAGAATGTCGGGAGGGTGAGGTAGAATTATCTGTGGTCGTGGAAGGTCAATGGTTGAGAGAAGGATTGGTTTGGTTGTGGAATATCTGGAAGACTGACGTATTGACGTTTGGGGTGGTTGATCCAGGAAAGAGGGGCTTGCATTTCTTGGAGTGAGTTTGGTGTAGAGACTCTTCCCGACCCGGTACACAGTACCATCTTCACGGGAAGTGTGCTACTGTGTGTACAATCTTAGAAACCGGCGTACAAGTACCCCCCCCCCCCCTGCCGTGGTACCCCATGACACACCTGAACCTATTGCTCATGCCCTGTTAGCGGCTTCATTGACTCCTAATCTGAGTCATTGGGATTTCTTGCATAATGAGGAGGAGGAGGAGGAGGAGGAGGAGGAGGGTAGTGAAAAGTAATGATCGGCTGTCCTAGAGCCAACGCCACTCGGTGTACGGGCTATTCCTTGTATCTTACCTCCGATAAATGAACATCCCTTGCCGTAAAAGGATAGAGAGCCGGATCTGGTATCTGAGACTCAGATATTCTAACATCTCCGCCATTAAACGATACACTTGAATGTCTACACCAGTTTGCAGGGCACATAATGATTATGATGACGCCCAAAAATGTCCGGTCTACAAGCCAGAGAAGCAGAAGGTGATCATAATCGGGTGCCGCATTTGGTTCAACCTTCTGCCCAGAGCTGGATTCATATCCGGGACTTCTACAGTGTCAGTGGAAACGGTTTCCTCCCAGCCAGACGTCCCGCGGTTTACCGTACACTACATAACAAGGAAGATGGCGATCACGGCGGTGACACTTTGACATTCAAATGTGACCGATCAGACTTGGCCTTGTCGTGGATGTGGTGGGGTGGGGGATCTAATGTGGTCCGCTGAGAAAGGGCAAGCACAAGACCCATCCAATCAGTCACTCCTCATTATCTTTCCGGAGTAACTGAAGGCCTCGATCAGATCACATTCTGATTAACTGGAGGGGGAAGGTTGCCATGGCAACACCAGACATGGGTGAACGTAGGCTGGATGATAGTTGGGCTGAGAGTTCGGGCGGTGACATACACGTAGTTGTCTGTGTGGATGAGTGTGTGTGCGTGTGTGTGTGTGTGTCTGTGAGTGTGCGTGTGTGTCTATGTATGTGTCTGTGTGTGAGTGTGTGCGTGTGTGTGTGAGAGAGTGTGTCTGAGTTGGCGTGGGTGTGTGTGTCTGTGTGTGTGTCTCTGTGTTATTGTGTAAGTGTATGGGTGAGAGAGACAGAGTGTGTCTGAGTTGATGTGTGTGTGTGTGTATGTGTGTGTGTGTTATAATTACGTTATGAATGCCACATTGGCACCTTACAGTGATGTGTTGGAATTTCTACATGTAAATATCTCTCTCTCTCTCTCTCTCTCTCTCTCTCTCTCTCTCTCTCTCTCTCTCTCTCTCTCTCTCTCTCTCTCTCTCTCTCTCTCTCTCTCTCTCTCTCTCTCTCTCTTCCATCTATTTATCTATCTATCTATCTATCTATCTATCTATTGTGATATTAGGTGACTTCAACATTTAGTAAATGGGATGATATCATTCTATTTTATAATTTCGAACAACTAATAAACCGTCCCACAAGGGTTACAGACACCTCCGCAACTATAATTGATCATATATATGTTACTTGTCCAGATAATATTAAAGAATGTTCTGTTCCTCTTAGTACAATTAGTGACAACTACCCTGTTTGCTGCACATGGTCAAAAATTGGGTTCAAAACTCCTAAAAATAAACATGTAAGCATCAAAATTAGAAATTTTAAAGCGTTCAACCAAGAGTTATTTTTACAAGACTTAAAAAATGCAGATCTTGATCATGTTTATCAACTTCCCGATCCGGACGATGCATTAGCTTTCTGGACAAACACAGTCTACAGTGTGTTTGATAAACACGCACCAGTCAAAAAAGTTCTCATCAAGAATCAACAGAAATCTCCACGGGTCGCTAGTGAAGTTCTGAAAATCACGAGAGAGCGAGATGCAGCACACGAAAATAGAGACTTCATCAACTACCGGAGACTAATAAATAAAGTTAAATATGAAATTCGTAGGATAAAGAAAGATCATTTTAAACATTTGACTGCAGATAAATCAAATAGTACAAATATATGGAAGGCTTCCCTAATTCTCTAACCAACAAGAAACACTCGTCAAAGTCTGCAACACCAAACTCTATAACATGCGAGGATTCCAGTTGTTTCTTTTAATCAGAAATAGAGAATCAAACGTCTTCAGTATCAAACTCATCATGTAACTTAAGTTCATTGTCATCATTCTGTGAGGAGAAGTGCACTAGAAATATTCCCACTGAGATTCCCTTTTTGTCGGTTGCAAAAATATATAAATATCTCTCAACCTCAAAGCAACAAAATCACACGGTCTAGATGGGATCAGTAATAGAATTCTTCGCTGTGCCGCCCCAATCATTAGTGAGTCTTTAACGTTCATATATAATCAATGCCAGGCCAAAAACTACTTTCCATCTGCATTAAAAATTGCTAAAGTGTATCCTCTATTTAAATATTGCTCAAATGAGAACAGCGTCTTGGGTAATTGCTTGCTTGCTTGTGTTCGTTGGCTTGAGCTCCAACGCGAAGTCATGTATGTCAGATGAAGACATCCTGTTGTCCAACATCAGTGTGATGTCATACAGGACCTGAGGTTTGCGTGAGTATCCGTTGTCCCATGTCTGGCTTATTGGTGTGCAGACTGGTGGTTCCTCGCCGTACAGGCAGACACTCTCCGACTTCGGAGGAATCAGCGATCCTATTGACTTCAGCCAGGACCCCGAAGGGACCTGTTGCCCAGGACGCTCGACGAGGACGCGTCAATAGGTCTTGGCCAGTATATAACCCGGCCCTGGTGCCTTGGAAACACCTCTGCGTCCCCTTGGGTAATTATATACCTATTTCCTTACTATCGTCGCTATCAAAGCCATTAGAAAAGCATATTCATAAAATAACATTACATCATTTAATTAATAACGATCTAATAATTGAGAGCCAGTCTGGGTTTCGACCTAAATATTCTTGCCATAGTGCTGTAACAAAAATGACCTATAACTGGCATTTTAACATCAACAATGGCAACATTTGTGGAGCAGTGTTTCCATCCATCAATCATGTGCCATGCCGATAAGCGGTCATGCTCTGCCATCTCACTCGATCACCAGAGTCGTGGATCAGTTCCGTGTTTTATCTCGGTCTTCCCCTTTGTCTCTTCCCTTCGATCGTGCCAGTCGTCAACAAGTTCTCCAAGTCATTTCTTCTCATAACATGTCCAAACAATTTTGACTGTCTACGTCTGATGTCTCTAATCAGTTTACGATCTTCATTTGTTTCTTGAAGGACTTGTTCATTGGTTTTTCTGTCTGTCCATGGTATTCTTTGCATTTTCCTCAGAAACCAAATTTCCACAGTCATCAGCTGTTTTTCAGCTTGACTGCTCATTGTCCACGCTTCACATCCATATAAAAGTACAGGTTCTATGTAGCATTTCAACACTCTTTTTCTCGTTTCAATTGATATCTTTTTATTGGTCAGTATGTTTTTCACCTTGCTAAAGGCTACCTTCGCAATGGCAATTCTTGTTCTAATCTCTTCAAGGCATCTCCCGTCAGATGTTATGACTGTGCCTAGATAACTCTATCGATTCACTTGCTTAAGAATATGCCCATTTACTCGTATATCACATTGTAGTATTTCCTTCTTCCCAGTGACGACCATAATCTGTGTCTTCTTTATTTAGTTCTAACCCTAGTTGTTCACAGTGTGCAACAACCGCATCTACTAAATTTTGCAGGTCCTTTTCATTGTCTGCAATCAAGACTGTATCATCTGCATATCTAATGTTATTGATGTATCGGTCCCCAATGTTGATTCCTTCCATAACTTCTATATTTCTGAAAATATTTTCACCGTACAGGGAAAGAAGATCTGGAGACATTACACATCCCTGTCTCGCGCCTCTTTTAATAGGCTGATATCGACCTACATCGTTATCAATTGAAACAAATGAAGACTAGTACCAATATGGTGAACCTGATTACGTCATTTTTATCCCACAGACAAGTCGTGTCCTTTAACAACCGTTTATCAAGACCCACGCAGCTTAATATTGGTGTGCCCCAGGGCTCAATACTAGGGCCGCTGCTTTTGGCAGTTTATATTAACGACCTTTCTCTATATCTCAATCCTACATGTGATCTATTTGCAGACGATTGTACTATATATGCTAGTCAGGAGAACCGCAGTGACCTGGAAAGTTATTTACAAAAATAACTTGATAATCTTACTAGATGGAGCAATGAAAACCGCATGCACAGTAACATCGACAAAACCAAATCCATGCTAATAACGACCAGACAAAAACTACAGACCCTAGCCATAACTGGGGCACCGCTCGAACTCCGCATGGGCACGCTACGTATAGGTATTAATGTGAATGAACATAAAACACTAGGTCTTTTAATTGACAGACATTTAAACTGGAGCTCTCACGTCCACGTCCTTACCAAGAAACTAGCACATGAAGTTTACCAACTTGCTAACCTTCAGTACTTCCTGGACGAAAGCACGCGAAAGTTATTCTATACATCCTATATTCAATCTCATCTCGATTATTGTTCCACAGTCTGGGGTGGTTGCCCTAAATCCAATATGAAACGACTTTGTTCTCTTCAAAAGCGGGCTATACGTCTAGTTTCTGGCACAAAACACGCTGAAAGTGATAGTTTATATAGTCATCTAAGGCTTCTAAAACCTCCGAAAGCGTTTCCTTTTTAACAAAGCCAAATTAGTGAATAAAGTAATATCTAAAAATACCCCAGAGTATCTTCAACCGTTGATTCTATCTCATGCAATTAACAGCAAGCGCTTAAATGTATAATATGTCCTAAAACCTAGATTGGACTTATACAAAACTTGCTTTGCGTATTCTGGTGCCCACTTATGGAATGACCTTCAAACAGATCTGAAAACGCCAATGAGTCCCTACACATTCAACCTAAAACTCTTTCAATACTTACTCGATACCGACTATATTCCCCAATAAGTCACCTAGTGGTTTCATTTTTCACACTGTGTGTGTGTGTGTGTGTGTGTGTGTGTGTGTGTGTGTGTGTGTGTGTGTGTGTGTGTGTGTGTGTGTGTGTGTGTGTGTGTGTGTGTGTGGTGTGTGAAAGAGATAATGAGAGCGTGTGAGTGTGTGAGAGAGAGGGAGAGAGGGTGAAACAATGAGAGAGAGAGAGAGAGAGAGAGAGAGAGAGAGAACGAACGAACGAACGAACAAACTTTATTTTCAAAGGGTTAAGAATTGGGCACGCAGGCCCGTCTAACATTCTGCCCTTCTATCACTCTCTTTCATACATTATTTCATTCACACATCATTCAAGGCTAACAGAGAACAGCAACAATATAAAAGATATGCATTATAAAGGCATGGGCAAAAATGCGAACATCAAAACTACACGACACAGTAAAATTAGATAATGGTCTGACACTTGTTATTAGCCATGTGGAATATACTGGCCTACCAAAAGGGGACTGGCTGTTATACTAGTGTTTTGTTATTATTATTATTATCTCTATTATTAAGGGGGAAGATAATCCGTACTGAGATAGTGTTCGAGTAATTTGCGATTATATGAATAGGGATTGGTGATGTCTTTGATTTCTTGTGGAAGATTGTTCCACAGCTGAGCTGCAGAGTACGTTAAGCTTGTTTTGTATAAGTCAATCCTAGGCTTCGGAATGTGTAATATATTTAAACGTTTACTGTGTCTAGCATTATATTTAAACAATGGCCAAAGGTAATTTGGGGCATTCCGATGCAGGATTTTGTGAATTAGTTTAGCTTTATTGAAAAGCAGGCGTTTGCGGAGTGGTAGTAACTGAAGGTGTTTATACAGGCTAGGATTGTCAGATAAATGTTTGTTATAAATTAGACTCATGGCCCGTTTCTGGAGTGAGTAAAGTCGTTTGGTGTTTGAATTAGAACAACCGTCCCAGATTGTAGAGCAGTAGTCAAAGTGTGTCTGTATATGAGAAGTATAGAATAGTTTCCTTGTGTCCTCATCAAGGAAGTTTTTAATTTTGGCGAGTTGGTAGACTTTTTTCGCTGTTTGTTTAATAAGCGCTTGAACGTGGGAATTAAAGGTTAGGTTTCTATCAATGATTATGCCTAATGTTTTGTGCTCAATTACACTTTCTACTGGCATGTTATCGATGTGAAGTTGAAGTGATGTGTGTGAGCTTAGAGTTTGAAGTCTTTGTCTGGTTGTTAGTAACATTGATTTTGTTTTAGTGATGTTAATTTGCATACGGTTTGAATAGCTCCACCTAACTACATTATTTAATTCTTGTTGTAAAGACGACTCCAATAAAATACAGTTTTCAGCATTTGTATACACTGTACAGTCGTCTGCAAATAGATCGCAGGACGACGAAAGATGCAAATGTAAATCGTTAATATATATGGCAAACAATTGAGGGCCAAGAATAGAGCCTTGCGGTACTCCAATATTGAAGGTAGTGGTATGAGACAGACATTTATTATGTGATACTACTTGCTTTCTGTTTGATAGAAAAGATGATATTAGAGTGACTACATTAGGGCCAATTTTCAGTGTCTCAAGTTTTTTAATTAAAATAACATGGTCTATCATATCAAATGCTTTCTTGAAATCAATAAACACAGTTCCACATAGGCTGTTGTTGTTTATATTCTGGTGCCAATTTTCTATCATGTTTGTTAGGGCCGTATGGCAAGAATATTTTGGTCGAAATCCTGATTGGTTGTCAACAATAAGCTTGTTGCGAACTAAATACTGTAATGTTACTTTATGGATGTGTTTTTCTAGTGGCTTAGATAGTGATGATAGTAAGGAAATGGGTCTGTAATTGTTCGGGAGATCATTGTCCAATGAACCAGATTTAAGAAGAGGGTACACTTTAGCGATTTTGAGAGCTGATGGAAAGTGGCCTTTGGTGAGACACTGATTATATACATAGGTTAGTGATATACAGATCACTGGCGCAGCACAACGGAGAATCCGGTTGCTGATTCCATCTAACCCAGATGAGGTTGTGTTTTTTAGGTTACTGAGGTAAGTGAATACCTCAGTGATTGTCATTAGCGGTATGTCGGAAAGAATATCGCCGGAGCATCTATTCTCACAAAACGATGACAGTAAAGATAAGTTGCAAGGAGAATTAGGTATTGAAGCCTTTAACTGGTCTATGTCAGTTTGAAAAAAATTACTGAATTGGTCGCATGTAATATGATTTGATGGTAAAGAATTTCGGAAATTATACTTGTTTGTCAAGGTGTTAATTGCCTTCCATATATCCTTACTATTTGTTTTATCCATTACTAAGTTCTTAAAGTAATTTTTCTTTTCCCGTCGTATGGTATATTGAACTTTGTTTCTAAGAGTACGGTATGCGCTGAGATCCCGCTTTTTATGTGCTTTATCTCTGTCTCTCATAATTTCAAGTATTTCCTGGGTGATCCAAGGTGGCTTGACGTGGTGTTTTACTCGAACTTCCTTTATTGGCACATGTCTATCAAAAACATCAATAAATGTTTTCATCCAGAATTCCAGAGCATCATCCGGGTCAGGAAGCTGATAAACATTGTCTAGAGGTGAACTGAGCAAGTCCTGTAAAAATGCGTTTTGGTTGAAATGTTTGTAACTTCTATATTTTACACTTATGTGTTTATGTTTAGGAGTTTTAATTCCTTGTTTAGACCACGTGCAGCATATTGGGTAGTGAATGCTCATTGCACAATTGGGTACAGCGCATTCTATGATGTTGTCTGAGCAAGTTACATAAATGTGATCTATGACTGTTGAAGATGACTTTGTTACTCGAGTAGCCTGTTGTACTATTTGTTGGAAATTGTATGATGCAATTATATTTCCCCATATTATGTTGGATTTGTTGGTGTCAATGTTAAAGTCTCCGAGTAGTATAATTTCCTTCCCGGAAGCGAAAACCACATCCATCATGGTAGTGAAGTTTTCGTACCAGACGTGTCCAGCACTGGGATTTCGATAGAGGTAGCCAATTATCAGGGGTGTGCGGTTTTGAAGTTTTAGCTCTAACCACATACATTCTATTTCGCAAGTTTCAAAGTCTAGCCTACGGTGAGCATTTAGTAAATTAGAAACATAGGTTACTATGCCTGTCTCTTGTTTCCTACAGGGATCCCTTCTAAAAACTTTGTACCCTTTAATAGATATGTCCTCATCTGAAATGTTATCATTAAGTCTACTTTCTCTAAGGCCGAATAAATGAAAATTTTGATTAAGAATAGAAGATAACTCTGGTAGCTTGTTAAATAAGCTGCAAATGTTTAAGTGTCCAAGGCGTATTCCTGACTTATTGAGCCAGTGTTGCCACTTCTCAGACATTTCATCCATGAAGAAAGTGTAAATTATTCAAAGTTAAGCAAAAATACAAGATCATTAAAAAAAATCACAATTACATTAACTTACAAAATATCAGTAATACAAATCGATATGTAAATGACAATATTATAACGATATAACTAATTAGACCAACGAATATAATGCAAACACGGAACAAAACGAATTAAAGAACATACAACAAATAATTAACCTGAAAAAAAATTACTTCACAAGCTAAGTAACAAACTGTTATCCAAAAGAATTAATAAATGACTATACAAGTCAATGTCTCTGTTTAAAGCGGAGTATCCCACACGGGAAATAAAACGTTAAACAGTAAGCAGAAGGAAGAACAGTGAAGACCCCCTCACTCACAGTAAAAACACAATGAAAAGTATTATAAAAGCTATACAGCTAAGTACTATCAATTAATATAAAGTCAAAACAAGTCAATGTTTGTAGTTGCTTATAACCTAATACGTTACTAGATCAAGTAGTAACCAAATATGCAGATAAACGTTCTAGGAGAGGCTCTTTCTTGTACCGAGATCCGGTGTAGCTTTGTGCTAAGTTGCTAGTAAATACCAGGTTGTGTTGGTTGTTGGTATAGCGAAATTATAAGTGCTTGACGAAGTGTAGCTGGGCTATACCGTGTGAGGTGCAACCATTCTGGGTTACAATGAAATGGGTACTGATGATGTCTCATGGGTATATAATGACTACCAACTAGAGCCTCTGGGTGGTGGCTAACAGGAGGTTGTGGTGGCACATCGTTGTTGCTGAGAGTTGGTTCCTTTCTGGGGAGAATAGGAAAAATATCTTCGTAATTATTACCCTCCTGTGTGAAAGTATTTAACGGACTTGGTGTAGCGGTAGTGTCCCGTCTGGCTTGGATTTCAGGTGCAGTGGTTATGAGTGGTCTGCACACTTCTGTCCTATTGGTACTTGATGTGACGGGAGTATGTCGTCTGGCTTGAGTTTCAGGAGTAGCTAAAAGTGTCCGGCGCGATCCTGTATTGGATGTATGGTATGTCCGTTCAGGATATTTGATATTCTTGGCAAGAAAACTGGTGCCCAATGTATTTGATCCTTATAAAGACTCTTTTTTGGTGCACCAGCCTGTGAAGTGAATGATGCTGTGTTGTTGATGAATTGTATGATGTTTTGAGAACAGAACTTCTGCAAAATGTTGTTATTTATGTCAGCTAGACGGCGCTGCTGTCCATAACTTCGTGATATGATGGAAGAGAAGAAAATGAATGAGTTAGGAAAAGTGTGACGTAATCCGTTCAAGAGTGCCAGCAGTTGAGACCCTGTGATTTGTTGGTTGTTCATGGTGTCGGTGATACCAATATGTACGCTTGCCCTTCTAACGCTATGATTAACAGCCAACCTGCTAATCTTGTCTGTTAGCCGGTCTACACCAGCCCCAGGAGAGAGAGAGAGAGAGAGAGAGAGAGAGAGAGAGAGAGAGAGAGAGAGAGAGAGAGAGAGAGAGAGAGACAATGAGAGAGATAGTGTAGTGTGCGTTAAAGAAAAATAAAGAGATTTATGCTGTTCCATATTTCTTCTGCATCCTCATTTTTCATATTATCATTTTTATCAGAAAGCAATGGCAAACTACTGAGCGTAATCTTGCCAAGAAATCAACAGACAGCTGAAACAGCTGTTGACAGCGATGTCCTGTAAAGGATATGCGAATTTTTAAAATAAATGCCACTAGATATAATCATGTATAAAACGAACATATGCACATTTCTGTAGATGAGTGAGAGAGTTAGTGTGTGTGAGTGAGAGAAAGTGAGTGAGTTTGATTGATAGAGAGTGGTTGAGTGTGAGAGTGTGTGTGTGAGAGAGAGAGAAGAGAGAGAGAGAGAGAGAGAGAGAGAGAGAGAGAGAGAGAGAGAGAGAGAGAGAGAGAGAGAGAGAGAGAGAGTTGAATTGCATCACTAACTTTTACGTTACACAATGTATATGTACAATTTTTCTCAATTTTTGCGAGAATGCTCACGACAATCGTCAGTGTATCTGTGTGTAAAGTGTGGGAGTATTTTCATACTAGTTTCAGTGTTTACGTGAGGCATCATGTACGTGTCTAGATTGAGGATATGTGTGTGGGTGTGTATGTGGTGTTTGTGTGTGTGTGCGGGGGATGTGTGTGTGGGGGAATGTATGTGTGGGTGTTGGGGATGTATGTGGGTGGATGGGGGATGTGTGGGTGGGTGAAGGGATGTGTAGTGGGTGGGGGATGTGTGTGGGTAAGGGATGTGAATGTCGGTGGGGGATATTTGAGTGGATGGTTGGAAGTGTGTAGGCTTTGGTGGGTGGTGTGTGTATTGAGGGGAATATGTATGTGGGTGGGTGGTTGAGGGATGTGTGGGTGTATGGGGGTATGGGGGATGTGCATGGTTTGAGGGATGGGTGTGTGATGGGTTTGGGGGATGAGTATGGGGATGTGAGTGTGGGTATGGATATGTCTGTGCGGATGGATGTGTGTGTGGCTGGGTGGAGGATGTATGTGTGGGTGTTGAGGGTGTTTGTAGGTTGGGGATGTGCGGGTGGATGGGAGATGGGTGGGGAGATGTGTGTGTATGGGTGAGGGATGTGTTGGAGGGGATGTGAATGGGGGATATGTGTGGGGGGGCGTGTGTGTGGGTGGGGGTGTATATGGGTGGGGTATTGTGTGGGAGGAAAGATGTGTGTGGGTGAAGGGTGTGTGGGTGGATGGACTCCGCCAGCCCGTCCCCCATGCAGTGTTAGAGTTGTTGATTGCTATTCCCTACACAACTAACCAGACCTTGGCAGACAGTGCTGGCAATATCATTTTGGTTAATGATTTGCACCGATATAAAGACACTGGGATTTCTTGCCTTATCATATTTTCAAAACGCCAAATCTTGCAATATATCTGCTTGTTTGGTTTGCTGTGCCACATCTTCATTCTTTGGAAATTCCCCAACCTTATTCCATTATTATCTGTTTCTCTGTATATTCCTTCCATCTCTCTCCCTCTCTCTCCCTCCCTCCCTCTCTCCCTCTATATATATATATTTCAATCTCTCACCACCATCCCTTCCCTCCTCTTTCTCATTCATGTCTCGCACATGCATTCTCTCTGCCCTCCAGCTCACGAACACTCCTCTCCACTGCTCACTCTCACACGTCTGTGTGCCAGGCTACTCACGCCGTGGCCCGCCAGATCCCAGGCTTCCAGCAACGATCTCCCAAACAAAGACCTCGGCTCTTGTCTAATTTTAGCGCGGCCCCGTCACTGACTCAAAAACAATCATCATAACAACAACACAACACTTAGGAAACAAACCAAAATAGTCCCTCTCTTTACAAATGTTGCATCGTAGAGAATATCTATTTGTGTTTATAATGTCAATTTCCATTTCATAATGGATACCTAGAACGGTAAACTACGAGTGTGCGTGCGTGCGTGCGTGCGTGCGTGCGTGCGTGCGTGCGTTTGTGTGTGTGTGTGTGTGTGTGTGTGTGTGTGTGTGTGTGTGTGTGTGTGTACATAGGTCATCGGCGTCACGAAACTCAAGGAGCCCTCGAATGAACACAAAATATGAGTAAGAAGCTGGACGAAAGGAAACACACACAGATACAATCCAACATTCCCTCCAATCTTTTCATCAACGAACAGAAGAAAACAAAAAAAGTAATATTTAGCGGGACAAATCTGGTTGTGGTTTTTGTTCGTCGATGAAGACTTTGATTGAAACGCTGACTTGTATCGGTGTGTCTGTTCTCTTTCCGCGAGATTCCTTGTGATATTTTGTGTTTCTCCATATCTAAGTACCTGCTCGGCACTAGTCAAACCCCCTGTAGTCGATATTTTTTTATTTAAAGACTAAGACCCGTCGGAGCTGTCAGCTATGTAAGCATGTAACAACGTGGCCCCAGTGTCTGGTGAAATGAATGATGTTTAATGTTTTGTTTGGGATAATAGTTGACATATATTTTTTATCGTATTAACGGTTTTCAAATATAACTAAGAGAGTGTGTTCATTCAATAAACAATATTCGAAAGAATGGTCACTTATAAACCGAGGAATAAACGTCCACGAAGAAAGTGTGAAATTGCACAAGTTACATCTTCATTGAACAGCGTACACAACAGGCCATATAGGAAGGGACCAATACAAATGGGAGATGTCCGCTGCCAGCACGTCAACAAGACAGGACAGTTATTGCGTCACACTGTGACAGTGGTACGGTTCACAATGTGCTGTCATGGCGTTAAACGTCACACGTAGTGATAGTATTACTTGAGATCACGTCACATGTAGTGATAGTATTACTTGAGATCACGTCACATGTAGTGATAGTATTACTTGAGATCACGTCACATGTAGTGATAGTATTACTTGAGATCACGTCACATGTAGTGATAGTATATACTTGAGATCACGTCACATGTAGTGATTAGTATTACTTGAGATCACGTCACATGTAGTGATAGTATTACTTGAGATCACGTCACATGTAGTGATAGTATTACTTGAGATCACGTCACATGTAGTGATAGTATTACTTGAGATCACGTCACATGTAGTGATAGTATTACTTGAGATCACGTCACATGTAGTGATAGTATTACTTGAGATCACGTCACATGTAGTGATAGTATTACTTGAGATCACGTCACACGTAGTGATAGTGTTACTTGAGATCACGTCACATGTAGTGATAGTATTACTTGAGATCACGTCACATGTAGTGATAGTATTACTTGAGATCACGTCACATGTAGTGATAGTATTACTTGAGATCACGTCACATGTAGTGATAGTATTACTTGAGATCACGTCACATGTAGTGATAGTATTACTTGAGATCACGTCACATGTAGTGATAGTATTACTTGAGATCACGTCAATGTAGTGATAGTATTACTTGAGATCACGTCACATGTAGTGATAGTATTACTTGAGATCACGTCTGTGATTCTTCTTATTGTATGTGTTTGTTTGTTTATTTGTGTATCTGTTTATGTCTATTTGTTTATTTGTGTATCTGTTTGTGTGTCTATTGTTATTTGTGTACTGTTTGTGTGTCTATTTGTTTATTTGTGTATCTGTTTGTGTGTCTATTTGTTTATTTGTGTATCTGTTTGTGTGTCTATTTGTTTATTTGTGTATCTGTTTGTGTGTCTATTTGTTTATTTGTGTATCTGTTTGTGTGTCTATTTGTTTATTTGTGTATCTGTTGTGTGTCTATTGTTTATTGTGTATCTGTTGTGTGTCTATTTGTTTATTTGTGTATCTGTTTATGTGTTTATTTGTTTATTTGTGTATCTGTTTGTGTGTCTATTTGTTTATTTGTGTATCTGTTTGTGTGTCTATTTGTTTATTTGTGTATCTGTTTGTGTCTATTTGTTTATTTGTGTATCTGTTTATGTGTTTATTTGTTTATTTGTGTATCTGTTTGTGTGTCTATTTGTTTATTTGTGTATCTGTTTGTGTGTCTATTTGTTTATTTGTGTATCTGTTTGTGTCTATTTGTTATTTGTGTATCTGTTTGTGTGTCTATTTGTTTATTTGTGTATCTGTTTGTGTGTCTATTGTTTATTTGTGTATCTGTTTGTGTGTCTATTTGTTTATTTGTGTATCTGTTTGTGTCTATTTGTTATTTGTGTATCTGTTTATGTGTTTATTTGTTTATTTGTGTATCTGTTGTGTGTCTATTTGTTTATTTGTGTATCTGTTTGTGTCTATTTGTTTATTTGTGTATCTGTTTGTGTGTCTATTTGTTTATTTGTGTATCTGTTTATGTGTTTATTTGTTTATTTGTGTATCTGTTTGTGTGTCTATTTGTTTATTTGTGTATCTGTTTGTGTCTATTTGTTTATTTGTGTATCTGTTTATGTGTTTATTTGTTTATTTGTGTATCTGTTTGTGTGTCTATTTGTTTATTTGTGTATCTGTTTGTGTGTCTATTTGTTTATTTGTGTATCTGTTTGTGTGTCTATTTGTTTATTTGTGTATCTGTTTGTGTCTATTTGTTTATTTGTGTATCTGTTTATGTCTATTTGTTTATTTGTGTATCTGTTTATGTGTTTATTTGTTCATTTGTGTATCTGTTTGTGTGTCTATTTGTTTATTTGTGTATCTGTTTATGTGTTTATTTGTTTATTTGTGTATCTGTTTGTGTGTCTATTTGTTTATTTGTGTATCTGTTTGTGTCTATTTGTTTATTTGTGTATCTGTTTATGTGTTTATTTGTTTATTTGTGTATCTGTTTGTGTGTCTATTTGTTTATTTGTGTATCTGTTTGTGTCTATTTGTTTATTTGTGTATCTGTTTATGTGTTTATTTGTTTATTTGTGTATCTGTTTGTGTGTCTATTTGTTTATTTGTGTATCTGTTTGTGTCTATTTGTTTATTTGTGTATCTGTTTATGTGTTTATTTGTTTATTTGTGTATCTGTTTATGTGTCTATTTGTTTATTTGTGTATCTGTTTATGTGTCTATTTGTTCATTTGTGTATCTGTTTATGTGTCTATTTGTTTATTTGTGTATCTGTTTATGTGTCTATTTGTTTATTTGTGTATCTGTTTGTGTGTCTATTTGTTTATTTGTGTATCTGTTTGTGTGTCTATTTGTTTATTTGTGTATCTGTTTATGTGTCTATTTGTTCATTTGTGTATCTGTTTATGTGTCTATTTGTTCATTTGTGTATCTGTTTGTGTCTATTTGTTTATTTGTGTATCTGTTTATGTGTCTATTTGTTTATTTGTGTATCTGTTTATGTGTCTATTTGTTCATTTGTGTATCTGTTTATGTGTTTATTTGTTTATTTGTGTATCTGTTTATGTGTCTATTTGTTTATTTGTGTATCTGTTTATGTGTTTATTTGTTTATTTGTGTATCTGTTTGTGTGTCTATTTGTTTATTTGTGTATCTGTTTGTGTGTCTATTTGTTTATTTGTGTATCTGTTTGTGTCTATTTGTTTATTTGTGTATCTGTTTGTGTCTATTTGTTTATTTGTGTATCTGTTTATGTGTTTATTTGTTTATTTGTGTATCTGTTTATGTGTCTATTTGTTTATTTGTGTATCTGTTTATGTGTCTATTTGTTCATTTGTGTATCTGTTTATGTGTCTATTTGTTTATTTGTGTATCTGTTTATGTGTCTATTTGTTTATTTGTGTATCTGTTTGTGTGTCTATTTGTTTATTTGTGTATCTGTTTGTGTGTCTATTTGTTTATTTGTGTATCTGTTTATGTGTCTATTTGTTCATTAGTGTATCTGTTTATGTGTCTATTTGTTCATTTGTGTATCTGTTTATGTGTCTATTTGTTTATTTGTGTATCTGTTTATGTGTCTATTTGTTTATTTGTGTATCTGTTTATGTGTCTATTTGTTCATTTGTGTATCTGTTTATGTGTTTATTTGTTTATTTGTGTATCTGTTTATGTGTCTATTTGTTTATTTGTGTATCTGTTTATGTGTCTATTTGTTTATTTGTGTATCTGTTTATGTGTCTATTTGTTCATTTGTGTATCTGTTTATGTGTTTTATTTGTTTATTATTTGTGTATCTGTTTATGTGTCTATTTGTTTATTTGTGTATCTGTTTATGTGTCTGTTTAGTGTTTTTTTTTTTTATTTGTGTATCTGTTTATGTGTTTTTGTTTATTTGTGTATCTTTTTATGTGTCTATTTTTTCATTTGTGTATCTGTTTATGTGTTATTTGTTTATTTGTGTATTGTTTTGTGTCTATTTTTTATTTGTGTATCTGTTTGTGTCTATTTCTTATTTGTGTATCTGTTTATGTCTATTTGTTTATTTGTGTATCTGTTTATGTGTCTATTTGTTTATTTGTGTATCTGTTTATGTCTATTTGTTTATTTGTGTATCTATTTATGTGTCTATTTGTTTATTTGTGTATCTGTTTATGTGTCTATTTGTTTATTTGTGTATCTGTTTGTGTCTATTTCTTTATTTGTGTATCTGTTTATGTCTATTTGTTTATTTGTGTATCTGCTTATGTGTCTATTTGTTTATTTGTGTATCTGTTTATGTCTATTTGTTTATTTGTGTATCTGTTTGTGTGTTTATTTGTTTATTTGTGTATCTGTTTATGTCTATTTGTTTATTTGTGTATCTGTTTATGTGTCTATTTGTTTATTTGTGTATCTGTTTATGTGTCTATTTGTTTATTAGTGTATCTGTTTGTGTCTATTTGTTTATTTGTGTATCTGTTTATGTCTATTTGTTTATTTGTGTATCTGTTTATGTGTCTATTTGTTTATTTGTGTATCTGTTTATGTCTATTTGTTTATTTGTGTATCTGTTTGTGTCTATTTGTTTATTTGTGTATCTGTTTATGTGTTTATTTGTTTATTTGTGTATCTGTTTATGTGTCTATTTGTTTATTTGTGTATCTGTTTATGTGTCTATTTGTTTATTTGTGAATCTGTTTATGTGTCTATTTGTTTATTTGTGTATCTGTTTGTGTGTCTATTTGTTTATTTGTGTATCTGTTTATGTCTATTTGTTTATTTGTGTATCTGTTTATGTGTCTATTTGTTTATTTGTGTATCTGTTTATGTGTCTATTTGTTTATTAGTGTATCTGTTTGTGTCTATTTGTTTATTTGTGTATCTGTTTATGTCTATTTGTTTATTTTGTGTATCTGTTTATGTGTCTATTGTTTATTTGTGTATCTGTTTATGTCTATTTTGTTTATTTGTGTATCTGTTTGTGTCTATTTGTTTATTTGTGTATCTGTTTATGTGTTTATTTGTTTATTTGTGTATCTGTTTATGTGTCTATTTGTTTATTTGTGTATCTGTTTATGTGTCTATTTGTTTATTTGTGTATCTGTTTATGTGTTTATTTGTTTATTTGTGTATCTGTTTATGTGTCTATTTGTTTATTTGTGAATCTGTTTATGTGTCTATTTGTTTATTTGTGTATCTGTTTGTGTGTCTATTTGTTTATTTGTGTATCTGTTTGTGTCTATTTCTTTATTTGTGTATCTGTTTATTTGTGTAGCTGTTTATTTATGTTCAATGTTCGTGTCCTATGCAGGACATCGTAATCAAGACTAGGCGGATGTTCTAGTCAATGTTACGTTCAGTAGTTTGCCATTGCATTCCAGAAGTCATCGTTGACCTCCAGCCGACCCATGTGTTGGATGAAACCCTCATCAACGCACAGAAAGTTTAAAAACGAGTAAGTTAAACCTCCCGGCCACGCTGACCGATGGTTCTCCATCTGCTTCAGAGAAGTGTCCCGGTTCTTCACTTATGCGACCCGGCAACTTTAACCTCGCCACACCACAGCTCCAATTAATTGGTTTTAATTTATGAATTGATTGCTAATCCCAGGCGTGCCCGACACTTTGATTGTCTGCCCTTGGCTGAAGTCAGCGCGTTCAGCTTCAGCAGAAATACCAGGCAATAATTGACTTTTTGCGAGAGCCTGTGTAAAACTATCGGTCCACCGACAACAGCACACACATACAAACGCGCGCACACACACACACACACACACACACACACACACACATATGAGCGAGCGCGCTGTGATCATACACAGGTATCAAAGACGGCAGTAGACAACACAAAGCGCAGATATCAGTGTACACATTTATCAACGATAAGAAGCAGATATCAGTGTACACATTTATCAACGATAAGAAGCAGATATCAGTCTACATATTATACAACAGAAAGAGCAGATATCAGACAACAGAAGAGACATCAAAGTGAAGGGCACACAAAATAAAGGCGAGAAGATTAACTTCATTGCACCGGGTTTTACTCCCAATGGTTCGGTCGCTTTCCGTAGGACGGCCGGCCGAACGTGTTACACAAAGCACGACCTCCGTAGCTCCAGCGACCACCCCCCAGGATTTCCGAGAAAATTGCACTCCGACCGGAGTAACCTCGAAGACCCCCAGTTATAGGCACGCAGGCCTGGGACCCGACTTTCTAGTGAAGAAACATGTCAACGTAAGGGTGGGATTCCCAGCAGTAGGCACACAGGCCTGGGACCCCACTTACAGTGAAGAAACATGTCAACGTAAAGGAGGGATTCCCAGCAGTAGACACACAGGCCTGGGACCCCACTTACAGTGAAGAAACATGTCAACGTAAGAGAGGGATTCCCAGCAGTAGACACACCAGCCTGGGACCCAACTTACAGTGAAGAATCATGTCAACGTAAGGGTGGGATTCCCAGCAGTAGACACACCAGCCTGGGACCCAACTTACAGTGAAGAAACATGTCAACGTAAGGGTGGGATTCCCAGCAGTAGACACACCAGCCTGGGACCCACTTACAGTGAAGAAACATGTCAACGTAAGGGTGGGATTCCCAGCAGTAGGACACACCAGCCTGGGACCCAACTTACAGTGAAGAAACATGTCAACGTAAGGGTGGGATTCCCAGCAGTAGACACACCAGCCTGGGACCCAACTTACAGTGAAGAACCATATCAACGTAAGGGTGGGATTCCCAGCAGTAGACACACCAGCCTGGGACCCACTTACAGTGAAGAAACATGTCAACGTAAAGGGTGGGAATTCCCAGCAGTAGACACACCAGCCTGGGACCCAACTTACTAGTGAAGAAACATGTCAACGTAAGGGTGGGATTCCCAGCAGTAGGCACACAGGCCTGGGACCCAACTTACAGTGAAGAAACATGTCAACGTAAGGGTGGGATTCCCAGCAGTAGACACACCAGCCTGGGACCCCACTTACAGTGAAGAAACATGTCAACGTAAGGGTGGGATTCCCAGCAGTAGACACACCAGCCTGGGACCCCACTTACAGTGAAGAAACATGTCAACGTAAGGGTGGGATTCCCAGCAGTAGACACACCAGCCTGGGACCCAACTTACAGTGAAGAAACATGTCAACGTAAGGGTGGGATTCCCAGCAGTAGACACACCAGTCCTGGGACCCAACTTTACAGTGAAGAAACATGTCAACGTAAGGGTGGGATTCCCAGCAGTAGACACACCAGCCTGGGACCCAACTTACAGTGAAGAAACATGTCAACGTAAGGGTGGGATTCCCAGCAGTAGCACACAGGCCTGGGACCCCACTTACAGTGAAGAAACATGTCAACGTAAGGGTGGGATTCCCAGCAGTAGGCACACAGGCCTGGGACCCAACTTACAGTGAAGAAACATGTCAACGTAAGGGTGGGATTCCCAGCAGTAGGACACACCAGGCCTGGGACCCAACTTACAGTGAAGAAACATGTCAACGTAAGGGTGGGATTCCCAGCAGTAGACACACCAGGCCTGGGACCCAACTTACAGTGAAGAAACATGTCAACGTAAGGGTGGGATTCCCAGCAGTAGACACACAAGCCTGGGACCCAACTTACAGTGAAGAAACATGTCAACGTAAGGGTGGGATTCCCAGCAGTAGACACACCAGCCTGGGACCCCACTTACAGTGAAGAAACATGTCAACGTAAGGGTGGGATTCCCAGCAGTAGGACACACAGTCCTGGGACCCCAACTTACAGTGAAGAAACATGTCAACGTAAGGGTGGGATTCCCAGCAGTAGGCACACAGGCCTGGGACCCAACTTACAGTGAAGAAACATGTCAACGTAAGGGTGGGATTCCCAGCAGTAGACACACAGGCCTGGGACCCAACTTACAGTGAAGAAACATGTCAACGTAAGGGTGGGATTCCCAGCAGTAGACACACCAGCCTGGGACCCAACTTACAGTGAAGAAACATGTCAACGTAAGGGTGGGATTCCCAGCAGTAGACACACCAGCCTGGGACCCAACTTACAGTGAAGAAACATGTCAACGTAGGTTGGGATTCCCAGCAGTAGGCACACAGGCCTGGGACCCAACTTACAGTGAAGAAACATGTCAACGTAAGGGTGGGATTCCCAGCAGTAGGCACACAGGCCTGGGACCCAACTTACAGTGAAGAAACATGTCAACGTAAGGGTGGGATTCCCAGCAGTAGGCACACAGGCCTGGGACCCCACTTACAGTGAAGAAACATGTCAACGTAAGGGTGGGATTCCCAGCAGTAGGCACACAGGCCTGGGACCCAACTTACAGTGAAGAAACATGTCAACGTAAGGGTGGGATTCCCAGCAGTAGGCACACAGGCCTGGGACCCAACTTACAGTGAAGAAACATGTCAACGTAAGGGTGGGATTCCCAGCAGTAGACACACAGGCCTGGGACCCCACTTACAGTGAAGAAACATGTCAACGTAAGGGTGGGATTCCCAGCAGTAGACACACAGGCCTGGGACCCAACTTACAGTGAAGAAACATGTCAACGTAAGGGTGGGATTCCCAGCAGTAGGCACACAGGCCTGGGACCCCACTTACAGTGAAGAAACATGTCAACGTAAGGGTGGGATTCCCAGCAGTAGGCACACAGGCCTGGGACCCAACTTACAGTGAAGAAACATGTCAACGTAAGGGTGGGATTCCCAGCAGTAGGCACACAGGCCTGGGACCCCAACTTACAGTGAAGAAACATGTCAACGTAAGGGTGGGATTCCCAGCAGTAGACACACAGGCCTGGGACCCAACTTACAGTGAAGAAACATGTCAACGTAAGGGTGGGATTCCCAGCAGTAGACACACCAGCCTGGGACCCAACTTACAGTGAAGAAACATGTCAACGTAAGGGTGGGATTCCCAGCAGTAGGCACACAGGCCTGGGACCCAACTTACAGTGAAGAAACATGTCAACGTAAGGGTGGGATTCCCAGCAGTAGAGCACACAGGCCTGGGACCCAACTTACAGTGAAGAAACATGTCAACGTAAGGGTGGGATTCCCAGCAGTAGGCACACAGGCCTGGGACCCAACTTACAGTGAAGAAACATGTCAACGTAAGGGTGGGATTCCCAGCAGTAGGCACACAGCCTGGGACCCAACTTACAGTGAAGAAACATGTCAACGTAAGGGTGGGATTCCCAGCAGTAGGCACACAGCCTGGGACCCAACTTACAGTGAAGAAACATGTCAACGTAAGGGTGGGATTCCCAGCAGTAGGCACACAGGCCTGGGACCCAACTTACAGTGAAGAAACATGTCAACGTAAGGGTGGGATTCCCAGCAGTAGACACACCAGTCTGGGACCCAACTTACAGTGAAGAAACATGTCAACGTAAGGGTGGGATTCCCAGCAGTAGACACACAGGCCTGGGACCCAACTTACAGTGAAGAAACATGTCAACGTAAGGGTGGGATTCCCAGCAGTAGGCACACAGGCCTGGGACCCAACTTACAGTGAAGAAACATGTCAACGTAAGGGTGGGATTCCCAGCAGTAGGCACACAGGCCTGGGACCCAACTTACAGTGAAGAAACATGTCAACGTAAGGGTGGGATTCCCAGCAGTAGACACACAGGCCTGGGACCCAACTTACAGTGAAGAAACATGTCAACGTAAGGGTGGGATTCCCAGCAGTAGACACACAGGCCTGGGACCCAACTTACAGTGAAGAAACATGTCAACGTAAGGGTGGGATTCCCAGCAGTAGACACACCAGGCCTGGGACCCAACTTACAGTGAAGAAACATGTCAACGTAAGGGTGGGATTCCCAGCAGTAGACACACCAGCCTGGGACCCAACTTACAGTGAAGAAACATGTCAACGTAAGGGTGGGATTCCCAGCAGTAGGCACACCAGGCCTGGGACCCACTTACAGTGAAGAAACATGTCAACGTAAGGGTGGGATTCCCAGCAGTAGACACACCAGCCTGGGACCCAACTTACAGTGAAGAAACATGTCAACGTAAGGGTGGGATTCCCAGCAGTAGGACACACCAGGCTGGGACCCAACTTACAGTGAAGAAACATGTCAACGTAAGGGTGGGATTCCCAGCAGTAGACACACAGCCTGGGACCCACTTACAGTGAAGAAACATGTCAACGTAAGGGTGGGATTCCCAGCAGTAGACACACCAGCCTGGGACCCAACTTACTAGTGAAGAAACATGTTCAACGTAAGGGTGGGATTCCCAGCAGTAGGACACACAGGCCTGGGACCCACTTACAGTGAAGAAACATGTCAACGTAAGGGTGGGATTCCCAGCAGTAGGCACACAGGCCTGGGACCCAACTTACAGTGAAGAAACATGTCAACGTAAGGGTGGGATTCCCAGCAGTAGGACACACAGGCCTGGGACCCAACTTACAGTGAAGAAACATGTCAACGTAAGGGTGGGATTCCCAGCAGTAGGCACACAGGCCTGGGACCCCACTTACAGTGAAGAAACATGTCAACGTAAGGGTGGGATTCCCAGCAGTAGGACACACAGGCCTGGGACCCACTTACAGTGAAGAAACATGTCAACGTAAGGGTGGGATTCCCAGCAGTAGACACACAGGCCTGGGACCCACTTACAGTGAAGAAACATGTCAACGTAAGGGTGGGATTCCCAGCAGTAGGACACACCAGGCCTGGGACCCAACTTACAGTGAAGAAACATGTCAACGTAAGGGTGGGATTCCCAGCAGTAGGCACACAGGCCTGGGACCCACTTACAGTGAAGAAACATGTCAACGTAAGGGTGGGATTCCCAGCAGTAGGCACACAGGCCTGGGACCCCACTTACAGTGAAGAAACATGTCAACGTAAGGGTGGGATTCCCAGCAGTAGGCACACAGGCCTGGGACCCCACTTACAGTGAAGAAACATGTCAACGTAAGGGTGGGATTCCCAGCAGTAGGCACACAGGCCTGGGACCCAACTTTACAGTGAAGAAACATGTCAACGTAAGGGTGGGATTCCCAGCAGTAGGCACACAGGCCTGGGACTCGACTTTCTAGTGAAGAAACATGTCAACGTAAGGGTGGGATTCCCAGCAGTAGGCACACAGGCCTGGGACCCTACTTACAGTGAAGAAACATGTCAACGTAAGGGTGGGATTCCCAGCAGTAGACACACCAGCCTGGGACCCAACTTACAGTGAAGAAACATGTCAACGTAAGGGTGGGATTCCCAGCAGTAGGCACACAGGCCTGGGACCCAACTTACAGTGAAGAAACATGTCAACGTAAGGGTGGGATCCCCAGCAGTAGACACACCAGCCTGGGACCCGACTTTCTAGTGAAGAAACATGTCAACGTAAGGGCGGGATTCCCAGCAGTAGGCACACAGGCCTGGGACCCGACTTTCTAGTGAAGAAACATGTCAACGTAAGGGTGGGATCCCCAGCAGTAGGCACATAGGCCTGGGACCCAACTTACAGTGAAGAAACATGTCAACGTAAGGGCGGGATTCCCAGCAGTAGGCACACAGGCCTAGGACCCGACTTTCTAGTGAAGAAACATGTCAACGTAAGGGCGGGATTCCCAGCAGTAGGAACGCGGGCCTGGTACCCCACTTACAGTGAAGAAACATGTCAACGTAAGGGCGGGATCCCCAGCAGTAGGCACATAGGCCTGGGACCCAACTTACAGTGAAGAAACATGTCAACGTAAGGGCGGGATTCCCAGCAGTAGGCACACAGGCCTAGGACCCGACTTTCTAGTGAAGAAACATGTCAACGTAAGGGCGGGATTCCCAGCAGTAGGAACGCGGGCCTGGTACCCCACTTATAGTGAAGAAACATGTCAACGTAAGGGCGGGATTCCCAGCGTAGGCACACAGGCAGGGACCCAACATGTCAACGTAAGCGTGTGATTCCCAGCAGTAGACACACCGGCATGGTACCCCACTTATAATGAAGAAACATGTCAACGTTAGGGCGGGATTCCCAGCAGTAGGCACACAGGCCTGGTACCCCACTTATAGTGAAGAAACATGTCAACGTAAGGGCGGGATTCCCAGCGTAGGCACACAGGCCTGGGACCCAACATGTCAACGTAAGCGTGTGATTCCCAGCAGTAGACACACAGGCCTGGGACCCGACTTCCTAGTGAAGAAACATGTAACGTAAGGGCGGTATTCCCACCAGTAGGCACACAGGTTTGTTTACATACAGCTGAAAGAAGCTGCTGACAGCGATGTCCTGTAAAGGATATGAAAGGGAAAAAAAAAGGCACACAAGCCTGGGACCCGACTTTCTAGTGAAGAAACATGTCAACGTAAGAGCGGAACAGTTTGCGGAACCCTGGGGTGTTGTCATGGCGACGGAGTCGCTCAGTAGTATGGTGTCTAACCTACACATCTGGTGTTGCAGTTCTGTTGGAAATCATTGTTCCTAGAGAAACTGGAAAAGTGACATTAAATAAACCCCCACCGTTCACACGCCCTCTCCTTACAGTTGGTGATGTCGAGTCGTCTCCGGTAGGGACTCGAGAGATGTCGAGTTGGGAGATGTCAAGTCATCTCCGGTAGCGCCTCGGGAGATGTCGTGTCTTGTCACTAGCTTCTCCAGGACTGACAGCCAGGTTTTTAAACCGATTCATCGTAACATCAGCGGGCGCGATGGCGTGACTGATAGGGAACTGCCTCGATAATGCGAGGGGCGGACGATGGTTAGAATAACGAAGACACAAACAATAGATTGCACAATCTATTGCCTGGCATATTTCGCTGCATCTCGTCAGGTACATACTGCAGAATTCACACAACATAGAGTAAATTAACTAGATAAATCCTTCAAGCTGCAATGTCCACATGTTCGCACAGTAATGTCGATTGTCTACCACGGTAATTTTAAACTGACTAACATGTCTTTCTGTTTGCACAAAACTGGCCCATGTAGATTAATCATGGTGGCTTCTGCAAACTTTAATAAGCAACAATTTTGTCTGCGGTTCTCGTCTCGCTAGATGGGGGGGGGGGGGGGGGGGGGGGGGATACTGGCCGCTCCTGTGCATTCATCCCTACAACATAATTGTGATGGCACTGTCTCATCGGCCGGTCTCCCTGGCATAGGTGTTAGCGACTTTCTCCGTAATCGCGTATACTCTCGTGAGTAACGTGACGGCGGCGAGAATCGGTAGCCGTTCTAACCTCGTCGGTAACTTACGGGGTATGTGAGCCGGTCGCTCAGAAAGCAATGGCAAACTATTGAGCGTAATCTTGCCAAGAAATCAACAATCAGCTGAAAGATGCTGATGTTGACAGCGATGTCCTGTAAAGGATATGCAAACATTTAATAACGTAATACTGTCATATCACCGACCACTGGCGGTAAACTGCTTGGGGATCACCTAAATACGACATGTAACATGCAAGCATTCGTTTTCTAATCTTCAATTGCTGCGATGTATTGAATCAATATTTTTGTCATGTTATAGAATCCTGATTTTGGTTGTCCTATTCTGCTGTTTATTTCTTTGATGCATCATAATCATATGCCTTTCCGGCTGGCGTATCGAGCATGCCTCTCCACAAATTACTATTTCCAACTGCATGGATCATTTCGTGTGTTGACTCCCTTCCGCGCCATGAAACAAGACTCAAGAATTTAATCTCCCTCTCTTCCTCTATCTATCTTACCACTATTTTTCTCTGTTATCATATGTTCCAGGTTTTGCCTTCTCATAATGTGGCAAAGAATTATGACTGCCTCTTTCTGATGTTTGCAATAAATTGTCTTTGCGACTTATCTTCTCTCAACATGTCCAGCGTGTTCATTGTAACAAACATTATATTCCATTGTTGATTGTAACAAATACTATAGCCTATTGTTCATTATACCACACAATGGGTCAAACTTTGATAACAAAAGTCCGCCGGCAAAGTAAACTTGTTCTCGTGTGGTTTTTGTGTGTGAAGAGGTTACGGGCGCAGTTCCTAATCTCGCATACCGCGTTCCAAACACAATTGTGGGCGATGTGGCAACAGACCGCCTTGCGTTGGTTTTTTACGAAATGGTATAGGTGCCGGTCGTTCAGAGAGTCATGGCAAACTACTGAACGTAAACTTGCCCAGGAATCACGAACAATCCAGATAATGCTGGGGTTTACTGCTACTCCCTTCAAAGAACATGCAACTAACTAAAACATGTGAATGCTGTCGGTGCTACGAATTTCGTGCACTGTGCTGAAATTCTCCTAGTGTGATTTATGGGAGGAGACTGAGGCACTCATGGAGGTATCCGCGTACATAGACAATGATCCTCTACGCGTCAAAGTAAACTGGTTCTTTCGGCGAGTCAACGAAGTTGTGTGCTGGCGACGGGTTCAGTGTGAGTTTAATTATACCATTTGTGTCGTCTGGTGAATACCTGTCGCATATCTTCTTTGAGTGTCAATCAATACTTACTGTGCATGTATGTAATTAAGTGGGTTACTAGTAGTATACTCAGCGGCAAGCTGGCGTTTATACTGTTCAGCAAGGTCAGGGTGAATTGGCGTGGGCTTCAAAGTCTATCAGCTGCAGGCTTTCACAAAATGTATTCTTAGTATGTTATGTTATCTCATGTCATGTCATGTTATGTTATGTTATGTTATGTTATGTTATGTTATGTTATCTCATGTCATGTCATGTTATGTTATGTTATGTTATGTTATGCCGTCACTTCACACAGGACACTCCCACGCATGCTCCGTCCTCCAATGCAGCAGCCATCCCAAAGTATATCTGCTCACTGTCCTCATAAGTAGGTGGTTATGGTACCTCCAATCTTTCCCACTCTGGCGGGATTAATGTGCCCGACCAGGCTCCACCATCAATGCCTGTCATCTGGCTAGGGTTGCAGTCTGATCAGTACCCACCAACGGAGTCATACTGCACTGATTATATCAGCCTTGTCCATGCTGCTTCCCGCGTGTACTAGTGCATTATTTGCCAGTTAATCTGATCGTTCATCACCTGTCACTCCGGCAAGTCCCGGTGCATACATCCAGGTGACTGATGTTAAGCGCCACTTCAGTATGCTGTCTATCCATTCGGAGTGGTTACTGTAGGTTGCAATTTTCTGTAGCAGTTTCATGAAGTCTGATATGATTGCTGCCCATTCAGTTGTTATCAACTGTTGTTATTATTTGATCATATGTGTGACTTATCATGAGCTAGGACTACTGTAAATAGTCGCAAATAGTAGGCACGAGTGGCTGAAGTCTGGCTAAATGTCAAAATTAAGAAAGCCTACCCTCAATAAACTTGGAAACTTGGTTATAACTTGCAGACTTTATGGGGGGAAAGCAATAGTCAATACATGAATGGCAATATCTGTCCACCCATCCAGTATAAGCTTGACCTAGTAAGGACCCTGTTTAATCGTGTCAGAACGATTTTATCAGATGACACACTACTAGAGGAACTGGACACCTTTAACTAGACTCTACAATCTAATGGATATCCAGACGACTTCATCAAGTGTCACTGCCATCCGCACCATCCACACAAACCCACCCCCACAGGATCATCGGTTCCAAAACTTGCAGTGTTTCTTCAGCTGACCTTTCGAGAGGATGACGTAATTAAATGAATACATGATCGACTTAAAATAGTAGTAAACTAAATATTCTTTGCTGCTGCGCAAACAGTCAGTTATAAAAACCACCCCGATGCATACCTACTCCTTCTGTGAAAGAACTAAAGTCTCCGTACACCAAATCAAACTGCATTTACCAATGCCAGTGTGAATGCCAAGCAACTTACATAGGTAAAACGGAAAGACAGTTAGAAAATCGAGTGGGTGGAAGAGAGAGTAAATCAGTCTTCAGGAATCCTTGTGCAGTCGAAGGGTTATAAAACGCGGCCGGCGCCGATGTCTCAACGCCTAATAAAATATGGCCATAGCGAAAACAAAGAATACGATTTCGTATACTGTATCCGAAGGACAAGAAACGACTGTTTGTGTTAAATGTAAAAGAACCGTGGGGATAATAGATGCCACACATTCGAACAATACCCTTGACGTTGTGTGTTAATTGTTTCAGCTTAAATAATCGTCATTTATTTACTTCATGTGACATATAACTCTGCAGAAAGATAATCACCTGGCAGCCTTGTCCAGATGCCACAGTTGGGATATGAACATTGACCTCATCCGGGACACTGCTAATAACGCATTTAAATATACAACGGTTAAAGGCAAGATGGCCGGCTTTATTGCACCGGGTTTCATCATGGTCTCACGAACCGAATGACATCATCTGGACACGAACCCACTAACTTCAGATCGAGAAGCAGACGGTGCGCACACACACACAGAAACACACACACACACACACACACACACACACACACACATCGTTTTCCGTTTTCAAAAATAGCAAATAAGTACGTGTTCGACTGCAACCGGATACAATATAACAAAAGGGGAATATCTAAACCTATGTTCATGATGTGTGCAGAAACAGCAAGTACACACTCGTATACTGCACACAACACAGGCTTCCGGTCCGGTGACAATTGCTAATTTCGCTAGTAGTGAATAAGCCAGTATGTCACTAGTGTATGAACACACATATCACAGGTACATGAACAAAATACCACTAGTTTATGAACAAATATATCTTATGTACATGAACAAAATTCCACTAGTGTATGGACAAATATATCACAGGTACATCACAGGTATGGATACCTCGCTCCCATGACAACCTTCCGGAAAACGTCTCGATCATAAGTAAGATGTCCCGCGTCAGATACATCCTATCTGGAGATCATCCGCTACATCCTGCACCCATCTTCTCTTTGGCTTTCCTCTTCCTCTCTTCCCAGGCATATACCCCTCCATTTTTGTTCTCTCCAAACTTTCGTGGCGTTTCAAGTGACCAAAATATTTCAATTTTCTTTGTTTTATCGTCTTTAATAGCCAACCTTCTTCAATAATCAGCTCTTGAAGTATGGATGCATTTGTTCTTTTCTTTACCCAAGATATTCTTAGAACTCGTCTATAACATTTATATTCAAAGGCGTTTATGCGCTGTTCAGCTTGTTTAGTAAGTGTCCAGGTCTCACAGGCGTATGTTGCAATGGGAAAGATGCATGGTCTTAACAATCTAATTTTTGTAGTTCTGTCTGTCCCATTCCATAATTTATTCAGTTGTTTTAGTTTATGAAGAGCAATTGATAGTCGTCGTTTAATTTCTTTCATTGTCACTGTTGTTGGTAATCAATGACCCAAGATATTCAACATTTTCCACCACCTCCAATTTTTCCTCATTAACATATATGTCTTTTGATTATGTGGTTGTTTCGGGATTTGAAATTTAAATATTGAGCATAACCCACTACTGGCAACGCCGATCGCATTCTGGTATGAACCTAAGGCCTATCCACGTCAATATGGAAGCACTATACTCGAGTTTCGCCCTCATTTGAGCTCGTCAGTAGTGCATATCCCTGACCGGATCCGGAAACAGTCCCGGATCACGCGTGTGAAGCGGGTGTGTAACCACGCGGCACACACTGGACACACCAAATTATCACAACAGAACATCACAACGCTACCCATCGTAGGCTATGCTCAAGATTGCCCAATCGCCGCGACCGACGTCCGTCAATCGATGGGACCCGAACTATAATTATGTCTTTCTCCATAATAGTTTTATCTGTATGCAATATCTTTGTTTTTGCTATGTTAAAATATAAGCTGTGGTTTTCACTATTCAATTGGGTTGAGGCTATTAGGTTTCCTATACCATTCTGTGTTGTAGATAGCAATACTGTATCATCAGTATATCGAATCTCTGGTATGTCATGACCGCCGATACTCAGGGCATCATATAGCTCCCTGTTTATATCATCTCTTACATTTCTCAATATATTTTCGGCGTACAGGTTAAGCAAACAGGGGGACAGCACACAACCCTGACGGACTCCTTGCTTGATGTCAAACCAATCGGATGTCTCGCCATCTATTCTAACCGCTGCTTGTTTGTCTACATAGAGCATTCTCATGAGCTGTATTGCATGTTATGGAAAGCCCATATTCCTCATGATTTCCCAAAGTTTCTGATGTTGTACACAGTCAAATGCCTTTGAATAATCCACAAAACATGAGAATATATTTACATTAAATTCTCTGCACTTCTCTATTATTAAAGGTATGTTGAGAATGTGATCTCTTGTTCCTCTTCCTTGTCTAAATCCAGCTTTAACCACGTTAATTTCTTCTTCCATTTTCTTACGAAGTCTTCCCATTATGATTTTTAGTAGAATTCTACTTGCATAACTGATCAGGGCAACAGTTCTATAGTTGGTGCATAATTTCAGGTTGCCCTTTTTTGGTATTGGAATGAAGATAGTTCTCTTCCAATCTTTTGGACAAATACCATATTTCCATATCTTTCTACATAATGCGTGATTGATTTGTATGCTTTCTTCTCCTCCCGCTTTAATTAATTAGTTCAGCTGGTATCTCATCACATCCAGGTGATTTACCATTCTTCGGGTTTTTTTATTGCCCATGCAATTTCGTCTAATGAGGGTTCAGGTTCTGTCTCTGTTGTCATTGGCTTATGTATCTCATTCATACCCTCACTGTCACTCATATTATACATTCCACTGCAGTACTCCTGCCATCTTTCTAGAATTTGTCTAGATTCTATTAAGGTATTTCCCATCTTGTCACAGATAACATTCAATTGAGGTTGAACATTTCTTGTCAATATCTTCATTTCCTTGAACATTTCATAATCTCTTCCAGTCTTATGATATTGCTCTATTCTGGTACAACAATCTTGTATATATTGATTTTTGTCCTTTCTTGTGTTCTTTCTTATTTCTCGAGTTAAAGATTTATACTTCATCCTGCTGTTATCGAGCTCTCCTTTCTGTTTCAGTTCCCTTCGTTATTTTATTAATTCTAACATGTCTGATGTATGAACAAATATATCAGTAGTGAATAAACAGATATATCACAGGTACATGAACAAAATACCACTAGTGAATAAAAAAAATATATCACATTTACATGAACAAAATACCATTACTGTATGAGCAAATATATCATTAGTGAATAAACAAATATATCACAGGTACATGAACAAAATACCACTTGAGTATGAGCAAATATATCAGTAGTAAATGAACAAATATATCACAGTTACATGAACAAAATACCACTAGTGTATGGGCAAATATATCAGTAGTGAATAAACAAATATATCACAGATTAAAAATGTAGTTACATACTAATATTTTCACAGGTAAATGAACAAACTACCACTAGTGTATGAGCAAGTATATCAGTAGTGTATGAACAATTATGTCACTAGTGTATGAACAAACATATCACTAACATATAAACACATATATCACAATGTATGAATGGAAATATTACTAGTATATGAACAAATTTACCACTAGTTTATGAACAATTATATCAATAGTGTATGAAAACAAGTCACTAGTGTATGAACAAATACATAACTAGTGTATGAACAATTATATCACAACTGTATGAACAAACATATCACTATTGTATAAACAAATATATCACTATTGTATAAACAAATATATCACTAATGTATGAACAAATATATCACTAGTGTATGAACATATATATATCAATAGTGTGTGAACAAATATATTTCTAGTGTATGAACAAATGTATAACTAGTATATGAACAAATAAATCACTAGTGTTTGAACACATATATCACTAGTGTATAGATAAATATATCACTAATGTATGAACAAATATATCACTAATGTATGAACAAATATATCACTAGTGTATGAACAAATATATCACTAATATATGAACAAATATATCACTCTAGTGTGAAGAACAACATCACTAATATATGAACAAATATATCACTAGTGTTTGAACAAATATATCACTAATGTATGAACAAATATATCACTAATGTATGAACAAATATATCATTCTAAGTGTGAAGAACAACATCACTAATGTATGAACAAATATATCACTCTAGTGTGAAGAACAACTCCACTAATATATGAACAAATATATCACTAATATATGAACAAATATATCACTCTAGTGTGAAGAACAACATCACTAATATATGAACAAATATATCACTAATGTATGAAAAAATATATCACTAATGTATGAACAAATATATCACTCTAGTGTGAAGAACAACATCACAAATGTATGAACAAATATATCACTCTAGTGTGAAGAACAACTCCACTAATATATGAACAAATATATCACTAGTGTATGAACAAATATATCACTAATGTATGAACAAATATATCACTCTAGTGTGAAGAACAACTCCACTAATATATGAACAAATATATCACTCTAGTGTGAAGAACAACATCACTAATGTATGAACAAATATATCACTCTAGTGTGAAGAACAACTCCACTAATATATGAACAAATATATCACTAGTGTATGAACAAATATATCACTAATGTATGAACAAATATATCACTCTAGTGTGAAGAACAACATCACTAATATATGAACAAATATATCACTAGTGTATGAACAAATATATAACTAATATATGAACAAATATATCACTAATATATGAACAAATATATCACTCTAGTGTGAAGAACAACATCACTAATATATGAACAAATATATCACTAATATATGAACAAATATATCACTAATGTATGAACAAATATATCACTCTAGTGTGAAGAACAACATCACTAATATATGAACAAATATATCACTAATGTATGAACAAATATATCACTAATGTATGAACAAATATATCGCTCTAGTGTGAAGAACAACTCCAATAATATAAACAGGAGGCCAGCGTGGCCGAATGGATAAGAAAGTGCATTCCTAAACTTCCGGTGCTCTGATGTCGAGGCAGTGGGTTTAACCCCTACAGAAATCAGTTGGACTAAAATGTTGACTTCTTATCCGTGACTTGGGAACGTAAATTACAAGTACCTCTGAAGTAGGAGTGAGTTAGCCTGATGGCGAGGGACACTGGTAATAGGGAAAGCTAATCCACGCGCAAATATCAGCTCAGTACATTAAAAGTAGTAGGACGTTTACGTATTACGCTTGAGGTCTAAGTGAGCAAACAATCAAATAAACTAATTGAAAAACATTTATATAGAATTTGTTTCAATGTTGAACCAACGTTACGTGACAGTAAGATGCCTTACATAAGAAAATAATCAAATTGATTAGACAGTAAGTAATAAATTATTGAATAAACCCATTGATAAATTTGGGGACAATCATAACACCAGATGGAAGATGAGTGACAGAGATCAAAAGCCGACAACCCCAAGCACAACCCCAACTTTCGAAGATGAGAAGTATCTTATGAAACAAATCTCTGTCATGTGTTAAATATCAGAAAGGGAGAACTGGAGTGTTATATCGAACATGTTAAGCTGTAGGGCAGTCGATCTTAGAGTCTGAATGAACAAATTAGGAAGAGATTAGAGGTTACGAAGATGGGGTTTCTGAGACGAATTCCTGAATGCCTTTAATCGACAGAGTAATAACTAACAGCGATTGGCTGGAAGGGGTTAACGACAAATTAATCCAATTCTCACTATAATAACTATTATAAACTAGAATATTACACGCAACTAATAAGAAAGTAAAAAATTATACGCAACTTTAAGAAAGTAGAATATTACACTCATATATAAGAAAGTAGAATATTACACTCATATATAAGAAAGTAGAATATTATACGCATCTATAAGAAAGAGTGTTAACTTACGGCTGCAAATCCTGGACAATTAGTAAACAGGCGAAAAATAACCCCATGGAAGCCTTGGAGATGTGGTTGTATAGAATGCTGAACATTAATTGGACAGACAAAATGAGCAATCTGGATATTTTAAGGGAAGCTGAGTCACAAAGACAACTTATCACAAACATCAGAAAGAGGCAGTCATTGTATTTTGGCCACGTTATGAGAAGACAAGAACTGGAACATGTTGTGACAAACGGAAAGATTTGCAGAAAGAGAGACAGAGGAAGACAGCGGGAGAAGATTCTTGACAGTTTTGTGTCATGGCACGGAAGGGAGTCAACATATGAATTCATCCATGCCGTCGAAGCTCGCAGTTTGTGGAAAGTCATCATCACCCTCGCCAGCCGGCAAGGCATTGGACGATAAGAAAGAGATGACAATGATCAGTATCCATACAACAAGAAGAACAAGGCGACGACTGGAAAGATCAGAGGTATAAGAGAAAGAGGCGGACACAGAGAAATGAAGTTCATTTGTCCACAGCGGTCACATTAATAGAAATAATCCAGTACAAGACCAATTGAGATTTGTCTTTGTCTGCGTTCTCCCGCTTTGAACTCAGGCGTGGTCCATACAGGTGCCACCACGTTTAGCGCACTGGACTGAATTTTGCGTGTGGCTTAGCTTTCCCTATTACCAGTGTCCCTGGCCTTCACGAGAAGCTATTCCGACTTCTCAGGTACTTGTAATTTGCGTCACCAGGCCAAGGACGAGAAATCAACATTTCAGTCCAACTGACCCGTGTAAGGGTTGAACCCGCTACCTCTGTATCACCACACCGGATATTTCAGAACGAGCGCTCTTATCCATAACGGAATGTCTACACCGTTTGGCAGGGGCTCACGATGATGATGATGATGATGATGATGATGATGATGATGATGATGATGATGATGATGATGATGATGATGATGACACAAACATATATCAGTAAACACATCTTAGAGAAGTGGGACAGACAGGGGCGCACGATGATGATGATGATGATAACACAAACATATATCTGTAACCACATCTTAGAGAAGTGGAACAGACAGGGGCGCATGATGATGATGATGATGATGATGATGATGATGATGATGATGATGATGATGATGATGATGACACAAAGATATATCAGTAAACACATCTCAGAGAAGTGGGACAGACAAGGGCGCACGATGATGATGATGATGATGATGATGATGATGATGATGATGAGGAGGAGGAGGAGGAGGAGGAGGAGGATGATGATGATGATGATGATGATGATGATGATGATGATGATGATGATGATGATGATGATGATGACACAAACATAAATCTGTAAACACATCTTAGAGACGTGGGACAGACATGGACGCATGATGAGGATGACACAAACATATATCTGTAAACACATCTTAGAGAAGTGGGACAGACAGGGGCGCACGATGATGATGATGATGATGATGATGATGATGATGATGATGATGATGATGATGATGATGATGATGATGATGATGATGATGATGACACAAACATATAACTGTAAACACATCTTAGAGAAGTGGGACAGACAGGGGCGCACGATGATGATGATGATGATGATGATGATGATGATGATGATGATGATGATGATGATGATGATGATGACACAAACATAAATCTGTAAACACAGCTTAGAGACGTGGGACAGACATGGACGCATGATGATGATGACACAAACATATATCTGTAAACACATCTTAGAGAAGTGGGACAGACAGGGGCGCATGATGATGATGATGATGATGATGATGATGATGATGATGATGATGATGATGATGATGATGATGATGATGACACAAACATATAACTGTAAACACATCTTAGAGAAGTGGGACAGACAGGGGCGCACGATGATGATGATGATGATGATGATGATGATGATGATGATGATGATGATGATGATGATGATGATGATGATGATGATGATGATGATGATGATACAAACATATATCTGTAAACATATCTTAGAGGAGTGGGACAGACAGGGGTGCACGATGATGATGATGATGATGATGATGATGATGATGATGATGATGATGATGATGATGATGATGACACAAAGATATATCAGTAAACACATCTCAGAGAAGTGGGACAGACAGGGGCGCACGATGATGATGATGATGATGATGAGGAGGAGGAGGAGGAGGAGGAGGAGGATGATGATGATGATGATGATGATGATGATGATGATGATGATGATGATGATGATGATGATGATGATGATACAAACATATATCTGTAAACATATCTTAGAGGAGTGGGACAGACAGGGGTGCACGATGATGATGATGATACAAACATATATCTGTAAACATATCTTAGAGGAGTGGGACAGACAGGGGTGCACGATGATGATGATGATGATGATGATGATGATGATGATGATGATGATGATGATGATGATGATGATGATGATGATGATGATGATGATGATGATGATGATGATACAAACATATATCTGTAAACACATCTTAGAGGAGTGGGACAGACAGGGGTGCACGATGATGATGATGATGATGATGATGATGATGATGATGATGATGATGATGATGATGATGATGATGATGATGATGATGATGATGATGATGATGATGATGATGATGATGATGATGACACAAACATATATATGTAAACACATCTTAGAGAAGTGGGAAAGAAATCAGAGAGATAACTGTTCAATCTCCCAGCAAATGATCGTCTACGTCCCCAATTTATTTACAGAAACCAATATTCGTGGGGAATTGATCCATTATTTTGGAGGGGAAAAAAACGAGACACAAGGAAGGAAATAGAATTCCTTGACAATAATTCTGGCAAAGTTTGACAGCTATGTAGGATGAAAAACAAAACAGTCAGTATTGTAGTATATCTGAGTGTATCTGAGGGATGAGTGGCTAAGTGAAAGGTCCCCCCGGTTTCGTATCGGTAGACCTGGTAAATCTTGCTCGCTTTGATCTCAAGAGTAGCTGTACACACTACTTCTAGTTGCGCTGTACTGAATTTTGCTTTATAGGTTAGCTTTCGCTATTAACTGCGTCCCTCCCCATCAGGCGAACCCACTCCGATTTCAGAGGTACTTGTAATTTACGTCCCCGAGTCAATGACGGGAGGTCAACATTTTAGTCAAACAGTCCGGTGTAGAAGTTGAACCTCTTACCTCGGCATCAGCACACCGGATGTTTAAGAACGTGTGTTCTTATCCATTTGGACATGCTGATCTCCTGGTAGGAGATGTGTGGACAGAGGACAGTCCTTTCTTCCTTTCCCTGTGTCGTGGATCGCATGTCGAGTCTTCATGGATAAGATAGTAAATCTAACAGGTCTCGCGGTCACGTTACTCACAATGAAAATCCTTCGACAGTTGATAATCGAACAGATCTGGTCGAATAGACAGCGCCTAGCTCACGTTCAGGCTACACAACCACCCACAACAGTCTATTAATTATAACAGGTATGTTTCCTGTGTGCGTGCTTCTCGATTCTACTCTGAGATAGAGTTCGTGCACTGTGCTAAGATTTGCCTTGTGAGATCAATGAGAGGAGTCTGACCACGTATGAAAGTGTCCGTGTGCGGTTGAACACAACGAAGTCAATGTTAGTGGGGGAGGGTGGCTGAGTGGTCTCGAGGTATGGTGTCCGCCTAAAGTGCTGGAGGTCCCGGGCTCAAGCCCCGGCGAGGACCGGGATTTTTTCGCGTAGACCTCTAATAATAAATTTCTTCTGGTCTCTGGGTAGTGAGATCGGACGCTTGTGTGTATTGTTGCGCACGTAAAAAATATCCTTAGGCAGTTGGAAATCGAAAATGAAATCGTATGTGTGTGTTATTGAGTAGTCTAACGACGCTGCCCGGGCAAAATTTCGAGTTTAAAAATCTACCCAAAGTATTTCAGGATCCTCGCCGGTGCTACAGAGTTCGTGCACTGAGCTGAGCTTCACCGGACTCAGGCATGAGTTAGGAGTAGAACGGAGCACTTATGGGTTACACCCGTGTACCGTGATGTTGATTCATCGACTAAACTAAACTAAACTGAAGTCATTGTTAGTATAGTTCACCACAGCTGGTGTCCCCTGGGCGGGTTTCATTTGATTCAACAACCACCTGCTCTCGTCACTGCGTGGAGGTGGGGGGGGGGGGGGGTTTAAATTTAATATGTCATCTCGGACAGATATACAGTTGTAGCTTCCTAGAGCTGGGAACTTGCGCCTTCGGATGTTAGAATGTAATACTTTAAGCTCTTGGCCACCCAGCCTCCGGAGAGTGACAAGAATATGACAAGTTAGACAAACTAATTCACAAACTCCGAGCTACCTTTGGCCATTGTTTAAATATAACGCAAGACATAGCGAACGACTAAATATACTTCATGTCCCTAAACCTAGGATAGACTTATATAAAACAAGCTTAGCATACTCTGCCGCTCAGTTGTGGAACAATCTTCCACAAGAAATCAAAGACACCACCAATCATGATACATACATTCGCAACCTGTTTGAACACTACCTTAGTACAGACTACATACCCCCATAAACAAAAACACAAACAGACAATAATAATGGTAACTTATCTCAAACAACTAGCCAAAAATCATTCCCATATGTATGGCACGTTACACCCTCCTTAAAAGTCGCTTAAAAGTCGACAGGGTCGACTTCATTGCACCGGGTTTTATCCCATATGGCTCGGTCTCTTTCCGCAGCACGGAAAGCGTCGCACAAAGCACGAACTCCGTAGCTTTTAGCGACGACCCACAGGAGCCTCCGAAACATTTAACTCGTAAACCGAAGGACGCGGCCCAGAATCGAACCCACAACCTTCGGAGCACGAGTCAAACGGCTTGACCAATTCGCCACAGTAGGTATTTATAATGCCCATGTTAAACACTGCCTCAACGAGTCATATATTATTGATTATTTTTCATGCGTTGTAATGCTATTGTTCTTTTGTTGTTAAAATGTGCTTCATAAGTGATGTTGAATGAAAGAATGTATGAGAGGAAATAGAGAAGAAGGGCAGAATATCAGACGGGCCTGCGTGCCCAATTCTTAACCCTTTGAGAATAAAAGACTTTCGTTCGTTCGTTCGTTCTATCTATCTATCTATCTATCTATCTATCTATCTATCTATCTATCTATCTATCTATCCATCTATCTATCTATCTATCTATCTATCTATCTATCTATCTATCTATCTATCTATCTATCTATCCATCCATCCATCCATCCACCCATCCATCTATCTATCTATCTATCTATCTATCTATCTATCTATCTATCTATCTATCTATCTGTCTGTCTGTCTGTCTGTCTGTCTGTCTGTCTATCTGTCTGTCTGTCTATCCATCTGAGAGAGAGAGAGAGAGAGAGAGAGAGAGAGAGAGAGAGAGAGAGAGAGGACGTGTGTATGTACAAGTAAACGTTTGTTAGTGAGTTTGTGATTGTGAGTATATGTGTATGCGTGGGAGTGTGTATATGTGTGTGTTATTGAGTGGGTGCATAACTGTGAGAGTTTGTGTAAATGATGTTATAAAATGTATGCAGGGTTGTATGTATGCTGTTATTTATGTGCGTGTGTACGTGTGTCTGCCTGCCTGTCTGTGTCATAACATGCTAATAAGTATTGTTTATGTTTACAACATTCATTAGACAATGTGTTTATTTTCTATGAGAATGTAAATGCACAATAGATAGCTGAAAGATGAGTTATGGAAGGGCCAAATGTAAGACGGCCTGCGTGCCCAATTTGTGACCTTTTGAAAATAAAGTTCGCTCCTTCTGTCTTTCTGTCTGTCTGTCTGTCTGTCTGTCTGTCTGTCTGTCTGTCTGTCTGTCTGTCTGTCTGTCTGTCTGTTTATCCATTCATCCGTGTGTGTCTCTATCTGGCAATCAACCTACCTATTTATCTATCATTCCTTTTATCCATCCGTCAGTTTGTTTGTCAACCTACTATTTATCCATCAGTCAAGCCATCTATGTTTGAACGCGTTCAATTACAGCTTCTTGTCAAGTTGTCTAATTGATATTATCTTTATATTTTCCCACACATGTATTTCTATCTCCCGGCACCACCCTCTGATTCCCCCTCACACACAAGCTACCTGTACACATCAAACTGCCATCTATCACACCACACTTTCAGCTTTATCTACCTCGTAAACCACTCCAGCCACATAAGAACATTGTCACTTACCTTGAGTCAGTTGTCTGTGCCAGTACTAATGACGCCGAGTCAGTCGCTAACTCTCCATCCCTACAGATCGATGACTCGTCCAGCTCTCACTTCTGTGTTGGAGCGAAGTTCTCTGCTCGTCTTCTCCTTGCTTGGACTGGGGTATGGCGGGTTGCTGAGACAAGCTCTGAAAGTTGTGTTCGTGTGAGTTGATTTCTACCCTCTGTACGTGTTGCTCTGGAGGCGAGGTGAGGGTGGCTGGAACCACGATGGGAGACGAGTGAAGTAATAATGGCAGGTAGCCTTCTGGCAGAAATGGAGACAGAGTGACGAGAGATGGAGAATGGGTGACGAAGAGATAGATACGAAGCTGTGATGTTAGAGAGACAGGTGAAAGGGAGTCATGGTAAACAGGAACTAGCGTTGCGTGAGAACTGGCTCTAGAATGTCGAGAAAACTGGGTGTAGAATGGCGAGAGAATTGGGTTAGAATTATAAGCAAATGGATCTACACGGTGAAGGAACTGGTTCTAGACTGTCGAAAGAGCTGGGTCCAGAATATCTAACTGGTTCTAGAATGTCGAAAGGCCTGGTTCTAGAATGTTGAAAGACCTGGCTCTAGAATCGCGAGGAACTGGGTCTGGGATAAGTAGTGAGCAGGGTCTAGAGTGAAGAGAGAACTAAATCTAAACTGGCGCGAGAACTGGACCTAGAATAACGTGAGAACTAGGTCTAAAATAGCGAGAGAACTGGGCCTACAATCGCTACGAACTGGGTCTAGGATAATTAAAAACTGTATTTAGAATTACTTGAGGGTTGTTTATAGAAAACGGGAGAATTCGGCCTAGAATTGTCAGCAAAATGGATCTAGAGTGGTCAGCACGCTGGGAGTAGAAGGTGGGAGAACTGGGTCTAGATCCTGGGAGAACTGGGTCTAGAAGGTGGGAGAACTGGGTCTAGAACCTGGGAGAACTGGGTCTAGAAGGTGGGAGAGCTGGCTCTAGAACGTGGGAGAACTGGGTCTAGAAGGTGGGAGAACTGGCTCTAGAAAGTGGGAGAACTGGGTCTAGAAGGTGGGAGAACTGGCTCTAGAATGACTTGAAAGCTGTTTATAGAATGACGAAAGAATTTGATCTATAACGACGAGAAAACTTGGTATAGTATTGTGGAGAACTTGGTCTACAATGGTGAGAGAACTGGGTCAAAATAGTGGTGTTATAACTGGGTATGACCTGGTGCGAGAACTGGGGTCAAAATGATGTTATAACTGAGTCAAAGTAGTGGTGTCATAACTGGGTCTAGAATGGTCATATAAGTGGGACTAGACGGATTATAAAAGTGGGTCTGGAATGATCATATAACTGGGTCTAGAACTGTCACATTACAGGGTATGGAATGATCATATAACTGGGTCTATAATGATCATATAACTGGATCAAGAATGATCATATAACTGGGTCTATAATGATCATATAACTGGATCAAGAATGATCATATAACTGGGTCTGGAATGATCATATAACTGGGTCTAGAACTGTCACATTACAGGGTATAGAATGATCATATAACTGGGTCTAAAATGATCATATAACTGGGCCTAACATTATCATATAAGTGGGTCTAGGATGGTCAGATATAATGATATGAGAACTGGACCGTGAATCTGTCCTTATCAATGAAAACATTTATAGAAGAGACATAGTTGGTTGATTTCAGTATCTACTCAACTTTCGCCGATGCTGATTGTTTATTGACTCAGGATTACCTCCAATTTCTTACTAAAGCCACTGTCTGTGTTTTAATACTCCAGTTTTATTCCTCTATTATCTAATATACTCAACTGTCTGTCTCGAGTGAAGAACTCATTTACATACAGACAAAAAAGATTTGGGAAGAATTGGTATTCTCCTCTACATTAATATAGATGTTACAACGAGGACAAGCTGGTAGCTTGTTATTACAGTCTAGGTCTTTATTACGTGTTTAGGAAAAGCTCTGCTGAGCGAGTAATTGCATTTTGTAAAATGCTTTCTTGTAGAAAGCGGAGAAAATTAATCAATAGTCTGGCGAGATTCTGCGAGAACAGGGAAAGCTTGTGTTTCTGTCTTCATAAATTTGGCCCGCGTCGCTTAATTTCTCTCAAACAGTAATCACAAAAACAGCTGGCAATGATGGGGCTTAGTGGTCGGGATATTGGAAACTGGGGCCAGAGAATAACTGCGTGGACATGTCGAAATAGTTTATGTTATGTAGATCTGAACTGGGGAGCCGTGAAAGCGGGATGGCTAGACGCTTACCTGCAGGTCCCGTGGTCATGGTTCCAATCCGCATCATCGCAGATTTTCAATTCAGTCCAACATGAGTACCAAGAAATGTTTTGGGAAGTGAAAGAGGCCGGGGTGCTAGTGACCCCCATCACCCCTGGAGTACCGATTGCTATATACAAATATGGATTTAGCACCGTTTGCACAATGTTCATGGGGCGTATAAAAGAAGCTCTGATGCTCGTCTGCAAGGTGTATCACATCATCATCATCTCAGCATCATCATTATATGTCATGCTGGTAAGTGATACTGATGACGTTTCACAATCTCACACGATTCGCAGTTCAGATCCGCTCCTTGTTCTTTCCAAGGTTTTATCTTTTGTGGAAGCCGTTCATGTGTTTATGTCTTTGTCTTCTTCTGGCCTGTTTCCTGTCACATTTGTCCATTGTCACTAAGTTTTGGATTGCGTGTGTCCTCATAACACGACCATAACCCTTGCCTTGCTGCATCCGATTTCTTTATTCAACAGGAGTGTTGCACCTTCTTCTCCAGAAACTAGCTAAGCATGCTGAGGAAGGTGGGGACAGGCAAACTTCGGGCAGAGCGGCTTGCTTCGCTTCGGAAGTCACGGGTGACAAGCATCGTCTGGATCTTTTCTCCGGGGCATGCTGGTGTGCTGGGGAATGAACGGGCGGACAGATTGGCTGGCTCTGCAAAGCTTGGTGGAGTATTGATGCATGACAAAGCAGACGTGGTTGCGGCCTTGTGGGAGCACGTGTACACCTCGGAGGAGCAAATGGATCACCATAGTCTGGCAAGAATGCGACAGCGAGGAGTGACGAGGGGATCTGGCCAACAATCGTCGCTCAGAGGAAAGGCGAGACGGACATATAATCAGATTGCTACTGGTACTATTGGTGTTGGAACACTTCGCTGGCTGCTGGGGATGGGGACGGGGCGCTTATGAGAATGCCCCGAATGCTGTGATGTCGGTTCCTAAATCAATCATTCAATCAATCAAACAAACACGACACCCAAATACTTCGACATCACATAAATGGTTAGATTTAGTGATACACCACAGGAAAAGTTAGATTTAGTGTTACACCACATAAAAGGTTAAGTTTAGTCACACATCACATGAAAGGTTAGATGTAGTGATACACCACAGACCAAGTTAGAATTAGTGATACATCACAGAAAAGGTTAGATTTAGTGATGTACTACAGAAAATGTTAGATTTAGTGATGCACCGAAGAAGGGTTAGATGTAGTGTGATACACCACAGAAAAGGTTAGATTTAGTGATCCACTACATAAACGGTTAAATTTAGAGATACACCACAAAAAAGGTTAGATTTAGTGATGCACAATATAAAAGGTTAAATTTAGTGATACACCACAGAAAAGGTTAGATTTATTTATACCCATAGAAAAGGTTAGATTTAGTGATGCACCATAGAAAAGGTTAGATTTAGTGATACACTACAGAAAGGCTTAGCTGTAGTGTGATATACCACAGAAAATCTTGTACTTGAGGGTTTCTAAAATAGAGCCCCGTTGTTTTACACTGGCACAGTTCCAATATAGAATACGGATGTTCCTGAGTCCTAGACGGTGACACTTGAGTCTAAAACGTCTCAAGCCACCGCGCTTACCTGGCTTCTTTTTCCCTGCGCGGCTACCACGCCGCTTCGGTATGTTGACTGCTGATCGTTCGAAAAACACACGTTGTTCCGCAGTGCTGCACAAGGCAGCCCTCTTCCAACGGAAAGTAGTTTTTAGATGTGGCAGTTGGACTTCGGAACCAACAACAATATATCCTGGCCTACCACAGGGATCACCATTATCTCCGGTACTGTTCAACGCCTACACAGTGAGAATCACCAGTGAGCAGATCACTGGACCTGGCAGGACATTGTCATATGCCGATGATGTTTTAGTGTATCGTCAGGGTAAGGATAGAGAGGAGGTTGCTGTGGAACTACAAACCGAACTCAATCGCATAAGTACTTGGTGTGATGAAGCTGGGGCAATGGTCAACCCAACAAAGGCAACAGTGACTTGGTTCTCGTTGAATAATCATATTGTCAACAATCCAACACCAACTGTAATGCTGTGTTCAGAGACGGTGGAAAGAACGCAGGCAATGAATTACCTGGGGATACGGTTTGATCGAAGCCTTGCTTATAATGTGCACATAGACCAGGTGATAACAAAGGCCAAGCGGGGATTTGGCAGCGATGCGGGTGATGGCGGCAGCAAACTGTGAGCAGCGCCATCTATGTCTTCTGTACGAGGGGCTGGTCATGTCTGTTTTGGAGTATGCAATGGCAATCCTGACTCTCAGCCATAAGCAGATAGAAAGGATGGAAAGGATACAGAATGAAGCTATGCGCATTATTCTTGGATGTACAAGAGATACAGCATGCAGGGCGATGCGCTACCTTCTTGATTTTCCAACCATTGAAGAGAGAATGCAAGTTTGCAGGGCACGCGCCTACCTCAGAATTAACGCAAACACACAGCATCCACTGCATAGTGAAATTAGGAAGGTGAAGGGCAGCAGGTTAAAAAGAGGACGGCCGTGGATGGGTCAAGCTGAAGACATTCTTCAACAGGTGTGTTCACTTGAGGACTTAGAACCTGGCGAGGAGTGGGTGCAAGTGCCAACAGACTTCTGCACATCCTTTTCAGTTTGCATCCAACTAGATAGAAAATGCAGACAAGAAAATCCGGCTGCTGTGGAGGCTGAAGTACAAGCGTTGATTTTCGAGAATTCGCTAGACAGTGACGC
>JACEFZ010028264.1:0-270000 GCA_014155875.1 Cepaea nemoralis | reverse complement strand
GAATGCTTGACGTCTCTGGAGGAGGATTTCCTGCAGTGGTTTTTCTGTCCTGCCTTTTCTTCACAGCTCTTGCAGTCCTGGTTGCCTCACATATAACTGCACCTTTGCGCAATGATGCACGCCACGAATTTCGGTCTCTGGCTGCAGCCTCCCAGGTGTCATGATGAATTCCAAAAGCATTCAGTGAAATTTTCAGAGTGTCTTTAAAACGTTTCCTCTGGCCACCTTGGGAGCGTTTACCACAACGCAGTTCGCTGTAAAAAATTCGTTTAGGGAGCCTGTGATCTGGCATGCGAGTCAAGTGACCAGCCCAGCGAATCTGATTCTTCATCAGTAGAGTGTGGATACTGGGCATGGATGCTCTTTCTAGGACTTCAGTATCTGGAATCTTGTCTTGCCATTTAATCTTCAGTAGCTTCCTTAGGCAGACTGTGTGGAAGTGGTTTAATTTCCTAGCGTGTCGCTGATAAACAGTCCAGGTTTCACAAGCATATAGCAGTGTGGATAATACAACTGCTTTGTAGACTTTTAGCTTTGTTTGCAGGCTTATTCCAGTTCTGTCCCATACATTCTTGTACAGTCTGCCAAAGGCTGCACTGGCCTTGGAGATTCTTGCATTCACTTCGTCATCGATTGTGGCAGCTTGTGACACGGTGCTGCCAAGATAGGTAAATTTGTCCACAACACTTAGTCTATGATCATTCACTTTGATATTCGGCACAGTGTGATTATTCCCTGGAGCTGGCTGGTACATAACTACAGTCTTCTCCAAGTTGATATTGAGCCCAAAGTTGGCACAGGCATGTGAGAAAGCTGAAACGTTATGTTGCATGTCCGCCTCTGAGTTGGCGTATAGAGCGCAATCATCAGCAAACAGGAGCTCTCTGACTGTGCCACTGTTAATTTTGGTTTTAGCTTTCAGCCTTCTGAGATTGAATAACTTTCCATCCATACGGTAGTTGATGTCTATTCCAATGTCGTCGTTCTCGAAGGCATTCATCAACATGGCTGAAAACATGAGGCTGAACAGTGTTGGTGCCAGGACACATCCTTGCTTCACTCCATTGGTGACAGGAAAGGGTTCAGACAGCTCACCATTTTCCTGTACTCTTGCCTGCATGCCGTCATGAAATAGCCGCACTATTTGGACAAACTTTCGTGGACAGCCATATTTTGCCATAATCTTCCACAGTCCTTCTCTGCTGACTGTATCAAAAGCCTTGGTAAGGTCAATGAAAGTGGAGAACATTTCACAGTTCTGTTCCTGACATTTCTCTTGCAGCTGCCTCGCAGCGAAAATCATGTCAACAGTTCCACGTTCTTTTCTGAAGCCACATTGACTCTCAGGAAGAAGACCTTGATCGAGATGGGCTGTGAGGCGATTGAGAAGAATTCTGGCGAGTATCTTCCCTGCAATTGAAAGCAAGGAGATGCCTCGGTGGTTGTCACAGGATTGGCGGTTTCCTTTACGTTTGTAAAGGTGGACTATTGACGCGTCCTTAAAATCTTGTGGCATGGTCTCGTTCATCCATATGTTTGTGGAGACTCGGTGAAGCTGCTCTGTTAGGACCGGCCCACCTGCCTTGTATATCTCTGCTGGGATGGAGTCAGGACCAGGTGCCTTGCCGCTGGAGAGTTGCTGGATGGCTTTGTTTATTTCCACTATGGTTGGCAGGTCATCAAGAGTCTCATTGGTGGGAACTTGAGGAAGGCAATTGATGGTTTCATCATCGAAGAAGGAAGTTGCATTTAAGATTTTGCTGAAATGCTCTGCCCAGCGTTGGAGGATTTCTTTCTTATCGGTGAGCAATGTTCCCCCATCTGCACTGAGGAGGGGAACTATGCCTGGTGATGAAGGACCATAGACCGCTTTCAGTGAGTCGTAGAAGTTTTTCATATCGTGTCTGTCAGCAAAGCCCTGAATTTCATCAGCTTTGCTGCTCAGCCAGGAGTCCCGCATGTGCCGAAGTTTCTGCTGCACTACTCTCTGAATGTTCTTGAAAGCATCTTTTTTTGATGTTGACTTTGGGTCATTCAAATGTGCCTTGAGGAGAAGATGTTTCTCGGCCAGCAATTGGTTGATGTCTTCGGAATTTTCATCAAACCAGTCTTTATGCTTTCGGGGGGCTGGACCCAGGATTTCCATAGCAGTGTTGTAAATCGTGTCCTTTAGGGCTCTCCATTCTGTTTCTGTATCCTGTTTAGCTTCAGCATTGGGCTTGAGGCGGTCTTCCAGCATATTTTCAAACGACTGCTGCATTTTCTTGCTGTTTAGGCGGGTGACATTTAGCTTTGTTTGCATTTTTGCCCCTTGAGGACGCCGTGGTGGCCTGATGTGGATGTTCATTTTCGAGACAATGAGACGATGGTCTGTCCAACATTCGGCACCACACATGGATTTTGTCACTCGAACGTCTTGTCTGTCACTCCTCCTGACGATTACATATATATATAGTTTATTGTAATATATATGATATTGTTTTGTATTCTGTGTATTTTGAGATTCTGTCTGCTGTATATGTTTAGAATGTTTATCCTATTATCTTCTATAGAATCAGTATAATTGTAATCTTTGATTTACAGCTTTTTCAATTTTATATTAAACTTCTCACATTTATCAACATTAATCGTAGGTTATCAGAGCATGAACAAACATAACTCTGTGTTACTGTGTTACACTGTTGACCATTTTACAGATTACTCCAGTCCAGGAGCATTAATTATGAAACCAGTGCTATTGAGAATAGAACTGACAAATTGTACTCTGTACATCATCTAATTCTGTATATGAATTTTTGTTTTTCTTCTTCTTCTTCTTCTTCTTCTTCTTCTTCTTCTTCTTCTTCTTCTTCTTCTTCTTCTTCTTCTTCTTCTTCTTCTTCTTCTTCTTCTCCTCCTCCTCCTCCTCCTCCTCCTCCTCCTCCTCCTCCTTCTGCTTCTGTCTTGAATCCCCTTTGAAGCAAAGATCCACAACAATTTCATGCAAGCTCTTCTACTCTTTGCAGTTACTTTCTTACATCTCCACCCGGCTCACCCCATACCTTGCCTATATTCTTCTTCTTTTTCTTCAGCTTTCCGAGCCATTGAGGTTCTTTGCTTGCCTATATTACTTAAATAAATCTCTAACTCTCTTTTCCACATATTTTTAGGTCTCTCTACATTCTTTTGCCTTGTAGGTTTCCATTCAGGGTTCTTTTCAGGTGCCATTCCTGAGTGAAAGAATGAAGGAATGTTAAGTCTATATATATCTCACAGGGATCACCATTATCTCTGGTGCTGTTCAACACCCACACTGTGAGAATCACCGGTAGCAGATCACTGGACCAGGGAGGACATTGTCATATGCCGACGATGTATCAGTGTATCGTCAGGGTAAGGATAGAGATCAGATTGCCGTAGAACTACAAACCGAACTCAATCGCACAAGCACGTGGTGTTTTGAAGCTGTTGCAGTGGTCAGTCCAACGAAGGCAACAGTGACATGATTCTCTTTGAATAATCATATTGTCAACACTTCAACAGCAACTGTAAATCTGTGCTCAGAGACTGGAAAGAATGCAGGCAATATGATTTTATCGAAGCCTTGCTTATACTGAGCACATAGACCAGATGATAACCAAGGTCAAATGGAGTTTGGCCGCGATGTGGATGATGGCGGCGGCAAACTGTGAGCAGTGCCATCTATGTATATATACGAGGGTCTGGTCCTTTCTGTTTTTGTGTATGCGATGGCAATCCTGACTCTCAGCCATAAGCAAATGGAAAGGATACAGAATGAGGCTATGCATATTATTCTTGGATGTACAAGAGACACAGCATGCAGAGCGATGTGCTACCTTCTTGATTTTCCAACCATGGGGGACAGAATACAAATTTGCTGAGCACGCGCCTACCTCAGAGTCAACGCAAACACACAGCGTCCACTGCATAGTGAAATTAAGAAGGCAAAGGGCAGCAGGTTAAAAAGAGGAAAGTCACCAGGCACTGTAGTCACACCAGGCACTGTAGTCACACCAGGCACTGTAGTGTCACCATTTACTGTAGTCATACCAGTCACTAGTCTGACCTGTCACTGTAGTCACACCGAGCACTTTGGTGACAATAGGCACTCTAGCCACACCTGGCACTGTAGCCACACCTGGCACTGTAGTTACTGTAGCTACACCTGGCACTGTAGCCACACCTGGCACTGTAGCCACACCTGGCACAGTAGTCACACCTGGCACTGTGGTCACACTAGGCACTCTAGCGACACCTGGCACTGTAGTCACACCTGGCACTGTAGTCACACCTGGCACAGTAGTCACACCTGGCACTGTAGTCTCACCTGGCACTGTAGTCTCACCTGGCACTGTAGTCACACGTGGCACTGTAGTCTCACCTGGCACTGTAGCCACACCTGGCACTGTAGTCACACGTGGCACTGTAATCCCATTACTTGGTCTTCTATCCATAGTGGCCTTGTGAAAGTGTTGCACAGAGCACAAACTCTATAGCTTAGAGACAACACCCAAAACAAGTGCACTCGTCAACTGTATGACGGAGTCTGAGAACACACCCACAGTCTTTGTAGCTTGAGGAAGGGGCTTTTGACCACTTGGAAACACTCAGTTAAACATCTGTAAATATGGTTTGACCTCATTTTCCAATGTAATCTCTTCTCTGTTTAAGGAGACCTTCGGAGAACAGACATGTATTGGATGCAAAAATTGTGGGAGAGCCCAGCTGTGAACAGCATCCTCCGCTTCATACATGACATCTACCCCCACGTGGCATCCACAGATTTCCTTTGGCAGAGGTAAGCAGTGTGTGAGTGTGTGTGGGGCTGTAAGTATATATGTGTAAGTGTATTATTGTACCTTTATGTGTGAGAGTGTGAGGGGGACTGTAAGTGTATATATGATTAAGTGTATTAATGTAACTGTGTGTGTGGGGCTGTAAGTGTATATTGTAACTTTGTGTGTGTATGTATTAATGTAACTATATGTGAGTGTGTATGTATGAATGTGTATGTGTTAGTTAGTTAGTTCCCATTATGCTCCGTTCCTGTGCCAGTGAATATCACATAAAATGCTCCTCACTGCCCTATGTGAACAATGGAATAGACGGGAGCATCAGCAAGCCAACAGCCCACACAGGTACACTGCATAATGCCGCTGCCAGAATGCCAACACAAAAGTCCTCCACGAAAATTACAGTTCTTCGTCGATGGAATCGGCAGTCACCAGAAAGACTTCACTGACCCGGGTTTTATCCCCTTATGGCTCAGTTTCTTTCCACAGGGAAAGCGCCGCACAAAGCATGAACTCCAAAGCTCCAGCGATGACTCTCAGGAGTCTCCTGAAAAATGCACTCGTGAACCATAAAGACAAACCAGTCAATTCAGCAACAGCCGGCCGCCATTGTTCCGAACATGCAGTTCACGCTACAAACAACCGCGGATAGATGTAAAAGCATTCCACGTGAAATTCACAGCTCACAGTGTCGCGCCACACACTCGGTAGCAGGGCGACGGAACCATGCACTACGTGAGGAAAGTGCAAATGCAAACCGTAGCCACAAGCTTAAACACTCCAGAGCTTTAATGGTTTAAATGTTTATCCGCCATCTTGTATATGTATGTGTGTATTCATGGAACAATGTATGTGTGTAAATGCTTCCCAATATGCTTATGTGTGTATGTGTGATTAGTGTTTGTATGCAGCTTTATATTTTGATTGTTGGATGCTGTATTTTGTAAGGTTAAAACAAAGCACTATGGAGAATATAGAAAATAAAAACACACACGTAGTTATATGATACTAGCTGTATTCATTGATAAACAATTAGCGTAGCCATTAGTGCAGGTTTTCTCCAGTCACACAACGTGACATTCCAATGGAAATTCTCCTCTACTCTACTTGTTGAAGAAGTCTCCTCCTCTACTCTGATTGTTGAAGAAGTCTCCTCTACTCTGCTTGTTGAAGAAGTCTCCTCTACTCTACTTGTTGAAGAAGTCTTCTCCTCTACTCTGCTTGTTGATGAAGTCTCCTCTACTCTGCTTGTTGAAGAAGTCTCCTATACTCTTCTTGTTGAAGAAGTCTCCTCTACTCTACTTGTTGAAGAAGTCTCCTCTACTCTACTTGTTGAACAAGTCTTCTCCTCTACTCTGCTTGTTGATGAAGTCTCCTCTACTCTGCTTGTTGAAGAAGTCTCCTATACTCTTCTTGTTGATGAAGTCTCCTCTACTCTGCTTGTTGAAGAAGTCTCCTCTACTCTACTTGTTGAAGAAGTCTTCTCCTCTACTCTGCTTGTTGATGAAGTCTCCTCTACTCTGCTTGTTGAAGAAGTCTCCTATACTCTTCTTGTTGATGAAGTCTCCTCTACTCTGCTTGTTGAAGAAGTCTCCTCCTCTACTCTGCTTGTTGAAGAAGTCTCCTCTACTCTGCTTGTTGAATAAGTCTCCTCTACTCTGCTTGTTGAAGAAGTCTCCTCCTCTACTCTGCTTGTTGAAGAAGTCTCCTCTACTCTGCTTGTTGAAGAAGTCTCCTCTACTCTGCTTGTTGAAGAAGTCTCCTCTACTCTACTTGTTGAAGAAGTCTCCTCCTCTACTCTGCTTGTTGAAGAAGTCTCCTCTACTCTTCTTGTTGAAGAAGTCTCCTCTACTGTGCTTGTTGAAGAAGTCTCCTCCTCTACTCTGCTTGTTGAAGAAGTCTCCTCTACTCTGCTTGTTGAAGAAGTCTCCTCTACTCTGCTTGTTGAAGAAGTCTCCTCTACTCTACTTGTTGAAGAAGTCTCCTCCTCTACTCTGCTTGTTGAAGAAGTCTCCTCTACTCTGCTTGTTGAAGAAGTCTCCTCTACTGTGCTTGTTGAAGAAGTCTCCTCCTCTACTCTGCTTGTTGAAGAAGTCTCCTCTACTCTGCTTGTTGAAGAAGTCTCCTCTACTCTACTTGTTGAAGAAGTCTCCTCCTCTACTCTGCTTGTTGAAGAAGTCTCCTCTACTCTGCTTGTTGAAGAAGTCTCCTCTACTCTGCTTGTTGAAGAAGTCTCCTATACTCTGCTTGTTGAAGAAGTCTCCTCTACTCTACTTGTTGAAGAAGTCTCCTCTACTCTGCTTGTTGAAGAAGTCTCCTCTACTCTGCTTGTTGAAGAAGTCTCCTCTACTCTGCTTGTTGAAGAAGTCTTCTCTACTCTGCTTGTTGAAGAAGTCTCCTCCTCTACTCTGCTTGTTGAAGAAGTCTCCTCTACTCTGCTTGTTGAAGAAGTCTTCTCTACTCTGCTTGTTGAAGAAGTGAAATCATGTACTGAGCAGCTAACCACACTTGGCTGAGAAATGATGTGACAATTTGTGTGGTCGCTCAGACAATCCATACGTCATCTCAGAGAAGTTGTGAGGTGTATTCAAGCGTGTGGTGACATCGTTACTGCATCTTAAGTCAATCAATATTCAAGCAATAACAAAGACATCTGTATTGACAGTACTTCTGCAGCTGCACATTCAGTGCACATGTCTCACTTCTGCAGCTGCACATTCAGTGCACATGTCTCACTTCTGCAGCTGCACATTCAGTGCACATGTCTCACTTCTGCAGCTGCACATTCAGTGCACATGTCTCAGAAACATGTGGCCACAGGACTTATACTCATTCATGTATGAACCTTGTTGCTCAGATGATGTCATCTGTTTGCCGTTGAACTTTTGTGAAAATGAATGTAAATATCTTGTATTTCTTCTCCTATCCTGAGCATAAAAATAGCATTTGATTCACATGAAAATGTAAAACTGTTGAAATTAGTTTCTGTCTATTTTTGCTGAATTCATGAATGAATCCATCACTCTCTGCCAGTGCCGTAAGTCATATCATTGGAAAAACGTCATTAAAAATAACACAAAATTTTCAGTGTTTGCAGTTATAACAAGAAAATATTTGTTTAAAATTTCATTAGCTACAGCTTAAATTTGATTGAGGATGGGTGGGATACACAATAAATCTTGCCCTGTGTCACGGTCACGCTGAAGAAGTAAATCAAGACTGTGGAACTTACTTGTGAAAAACTAATCTTAGAATACTGTGACGAAGAAGAGAAGAAATCTACTACCATTCTACAATGTCTGAGCATAAAGACAACTGGCTTATGACAAGCTGCATGTCTGTCCAGCTAAAATATTTCTGTCATGTAAGATGTCAGTGATAGAAGAACAGTCATGAAAGGCAACACTCCCGGAAGAACACGCAGGAAACCATGAAGATGGACACAAGACATAAAAAACATCCTGGGCATCAGAGTGCCTGTGGCAGGGGAACTAGCAAAAGATAGAGAGCCTTTATGGTTGGTGGTGATGAGAGCAGCATACTGCGATCAGCCTGTTACAAGATGTTGATAACTTCACATGATGGCTACACTTCAACTTGAAGAATATAAATACATGTCATCTGTGTAAAGGGTTGTTGTATACATTGTTAGATAAGTTAATCAGGAAGGCCAGAATTAACTAACATTGTCATTTGTGTCACAAATGAACGTGTTTGTGTTGACACTATCCCCAGTGTTTCGTATGCCAAAAGGAACCTGGCAGAGTCTCCGTGTTCCACGTTGCTGTTGCTGTTCCTGGTGCTGTTTGGTTTCTTGCCATTCATTTGCTTCTTTTTGTTCGTGTGTGGAACATTTATTCTGTGGCTTGTGTGCTTCATTTTTTGTCAAGGTAAGATTTCCTGTTTTCTTTGCAGTAGTAAATAGGCACAAACAGCAGCCAGAATGACATAGCCATGATAATGGGTTAGTACACAGTCAGAACATTGGTACACATGACAGCCAAAATTACATAGCATTTGTACACACGACAGCCATAATTACACAGATAGGACATTAGTACAACGGTATCAGTAATTACACAGACAGGACATTGGTACACATGACAGCCATAATTACACAGATAGGACATTAGTACAACAGGCATCAGTAATTACACAGACAGGACATTGGTACACATGACAGCCATAATTACACAGATAGGACATTAGTACAACAGTATCAGTAATTACACAGGCAGGACATTGGTACACATGACAGCCATAATTACACAGCATTGGTACACACGACTGCCACAATTACACAGATAGGACATTAGTACAACAGTATCAGTAATTACACAGGCAGGACATTGGTACACATGACAGCCATAATTACACAGCAAGGAATTTACAAGCCTAATGTTGGGCGGCGCTTACCAAACCCAACATCCCACATTGTGCCAACGGCTTCGGGCAGAAGAGCACAATTGGGAGGGTACAAGCCTTATCTTGGTGTGAGGAAATGCAACCTAAAGACAAAATGTCATGGCAGGGCAGACCAGGCCCTAAGCCTTGGTTGACGGCTGGTCTAGGATCGAAGCTCTGACAGGCGGACAGTTTGAGCATTCCTTTGCTGATCCAGCAGATTTTGCAGCTTGTCTTGTTCCAGATGTATTGGTGTTACCAATCCTCTGAAGTGAACTAAGTAGGCCGAGAGAAGGATCATGCTGCGTGGGCAACATATGGTCTCTATATTTTAGCCCAGGCTTTGTGCTATGGAGAGGTATAACTCCATCCCTGGTCTTAATCGGTCTCTGAATTGAAGCGAGAGGTAGCAATTATGGGTTATAATCCTTGTCAATTGGCATAGACATGGGGTGCCACGGGTTGCCTCTGACGGTGGGAGGCACCTACAGGCGTCACTGATCAGCTACCGCCTGCCTCAAGCTGGGGAACCCCCGGCCAGTTTGGTGCTGATCCGCCACAGCCTGCCTGCTTCAATGGGTGCTTGGGGCTAGGACACAATCTGAATTGCAGACTGTAAAACCAATGCACCAGGTACTACTAAACAGAAAAATAAAAACCTCATGCTTCGGCTTGCAACCTGGAATGTAAGAATCATGTGTCCAGGATTTTCCACTGATTGACGACGCTGAACTGGAGATAGTAGAACATTTTACATATCTAGGATCAGAGGTAAATAGCAAATCATCCCTAGACCAGGAATTAAACATCAGGGTTGGTAAGGCAGCAACAACAATGAACAGGTTAACAAAAGGAGTCTGGGAGAACAGGAAGCTTACTGTCAAAACAAAAGTCCTTGTCTATCAAGCCTGTGTCCTTAGTACTCTTCTTTATGGCAGTGAAACCTGGACAACTTACTCACACCAAGAGAAATGTTTAAACAGCTTTCATATGCAGTGTCTGCAAAGAATACTTGGTATTAAGTGGCAAGACAAAATCACAAATACTGAAGTACTGGAAAGATCAGGTTGTGTGACGGTGTGCTCCATGCTCAGTCTTCGTAGACTTAGATGGATAGGACATGTTAGAAGGATGGATGATGGTAGAATACCAAAGGACATCTTTTTTGGTGAATTACAGGTGGATAAGAGATGTCAGGGTCGACCTCTACTACGATACAAAGATGTGTGTAAGTGGGACGTGTCTGTTACAATAAGGGCAGAGAAACATTTGGATGTCCGTCTGCCAGAGAAACATTGGCTGTCCATCTGGCAGAAATACATTGCCTGTTGATCTGGCAGAGAAACATTGGCTGTCCATCTGGCAGAGAAACATTGCCTGTTGATCTGGCAGAGAAACATTGGCTGTTGATCTGGCAGAGATAACTCAACTTGCATCGTCTGTAACTGTCAAAATACAACACAACCACCCGGCACTGCTATAGTTCACGATTGAAGTGAGAATGAATCCCCTTACTGGTGAGGTGTATTTCTGTCAGGCACACGGCACACCGTGAGTACTAGAAATGAATCCCCTTACTGGTGAGGTGCATTTCTGTCAGGCTCACGGCACACCGTGAGTACTAGAAATGAATCCCCTTACTGGTGAGGTGTATTTCTGTCAGGCACACGGTATGCCGTGAGTACTAGAAATGAATCCCCTTACTGGTGAGGTGTTTTTCTGTCAGGCGCACGGTATGCCGTGAGTACTAGAAATGAATCCCCTTACTGGTGAGGTGTTTTTCTGTCAGGCACACGGTATGCCGTGAGTACTAGAAATAATTTTTGGATTCACATTGGGCTCTCACCTGGGCTCTCAGGTGGACTCAGCCTGTCATAGGCACCAGGTGATGTCTGGGGAAGTCCAGGTGTGGCCAGCGGGGTACTGACCCCACCACCCACCGAGTGCAGATTGGCCTGGGGAAATATGTGCCCAACACTATATGCCCCAAGCAGCTTAAGGTGTGTGACAGGAACTTGGAATTACTTCATCATCATCATCATCAAGTGCCCTGCCAGCTGGCGTAGGCGTTCAAGTCTCTCCACAGATCTCGGTCTTTGGTTTTCTGGATCAACTCTGCTGATGATATTCCTCCATGCCACCGGCTCAATCCGTCCAGCATCATTTCTCTTGGTCTGCCTCTGCCTCTGTTCCCCTCGATCTTTCCAGTTGTCACGATGTTCGCCAATGCCTCTCTTCTCATCACATGACCAAAGAAAGATGTATGTCTCTTTCTTATTGTTGTTTTATATAATGTTCTAGTTTCATTAGCCTCTTTCAGGCAATCGTCATTAGTTACTCTGGCAGTCTAAGGAAATTACAACATTCATCTCAGGAACCACATCTCTGTTGCTTATAAGTTATTCCTAATTTGTTCATTTACATTCCAAGATTCACTGCCATTCAGCAAAACTGGTTCTTTATAGCACTTCAGCACTGTCTTTCTTACATTCATTGATAGCAACTTATTGCATAAGACACTTTTCATTTTCTGAAATGCAGCTTTTGGTTTCCCTATTCTGCTGTTAATCTTTGTTGTACATCTTCCATCTGATGTTATAAATGTCTCTAGGTATTTAAAACTATCCACTTGGTTTAGAATTGTCCCTTCTATTTCCATTTCACATTTTGGTGTCACCTTTTCCTTTGATATCACCAATGTTACTGATTTCTTAATTTGAATTACTTACTTACTCACCAAAAATAATGATTGCATTTTCAGCCGTGGCTGTAGCTTTTGCTGGTGCAGTTTTTGGAGGGATGTTCTTCTTTCTGATCGTTGCCAGCTGCATCATGGCTACTGCGTTTGGCCTGACCATTCACAGCCTGTCCTTTCTGGGCCATGTTTACCGAATCCTGGCTTTCAATGCACCACAAGCAGTGGCCTTCCTGAGACAGCAGCTGGCCAAACTGGGGATTCACCTGCGATTGCCAGATGATGACCAGTCCTAGAGGAGTGGCACAATCAAAGTTGTCCACTCCGGGCTGTGAGAGAGAATATGTGTCTTTTATTCCTTGGAACAAGCAGTGAGAATATCATTCTCAGCCTAGCTTGAAAAGATGACAAATTGTTGGATGTTCATTGAATATGATTGTGTCAGATTGAACAATTGTCCACAGAATATGGATTGTCTGAAATTGAACAATTGTCCACAGAATATGTTTTGTGTAAGGCTGGCCATTAGTCCACATGTTTTAGATTGTGAATGATTGACAAAATGTCCAATGAATGACGTTTAAAGGTGGAGTTGGCCACTGACGACCTGACACTGGCGTTAGAATAAACACACTACATGTGACCAGGAAGCTGGATGGAGGGAACAACACACACAGGTTTTTTTATTTGTGTGCTTTTGGTGTGGAGGGGTATTATTATTTTGTTTGAAGAGAATGTAATTATAATTTGTTATTAATGAAGGCTTGCCTGTAATTGTTCGGACACGGGAGGTTAGCAGTATATCTGACAGCATTGTGGAAGTGCACACGTGGTGAAGAAAGTCGGACACCCAATGCCCTCATGCAGTCAGCAGGCGTAGATTTGATTCAAGGATTTCTTTTGCTGCACATATGTATCTCCATAAGGGCTTCAGTCTGCTGCTCCTATAGATTACACAAGGAGATTTTCAGCACAGTGTGCTAACTCTATAACACCAGCAAGGGTCTAGATGTGTGTATAACAGAATCATCCATGTGTTGTGGCTGGCATTTCTAGTTAAGTCACTTTACCTGGGCAGTGGCTTGTGTGGCCTGCTGTTGTCAGTGTCCAACTGTGAGGACAGCTAATAATGCAGACAGGTGGCCAAGGTTATTCACCCTTGTCTGAGAGAGCCAGGCATTGAATCCACTACCCAGGATATGGTAGAGTGTTAAGTATACCATCTTCAACTTACTTTGTAAACATTCATAGCATCCAGATTGGGATTCCAACCAGGTGTGCTGAAGTTAGAAGTGGACATTGTATGTGGAAGCCAGGTCAGCCTTGGGTGGATGTATACACTATCAAATATTTACCTGTGCTGCATTGTGCATACAGTCACTATCTCTCTGCTGTACCACCCCGCTGTTGCTCTCTCTCCTCAATTGATAACAAGTCTATATAATGCTTTATTCTTGCAGTACACTGTGTCTCATAACATACCCCCATTGAACAATAAACAAAGCGTGTATGAGTTATATGTTTCATAACATATTGCCACTGAACAATAAACAAAGAGTGAATAAACAAAGCAGTCTTGTTGAATTTGTTTGTGTGGGTGTCCCTGGAGGTAGAGACTCTTCAAGGAAGGCGTGCTCTATTTCCACAATGTAGTGTTGTGAGTCTCAAGATCTTGGACATTTCTTTCATGCCCAGTTTATTCATGCCATCATGCTCTGATTTACAGTCCTCATTTTTTCTCCACATCGTTTCCATAAATAGTTTATGTAGCTGTCACCACAGTAATGAAATGTTCATAGCGTCTTTCAGTCTTCTTTGTCACAGTAAGAGAATTTTCTTAGGGCATTTCGGTCATCTTTGTTCCAATAATGAAATGCTCATAGGATGTTTCAGTCTTCTTTGTCCCAGTAATGCAGCAGCAGACCACCACGTCGACACATCACATACATCCCAGACATCTGTCAGTTCCTGTCATATATAAACATAACATCCCAGACATCTGTCAGTTCCTGTCATATATAAACATAACATCCCAGACATCTGTCAGTTCCTGTCATATATAAACATAACATCCCAGACATCTGTCAGTTCCTGTCATATATAAACATAACATCCCAGACATCTGTCAGTTCCTGTCATATATAAACATAACATCCCAGACATCTGTCAGTTCCTATCATATATAAACATAATATCCCAGACATCTGTCAGTTCCTGTTATATATAAACATAACATCCCAGACATCTGTCAGTTCCTGTCATATATAAACATAACACATCAGTCATCTGTCAGTTCCTGTCATATATAAACATAACACCCCAGACATCTGTCAGTTCCTGTCATATATAAACATAACATCCCAGACATCTGTCAGTTCCTGCCATATATAAACATAACACCCCAGACATCTGTCATATATAAACATAACACCCCAGACATCTGTCAGTTCCTGTCATATATAAACATAACATCCCAGACATCTGTCATATATAAACATAACATCCCAGACATCTGTCAGTTCCTGCCATATATAAACATAACATCCCAGACATCTGTCAGTTCCTGCATATATAAACATAACATCCCAGACATCTGTCAGTTCCTGTCATATATAAACATAACATCCCAGACATCTGTCAGTTCCTGTCATATATAATCATGACATCCCAGACATCTGTCAGTTCCTGTCATATATAAACATAACATCCCAGACATCTGTCAGTTCCTGTCATATATAAACATAACATCCCAGACATCTGTCAGTTCCTGTCATATATAAACATAACATCCCAGACATCTGTCAGTTCCTGTCATATATAAACATAACATCCCAGACATCTGTCAGTTCCTGTCATATATAAACATAACATCCCAGACATCTGTCAGTTCCTGTCATATATAAACATAACATCCCAGACATCTGTCAGTTCCTGTCATATATAAACATAACATCCCAGACATCTGTCAGTTCCTGTCATATATAACATAACATCCCCTAGACATCTGTCAGTTCCTTGCCATATATAAATATAACATCCCAGACTTCTGTCAGTTCCCTGTCATATATAAACATAACATCCCAGACATCTGTCAGTTCCTGTCATATATAAACATAACACCCAGACATCTGTCAGTTCCTGTCATATATAAACATAACACCCCAGACATCTGTCAGTTCTGTCATATATAAACATAACCCCCCAGACATCTGTCAGTTCCTGTCATATATATACATAACACCCCAGACATCTGTCAGTTCCTGTCATATATAACATAACACCCCAGACATCTGTCAGTTCCTGTCATATATAAACATAACATTCCAGACTTCTGTCAGTTCCTGTCATATATAAACATGACATCCCAGACATCTATCAGTTCCTGTCATATATAAACATAACATCCCAGACATCTGTCAGTTCCTGTCATATATAAACATAACATCCCAGACATCTGTCATATATAAACATAACATCCCAGACATCTGTCAGTTCCTGTCATATATAAACATAACATCCCAGACATCTGTCAGTTCCTGTCATATATAACATAACATCCCAGACATCTGTCATATATAAACATAACATCCCAGACATCTGTCAGTTCCTGTCATATATAAACATAACATCCCAGACATCTGTCAGTTCCTGTCATATATAAACATAACACCCCAGACATCTGTCAGTTCCTGTCATATATAAACATAACACCCTAGACATCTGTCAGTTCCTGTCATATATAAACATAACATCCCAGACATCTGTCAGTTCCTGTCATGTATAAACATAACATCCCAGACATCTGTCAGTTCCTGTCATATATAAATATAACATCCCAGACATCTGTCAGTTCCTGTCATATATAAATATAACATCCCAGACATCTGTCAGTTCCTGTCATATATATATATAACATCCCAGACATCTATCAGTTCTTGTCATATATAAACATAACATCCCAGACATCTGTCAGTTCCTGTCATATATAAACATAACATCCAGACATCTGTCAGTTCCTGTCATATATAAACATAACATCCCAGACATCTGTCAGTTCCTGTCATATATAAACATAACATCCCAGACATCTGTCAGTTCCTGTCATATATAAACATAACATTCCAGACATCTGTCAGTTCCTGTCATATATAAACATAACATCCCAGACATCTGTCAGTTCCTGTCATATATAAACATAACACCCAGACATCTGTCAGTTCCTGCCATATATAAACATAACACCCAGACATCTGTCAGTTCCTGTCATATATAAACATAACACCCAGACATCTGTCAGTTCCTGTCATATATAAACATAACACCCCAGACATCTGTCACTTCCTGTCATATATAAACATAACATCCCAGACATCTGTCAGTTCCTGCCATATATAACATAACATCCAGACATCTGTCGGTTCCTGTCATATATAAACATAACACCCAGACATCTGTCAGTTCCTGCCATATATAAACATAACATCTAGGGAACCACGTGGACTGTATCATGGATTAATAAATTAATGTGTATTGACTGGCATCATAAAATCAGAAAGAAAGAAAAACATGAGGAATGAAAGCAATATTAATGGATACATGCTCCTGTTATGGAGTTTGAGATTCACCCTGAAGGTTCTGAACTGCTGCAGGGGTCAAGGGCACTCTTCTGTGCTAGCGGGGCTGCGAAGGCAAGATCTGGATGTCGGCACAGCCGTAGATCTCCTCCTGGTACTTCTGTGCTAGTGGGGCTGCGAAGGCAGGATTTGGATGTCGGCACAGCCGTAGAACTCCTCCTGATACCCACAGCCTACACACGACCTGCCACCAGGGTCGGTGCCCCAGCTGTTTCCTGCCGGGAGGTCAGGTGGAAGCGACATTTATAAACAAACCAAACAAACATGAAAGACACGCAGCACGTGATAAACGTACAAAAGCCTCATTCAGCCACATTAAAAAAAAAAAAAAGAGGTATTTATATATTTCGGCCACGTTAAAAACATTATACTCTTATAAAATCATACTGGAGGGTAAGGTTGAGGGCAAGAGGTAGACAACGATACAAGTGGGAAGATGACATCAAGAGATGGACGAACAGCAATCTGACAGAATGTACAGTCAGGGCGAGAGACAGACAGTGTTGGAGATCCACTGCAGGCAACCTTCATTGTGGAGACGGCACCTGATTGATTGATTGAAAAGAAATGTAGGGTAAGAGGATCTACTTCATTCCAAAGAGTTGTGTCCCGTCTAGCTTGGTCTCTTGCCTGAGAACGGTCTTCCGAGAGCGCCGCACAAAGCACAGACTCCGTAGTTCTAGCGACGAGCCCTTGTAAGAAATCTTCGAGAAAATTGTACTTGTGAACCGAATGGCAAAGTCCAGAAACGAATCCACGACCTTCAGAGTGAAGGCAGGCGGTGTAACCCCACGGCCACGGCGACCACAGTCACGCATGATTACAAGTAAATGCCTTCTATAAGCTTGAAGCGCCCAACAATATCATTAAGATAATTCTTCCAGAACCTCCGCCGTTCCTCCACAATATCATTCTTTCTACATACGGGTTCTCAATTTGTTCCCCTGCCTTCTTCACCTGGTCTCGTAGGCGCTCGACCAACTCTACCTTGTCCATAGGTAATCTGCCACCAAGAGGTGCATTCCCTGCCAGCCTATCAACGTGTTCATTCCCCCGCATCCCTGCATGCTCAGGGCAAAAAAAAATGCATACAATTCTCACAATCTGTGACCTCTGAAGCGAGGATACCTATTCCACACGAAACGTTCATCTCTCTATATTACTAATCATATTCCTTAATTAATACCGTAATTAAAACGAAGGATAATATATCTCCAAATGTTTCCTTTCGTTTGGACAGAAGGGCGATTTTTCGCTGTACTAGGGTCGTCGTTCTATTTGTTTTGTTTCGTGGTATCCTCCGCAATTTCAATGTTCAGAGAACGGACATTACATTATAATACTTGTTCATTTGATTATGTGCCTGCCATGGTTGGTCCATACCTACTGTTTGTCTGCCACTGAATCAGTTAAACAAATAACACAAGACCTTAGTACATTTCGCCCGTCACATGCGCCATGTTGTTGCAATGCTAACAGTTTACAACTAGTTCTTCACCAGTCACAACAGACAGACAACCACGATGAAAATCGAATTACTGTCTGCAACTGACAAGTAGGAAAGAGATCGATTAAATTATATATTTGATTTGACTAAGGGAAAAACCGGGACTCATGGGCGTCCTGAAAGTATCTGGACATGCAACTGCCGCAGGGAGGCTGGACACGACCAAGAATTCTAGAAACCAAAGACTACAATGTGTTTTCTGTGTTATTATTTTAGAATATCACATGGTTTGTCTGTCTTTAAGCGCGAACAAGGGAGTCTCTCTAGCGAAGTGGTCAAGTCGTTTGACTCGGGCTCCGAAGGTTGTGGGTTCGATTCCGGGCCGCACCCTTCGGTTCACGAGTTAAATTTTTCGGAGACGCCTGTGGGTCGTCGCTAGAGCTATGGAGTTCGTGCTTGGTGCGACGCTTTCCCCGCTGCCTCACTCTGTCAATCCCCGAGGGCTGCCGTACAGGATCAAGAATTGGCAACACAAGAATTACAAGATTATTGCCTTGAAAGACAACTATTACTAACTTGTAATAGGTGTCAAATTTAACTTCAAATTCTTATTTTCAACACGAATCTTAAACATTAGATTGGGGAAGCAAAGACTCGAATTAAAACACGTTAAAATATTGGAGACTTCTGACTTGCACTACGGCACTTATGACCCGGTTAGAGACTTTCTGGACATTTCCCAAAAGACCGCTGGATATTTCCCGAAAGAACGTACCTGCATGATATCGCCACTGGAGCACACAAAACTTGCAGACCAGGTGTGGAGGTAACTGCACTTCTATGCTCATCATCTTAGAATCGTTACCAACGTAGTACTTTGTCCCGGAACCACTGGATGGGGCTAGCTGTAGCGGGTACTTGTCAAAGCAGTGCTGAGTTTCCTTCACTTTGGGGTCGCCAGTTGGGCATATTTTAAACTCGAAGTAGCCTGGGGAAAATATACAACATCCTTTGTCTTATTGTTTTACTTGAGTCTTTCATTCCCCAATTTAAGTTTAAAGTTTAGGCTTCGAAAAAAGCGAATTTAAAGTTTGACGTCCATAACAAGTTTGTAGTTGTGTCTTCTAGTTAGAGATTGTTTGTTTCCCACTCTCATCACAGAGACACGAGACGACGAGCTACACATGGAACAAGTCCTTGACCGGCAAACAGATGAGTAGCTGTAGATACACGTTCATGCAGGGCTATTCATGTAGGTCTATCAGTGTATTCAAAACAATGTATTTCCTTATTGAATGTAAGCACTGAACCGCAAACAATATGTTTCACGATTAATTGCCTGGCATATTTCGCTGCATCTGGTCAGGTGCATACTGCAGTGTTGTACATCATATGGAGTGAGCACATGAATCATATTTAAGCTGGAATAATTCAAACGTATAGTTACAGGTATTGTTCGAATGTGGAACATCTGTTATCCCCCCTGTAATTTTAAACTGTTACATTTTTTAACAGTTTGAAATGTATTATTTGTTAGAGAACACTTTAAAACGTGTAACCTGAGGAGAACACTAAACATAGAATGTATTAAAATTACAAGCCACCACGCAATTTTCAATTTCCAAAACATCTGGATATGTAAGCCCAGGCTTTGTGCTCTGGGCAGGTTGTTATGCCTTTTTATTTAAAAGCACAATAACTATCATCTGTCACGACGGCAAAATGCCAGTAGTTGTAGTAGTACTTGCTACGCCACAGACTGTGACGTGTGTGTTGTATTTGTACAGGTCATACACTCATGCTGTTTTCATTGTGTTTATCCTCGCCTCGGACATCAGTTGTTGCATTTTCTAGGGCTGAAAAGTTCAGAGTTGCATGATACAACCCAGCAGACTGTACAAGAAGGACGCACTCTACCCGACAGTTATTGAGTTTACTGAAAGAGTTCAGCGCTGCAGGATACAACCCATCAGACAGTACATGGCGATCGGCACTCTACCCGCCGATTCGAGAGTTTACTGAAAGAGTTCAGCGCTGCAAGATAAACCCAGCAGAAGTGACTGGCGTTATTCTTCCCGCCATTTCTTGAGCTGAAAAAAAGTTGTCAGCGTCGTCACTGAGCTGCCAGAGCCTCAAGTCAGATGTTTACTCATCTGATGTGAAACACCCTTGGCCTGGAATATTTGTCAACTCCGGTTGTTTCCTGGTGCAAGCCAAAGTTCATAGGTTTACAAACAGCTTCCCTCCGATATCTGTCCCAGCAAGACACCATCTGTCGCATGTCGCGGCCATTGATTGTTTTATCGTTCAAAGACACAAGACAATGGAGAATACTAAACAATACACAATTGCTGTACACTTACATATGTTTCATGTTATTCCTTGCAACGAGCAAATATAGAGAACCTACCCTTGTGGTTGGCAGTCAGGTCGACCTGCAATACAACCTTCTGTCCCTGTCTGTATTTCCTGGTGATTATTCCAGTGGCGTACCTTCCCCCCGTCTCATGCTCCCGGACTTTGTCATATGGATCCCCGCAGAGCCCACATTTGTACCCCAGGCTCACCTGGTGCTGAGAAATAAGTATGTATTCATGTATCATTGTACGAGGGGGAAGTCAATAAGTAAGTCACAAATGGCTGTAGAAAAATAGCTAAATATGATAACAACTTGAAACTAGGGCTGCGACCGATTAATTTAAATTTAATAGTTAACTTTTGAAAAATTAACGATTAATTAATCGTTAATTTCGATTAAAGCAACAAACAATTATAGGTCATATAACTCACATTATAGTTGTATTTGTCAAAATCGAAATAACACTGGATTGTCTTGTTCATATGTCATCTAATAACCAACTATGCAAACAGACGAGTATGTTGACAGTATTTGCTTCAAGTGACGAGCGCGTCTTATTAACAATATAACCAGCAGAGCTGAACAATCGTTCACATGGAACTGAGGTAGCCGGTATGCACAGAATGGTCTTGGCAAGGAATGCCAATTTTGGATATCGATGTTCATTAAGTTTCCACCATTGTAAAGGGTCAACCGATTCAGCAACTTTCTTATCCATTTCAGACTCAATTAGCTTAATACTCTCTTCATTTGGTTCACATATAGTTTCATTGTCAATGTCAGTATCATTCGTTGCAGCAGTCTCCATCTGCTCATCATGAACATTAACTGCTATTTGTTGTTCAATACGTGACCAAGTTCGTTCTTTTGCATCTTTTGACAAACACTTCAGGTATTTGTAGCGTGGATCAAGTGCTGTTGCAATCTGTAGTATTTCAATACTTGTCATATTAGCTACACGTTCACTGAAGTCATTAAAAGATGCTGCCTTAAATTTAGCTATGTAGCCCGGATCATCATCGTGTACAGTCATATGCTTTGTCAACGATGATAGCAGTGGCAATACACAGCTACAAAATCTTGACCGCCAAGCAGGACCGTGGTCTGACAGAATAAGTCCAAAACTTTGACATATTTCGAAATCTTCTCTCAATCTGAACCTCACTGTTTTGGACCTTTGTATTGCTTCTTTTCATCTGACATGTAGACAGTTAATGCTTCTCTGGCCCTGTAGAAGACTCTGTAGCATAATAAACATACTGTTCCATCTTGTTGGTACATCTTGCTGCAGCTTACACAAAGGTGACTCAGTACAATTTTGCAACTCGGTTGTGTTTGCAGCACTATGTTTAAAATGTCCGACAATTTTTCGACATCCGGTTCATTTGTATAAGTGATGGGAGAAAAGTTTTCGATTAATCGTTAAAAAGACATTAATCGTTTTAAAAAAATTAACTATTAATCGATTAATTAATCGTTAACTTCCGCAGCCCTACTTGAAACCAATTTATTTTTATATATAAATTGTCCCTTTATTTCTCAACATAATTTCCACCAACATTGATGCACTTATCCCATCGTTTTATCAGTCCTCCCGAACTGGCTGAAAGAACTGCGTGCTCTGTTTTCTAAACCACGTTTTCACTTCACATTCAACTTCGGCGTCATTCGCGAAATGTCTCCCGCAAGGTGGGTTTTCAGTGGACCAAAAAGGTGGAAATCGCTAGGGGTTAAGTCGGGACTGTAAGGTGGATGTTCCAGAACTTCCCACCTTAGTTGGTTAATTTTCTCCTGAGTTAATCGAGCCGTATGTGGTCTGGCATTCGTCATAAAGAAGCAACACTCCTCTAGTCAGCAGTTCTGGACGTTTTCTTGGAATTGTTCTACCCAGCTATGCACCGCTTTACGGGACAAACATTTGTCAGCATAAACAGAAAGCATTTTCTTGTGAATGTCTTTTGCAGGCATTCCTTTTGACCACAAAAAACGCGCAAACGCACGTTGCTCTTTGGTTGTATACCCGTAAGTACAGTCGCCATTTTGTTTATGTGCTGCGCATGCGCACGAGACACCTAGCGCCACCTGACGAACAGGAATATAAATTTCGATGTTGCTGCCACCCGATGACACCTGTAAAAAACACCAACTACATTTACCTGCCATCCCACAGAACTGTGTGACTTACTTATTGACACGCCCTCGTATAATGTCTGCACACATAGCTACTTTGGTGTGTTTGGTGGCGGTGCTGAGAAACATAGTAGTAGTAGTAGTAGTAGTAGTAGTAGTAGTAGTAGTAGTAGTAGTAGTAGTAGTAGTAGTAGTAGTAGTAGTAGTAGTAGTAGTAGTAGTAGTAGTAGTAGTAGTAGTAGTAGTAGTAGACATTGTACAATCACACGGAATGACACTATCAAGCGCCTCCCATCGGGCTCTGGAGCGCAAATTATTCCTCCCCACACCGCTTGACGGCAGAAGTGGATGATGATGATGATGATGATGATGATGATGATGATGATGATGATGATGATGATGATGATGATGATGATGATGATTACTCATTGTTGCAGTATCTGCATTTATGTTTAACAGGTACGTGGAGAGAATGGGATCCTGTCTTATTCCATTATGGCAGGGGTGGGCAAACTTTTCGTGCGGAGGGCCGCATTGACAAATGTGAAGCTATTGGCGGGCCGCATATATTTTGTTTACAGCAACCTATCACAATAAGTAATTATTAATTATTTATAGGTTATTAAGCAGTATAAATAACTAATTATTGCAATTTTATTTTACTTATACACTTATACATTTGACAATATGGACAAAAACTTTTAATAATTTGTTAACACGATTTTACAACTTGTTATTATAACAAATATTCTGTATTATCTATCAATGGCTTTAATTTAGACACAAACCGACTACATTGTCACTATAATTGTTGATTTCTAATGAGATGTATGTAACTGCTTGCAATTTTTGACAATATTCTTGAAATCTGGAGCAAGTTTACTTGTTGAAATTCGCATGACAGCATGCAAGTTGCAGTCCGACAATAAAGACCTGTTCTTAGATTTGTTGATCTTCAAGCAAGAGAATGCTTGTTCGCAAATTTATGTTGATCCATATAATGGATAAAAGTTTAGCTGCAAAGTTTTTCAAGTTGGGAAATGATTCTTGTGATAAAGATCCATAGAAATCCAGCAAACCATCTGACTTGAATTTCTCTTTCAGGTCATGATCTGCTTGTAAGTCAAGCAGCTCCAACTGTATGTCCTCTGTGGCTGTATCAGCTTCTGCACTAAAAGGTGAACTGAGAATATTGAACTATGGCTCTAATTTCTTGAAATCTTGGAATCTTCATCCAAATTCTTCAATCAATGCATCTAATTGGGCTTTGTATTTTTCAGTCATTTCACCAGAAATGGTTTCTTGTTTCAGCAAAGGGAAGTGACAAAATCTTTTTTCACTTGCTTGTCTGGAGAACAGTGAGAGTTTTGCCTGAAATGATTTTACATATACATACAATTCATGTGCAAACACACCATTGCCCTGAAGCTCGACATTCAGTTCATTTAACGTTTCCATAATTTCAATGGCAAACATAAAGTCTAACTTCCACTCTTTATTGACAATGTTAGAATTAAAGTCACCTGCAATGCCCTTAATCTCTAGGAACATCACTATTTCTTCTCTGAGTTCCCACACTCGCCTCAACACCTTGCCGAGACTCAGCCATCGAACATTGGTGTGGTTCAGGACATCGGAATGTTCAGTTTCTAAATCGTCAAGTAATGACTTGAACTGTCTGTGATTAAGTCCTCATGATCTGATGAGGTTGATGACACTGACAACTGGGTCAATAACATGCTTGATATTCAAAACAGTTTTTCACAGACTTTCTTTATGAATCACCCAGTGAAGTGGTAATAATGTGTGGTCTGGATATTCTGCTTTAATCTTATCACTTATCAACTTTACCGGACCTACATTTTTTCCAGTCAAAGCACGAGCTCCGTCAGTTGTAACACTTGCCATCTTGTTCCAAACCAACCCAGTTCTTTCAATACAGTTAGTAACAGCATTGAATATATCATGGCCTGTGGTTGTGTCTTTGAGTGACTCAACACTCAGTAACTCTTCAGTGAGTTTGAAAGAAGTGTTTATTCCACGTATAAATATCAATAATTGGGCAGTATCATGTACATCGGAAATCTCATCCAATGCAAGAGAGTACCACAAAAATTGTTTACTTGCATCTTGAAGTTTATGCATCAAATTGTCACTGATCTTGTCAACACTATGGTCTGACCACAGTTCTCCTTGATAAAGTAATGTTGTCAAATCTGTTATTGTTTTTTTGGTTCTGGACACATAATGTTTGCTGCATCTAGCAAATATTCCATGGTGAACTCGCCATGATAAAATGGCTTGTTTTGTTTTACAATTCTGTGTGACAGCACAAGACTAGCTTCAGTTCCAGCATCTTGAATTGAAGACTGTTTAGTGAAAACAATTTGCTGTTCCTCCAAATTTTTCACCAACTCAAAGCATTTCCTTTCCTTCTCTTCGGTCGTTAAATTGTATCCGAAATCGGAATGTTTTGTTTGATAATGTCTTTTTAAATTGTACTTCTTGAAGACAGCCATTGTTTCACGACACAACAAGCAAACTGATTTGCTACCAACTTATATAAAACAGTACTTAGTTGTCCATTCATCATTAAAAACACGGCATTCATCTTCAATCTTACGTTTGTTATTGACACTCATCATAACGGTATATGAAATTCTGTAAAACTCAACAAAATAACTTAAACACGAATTAAAATTTTTTATTTCTAAACTCCCTCGCGGGCCGCATAAAATCACTTGGCGGGCCGCATGCGGCCCGCGGGCCGTAGTTTGCCCATCCCTGCATGGCATATAAAACATCTGTCACGATTTCAGTTCTATGGCATATAAAACATGTGTCATGATTTCAGTTATTTGGCATATAAAACATGTGTCATGATTTCAGTTCTATGGCATATAAAACATGTGTCATGATTTCAGTTATATGGCATATAAAACATGTGTCATGATTTCACAATGTGTGGTAAATACAGCCAGTCGACAAATCTGCCTACACCTGTCTTGCTTGTCCTTAGAAGGAGGTTGTTGTATTGTGTGTGTGTGTGTGTGTGTGTGTGTGTGTGTGTGTGTATGCGTGCGTGTGTGTGTGTGTATGTGCGTGTGTGTGTGTGTGTGTGTGTGTGTGTGTATGTGCGTGTGTGTGTGTGTGTGTGTGTTTGTGTGTATGTGCGTGTGTGTGTGTCCAGCACTGCTGTGATATTGCTGCCTCTTATCATTGCTGCGCATTCCTTCTCCAACCAGTCCAGACGCCTGCAACTACTGACAGTTGTTGCTATTGCTAGTGACTACACTGAACTGATGTTTGCGTGTCCTAACTTTCCCTATTACCAGTGTCTCTTGCCATCTGTCGAACCCACTCCGACTTCTAAGGTACCCGTAATTTACGTCTCCAAGTCAAGGATGAGAAGTAAACATCTTAGTCCAAGGTATAGGGGTTGAACCCGCTGCCTCGGCATCAAAACATCGGAAGTGTAAGAGCGAGCACGCTTATCCATTCGCCTTTGCTGACCTATGCTATTCTTTTATGGAGCTGGTCTTTTTATTCTGATGTCTGTGGGTTGATGGGTGGCTGGGAGTTATGAAGGAAGAGAAAGAGATAGGTGGTTACATAAATGGGTAGGGCGTTAAGTAGAAAGGTAAGGTTGAAACGAAGAAAATAGTTGAGTTGGTACGTAAGTAGGTAGGGAGTGGAGTTGGTACGTACGTTGGTTGGGAGTTAGGAAAGAAGAGGAAGAGATAGATGGATATGTAAATAGGTAGGGCGTTGAGTAGAGGGCAGTGATGAAAGGAAGGAAATAGCTTAGTGGGTAGGTAGGTAGGTGGGTAAGTAGGTCGGTAGGTATGTAGGTAGGTTGGTTGGTTGGTTGGTTGGTTAGTAGGTAGGTAGGTAGGTAGGTAGGTAGGTAGGTAGGTAGGTAGGTATAAGAGGACAAGATGAATATTTCCTTACTGACACCAGAGAAACATACTTGGAATCCCCCGCAGTACAACGCGTTGTCGTCGTAGTTGATTGGCGTCCTGTAGCCCCGCCTCCACATGGTACTTCGAGCTGGAGGATCCCATAGTCGACCATGACCAACCACGCTCATGACCCAGGATAGCAACAGGGAAATAAACATTCTCACTTGACACGGATTCTTACACATTTTGGCTGGGGAAAAACGTAAACATGCAAACATATCACAGCAGTGACCTACACGTAACAAATAATATTTGTATGTCTAAATCCTTGTTCTATAACAGGTGTCGGCAACCTACGGCACACGGGCTAATCGTGGCCAATGGAATGATGTTTGATGGCCCATCGAGTGAATGGAAATATAGTATTTTAGTAATTGCACGGAGCACATCACCCAGTGAGCACCCATTGGTTTGTACAAACATGAGTCTAGCACCATCTGCCCCATGTGCCACGTGACATGCACAATGGCCCTTTGCTGGCTACAGGCAGAGATCACCACTACTGTAGTGACCACAGACAGAGATCACCACTACTGTAGTGACCACAGACAGAGATCACCACTACTGTAGTGACCACAGACAGAGATCACCACTACTGTAGTGACCACAGACAGAGATCACCACTACTGTAGTGACCACAGACAGAGATCACCACTACTGTAGTGACCACAGACAGAGATCACCACTACTGTAGTGACCACAGACAGAGATCACCACTACTGTAGTGACCACAGACAGAGATCACCACTACTGTAGTGACCACAGACAGAGATCACCACTACTGTAGTGACCACAGACAGAGATCACCACTACTGTAGTGACCACAGGCAGAGATCACCACTACTGTAGTGACCACAGGCAGAGATCACCACTACTGTAGTGACCACAGGCAGAGATCACCACTACTGTAGTGACCACAGACAGAGATCACCACTACTGTAGTGACCACAGACAGAGATCACCACTACTGTAGTGACCACAGACAGAGATCACCACTACTGTAGTGACCACAGACAGAGATCACCACTACTGTAGTGACCACAGACAGAGATCACCACTACTGTAGTGACCACAGGCAGAGATCACCACTACTGTAGTGACCACAGGCAGAGATCACCACTACTGTAGTGACCACAGGCAGAGATCACCACTACTGTAGTGACCACAGACAGAGATCACCACTACTGTAGTGACCACAGGCAGAGATCACCACTACTGTAGTGACCACAGGCAGAGATCACCACTACTGTAGTGACCACAGACACCACTACTGTAGTGAACCACAGACAGAGATCACCACTACTGTAGTGACCACAGACAGAGATCCACCCATACTGTAGTGACCACAGACAGAGATCACCATACTGTAGTGACCACAGACCGAGATCACCACTACTGTAGTGACCACAGACAGGGATCACCACTACTGTAGTGACCACAGACAGGGATCACCACTACTGTAGTGACCACAGACAGAGATCACCACTACTGTAGTGACCACAGACAGGGATCACCACTACTGTAGTGACCACAGACAGAGATCACCACTACTGTAGTGACCACAGACAGAGATCACCACTACTGTAGTGACACAGAACAGATACACCACTACTGTACTGACCACAGACAGAGCTCACACTATGTAGTGACCACAGACAGAGATCACCACTACTGTAGTGACCACAGACAGAGATCACCACTACTGTAGTGACCACAGACAGAGATCACCACTACTGTAGTGACCACAGACAGAGATCACCACTACTGTAGGTGACCACAGGACAGAGATCACCCCACTACTGTAGTGAACCACAGACAGAGATCACCACTACTGTAGTGGACCCACAGACAGAGATCACCACTCACTGTAGTGACCACAGACAGAGATCACCACTACTGTAGTGACCACAGACAGAGATCACCACTACTGTAGTGACCACAGACAGAGATCACCACAACTGTAGTGACCACAGACAGAGATCACCACTACTGTAGTGACCACAGACAGAGATCACCACTACTGTAGTGACCACAGACAGAGATCACCACTACTGTAGTGACCACAGACAGAGATCACCACTACTGTAGTGACCACAGACAGAGATCACCACTACTGTAGTGACCACAGACAGAGATCACCACTACTGTAGTGACCACAGACAGAGACCACCACTACTGTAGTGACCACAGACAGAGACCACCACTACTGTAGTGACCACAGACAGAGATCACCACTACTGTAGTGACCACAGACAGAGATCACCACTACTGTAGTGACCACAGACAGAGATCACCACTACTGTATGACCACAGACAAAGACCACCACTACTGTAGTGACCACAGACAGAGACCACCACTACTGTAGTGACCACAGACAGAGATCACCACTACTGTAGTGACCACAGACAGAGATCACCACTACTGTAGTGACCACAGACAGAGACCACCACTACTGTAGTGACCACAGACAGAGATCACCACTACTGTAGTGACCACAGACAGAGACCACCACTACTGTAGTGACCACAGACAGAGATCACCACTACTGTAGTGACCACAGACAGAGATCACCACTACTGTAGTGACCACAGACAGAGACCACCACTACTGTAGTGACCACAGACAGAGATCACCACTACTGTAGTGACCACAGACAGAGATCACCACTACTGTAGTGACCACAGACAGAGATCACCACTACTGTAGTGACCACAGACAGAGACCACCACTACTGTAGTGACCACAGACAGAGATCACCACTACTGTAGTGACCACAGACAGAGATCACCACTACTGTAGTGACCACAGACAGAGATCACCACTACTGTACTGACCACAGACAGAGCTCACCTCTACCCACATCTCAGCCTCTCATCATCACAACATCTCATCCACTCATCATCACATCTCATCCACTCATCATCACAACATCTCAGCCTCTCATTATCACATCATCTCAGTATCTCATCATAACAGCATCTAATGACATCCCCCTGTGTGGGACACACAATACAATCCATCAGTGCACAGCCGGACCCAACATGTGGTGTAACCTAACCTGTTGTGTCCGGCTGTGCACTGTCGGCGAGGTAAAAGCGGCGGTGCCCCGTGTCTCACCGTGTCTGTATGACATGGACAAATATCCGTACATCAGTTGAAACATTTTGTCCCGTGTCTCATCGTGTCTGTATGACATAGACAAATATCCCCACATCAGTTGAAACATTCTGTCGGAAGTGACAGATGCGGAGACGCATGATCTTCCACACCAATTAACAAGGTACTTGATGGATGATGATTGTGATGTTGACGACGATGATGATGTAAGCCCCAATTAATTAGATGAAGTCATGGTTTGAGATGACGATGCAAGCCCCAATTAATTAGATGAAGTCATGGTTTGAGATGACGATGCACGTGCAGGTAGAAATAATTAACGAACTTACTCATGTTAACAACAAACTTCGCTTGCTGGCACCGGACGATTGTGTGTATGTGCGCGCGCGCACTTCTGATACGCTTCGTTCTTGAGGTTCTTCTTTGCCTTTGGAACTCCTTTGTGACGTTTTGTGGCCCCGGAATAAGTCAACGTCATTCAATCTGTGTTTGTAACGGCCAAACTTGTAGGGGTGTTTATACACATGAAAACCTCTTCCGATGGCGCAATCTTTCTGGTAAAAATCTTCGATTTTTGGTTTAATTATCCGTAATTTGGGTGACATATTTACTGGCCAATGTGCTAAAAGTATGAACCCGCCATTGCGTATTTATAAACAAACGATAGTTTTATTATCAACATCGAACTAGCAGAGACCAGCAGCAGCAGTAATAGTAGTAGTAGTAGTAGTAGTAGTAGTAGTAGTAGTAGTAGTAGTAGTAGTAGTAGTAGTAGTAGTAGTAGTAGTAGTAGTAGTAGTAGTAGCAGCAGCAGCAGCAGTAGCAGTAGTAGTAGTAGTAGTAGTAGTAGTAGTAGTAGTAGTAGTAGTAGTAGTAGTAGTAGTAGTAGTATGGTAGTAGTAGTAGTATGGTAGTAGCAGCAGTAGTAGAATTAGAAGTAGGAGTAACAGAAGGAGGAGGAGGGGAGGAAGAGCAACGGCAGCTACAAGAGCAGTAGTTGAAACAGTATTATTATTGTTAGTTGTAGTAATGGTGAAATTATCGTCAATGGCGGTTGTGTGTGTGCGTGCGTGCATGTGTGTGTGTGTGTGTGCGCGCGCGCGCATCTTGATGTTCGTTGCTTTCGGTGTTCGTCGATTTCAGTTTCCGTCGATTTTTTCCGCAAAAAATTTGTCTCGGTTTTCATCGTCGGTTGCTCGGATTTCGTCGGCGTGCCCAAGGGACCTCGCTGCTAATTCTGTGAAAACAAAGGGAGCTTCTGCTCACTTTTTCGTTGTGTGAGCATCATTTGCTAATAAGTTAACCCTTTCCTGTTAGCTCCACCATGGGAACAAAGACAGTTTCCAGAGACAGCAACTTTCGAAGAAGAAGGCCAGGAACACGATCGAGTTAAGAAGGAAATTATTGAAAAACACTAGAGCGGCATTATGATCGCTGAAATAGGCCGCATGTAAGGGAAGTCGCCATCCACGATAAGTTCCATTGTGGCGAAAAAGGAAGAAATAAAGGAGGCTAATGTAGCGAAAGGCGTGCATAACTGTCACTGTCAATTACTGTCAATATAGTACCTTGCGGTGTATGGCAGGGGCGTCTTTGAGCCTGAGGAATTAAGGCGCCTGGCTAGTGCAGTCGCCGCAAACTGTGCAAGTTAGGATTTTCCTTTTGCCCCCGACAGCAAAATATCCCTCACCTTACCGAGGATTCGAACCCGGGTCTCCCGAAGGAGAATCCAGCGTTCTAGCCACGGCGTGCATGTGCTAACGAAACATAGATAGCAAACAATTGAAGATGTCGAACAATTATTATTAATTTGGTTAGATGGCGATTCTGTTTCGGGGGCAATTATATGTGAAAAGGCCAGACTGTTGTAAGCCGATCTCATTAAGAGATTGTCTGGGTGGATTGTTAGTGTACTTAGTGATTTTAAAGCCAGCACAGGATGGTTTGAAAAATTCTAGAGGCGCACTGGCATACACAATTTTACTAGGCACGGCGAAGGTACGAGTTCGGACAAGTCTGGAGCAGAAAAATAATATTAAACACTATAATTATTCTCTGATAAAATGTGTTGTGTGTGTTTTGGAGTGTCTAGAACGAATTAATTGGATTTAATTGGATTTTAATTGAATGGAAATTAATTGCCTCGGCTTTTGTCGGTTTCGAATTTCGCCCATAGTTTTCGTGCGGATTATCGACGAAAACCGAGGTTTTACTGTACTTCTATTACTACTATTGCTACTGCTGCTATTATTAATACTACACTACTACTGCTATTTTTGTTACTACTAATACTGCTACTACTGCTACTACTACTAAGATTGCTACTACAACTAATGCTACTACCACTACTGCTACTGCTGTTACTATTACTATAGTCTGTCCAGAAATGAATGCCGTCATTCACGATCAATCATTTTGAAAACTGTCTGTTGCATCGTTATGAAATTTTTCCTGCCGTCTTATATTTACCCCCACCCAAGGAATATGTCTTTGATAGGCCCAAAAGCAACTTAAATCATGGAAAGCGGCGATATTTCTTTGATGTTTTGGTGAAAAACTAGTGATTTTTCGCTAACAAACTGAAAACTCCCAGTTTAAACAGCGCGGGGGTTCTTACTATAGGCCAATCCCGTGAACCACGGAGACTATTTAACATTGAACGCTGATTTTCTGGCTGAAGGTGTAAAACATTTAAAACTATGGACTTAATTCGTGACCCGTAAATTATATACCGCATATAAGCAAACATTGAAATCTGTTGTACAATCTCCAGAACAAAAATGTTTTTGTTGGGTGGACATAATAATAAGGTTATATGCTAAATCTCATCATCTTCCCTCAGTTGGTTACTGAGATATGGATTTTTATACGGAGGCAACCAAATGTAAGTGCACTATACTATTATTACCGTAGTGCTACACGTTGTTATCAAAGACGAACAATACAACAGAAGACAAAGAAATCAGAATAAAAACCAGTAATACCAATAACCTATTTGCCGAAGTGGCCTGTCATGTCTGGCGCTGTCCATTCTGTGAGTCTGCAATGTTCTGCCAGTTCTCGGTTAGCATGTACATTTGTCCTGCACTTTGGCACAGAATCAATACCTGTTGTGTTTTCAGTCTGTTCTTTAAAGCAAGGGAAACCACTATTGATGCCCATTTGTCGATCAAAATTTAAATACCGTTACATACCTTAGTTCTCTTCATATAAACATCTTGAAAGTTATTGTAATGGATTCACTTATTGTACTCTGAAAAGAATAATTCTTTATTACCTTAAGTTCTTAGATGGTATATTATTTTATATAAACTATATCAAAAGCTATTGATAGCGATAGTGACATAATAATTAGCTACCCTTACAAACCTTGTGTTATGAGGTCTGGTTATTGAATAAATGGCGCGATTCGCTTGTCTCAGGAGTTTTTTATCTGGCATCTGCGCGACCCTGACCGTGACAGATGACTGCTTAATTAATTTACGACAAAATCTGCACTCTTTGGGTGTCCTAGGTGTTTGTACATAAGTCACCTGTTTGTTGTCACAGGCCAGCTGTTTTTCTTCAATACTTGCCTCAGGCGATGTTTTAATTGCACAAGGTGACCTGATGTAACACGACTTGGCACACCTTTGGTGCTGTTTGGAGTTGTCAATGGGAGTGACAGGTTTATAATTGGTAACACGGAATGAATTATACATGGACGGACAGATAAACAGATAGCAAACAGATCGAAAGACTGACAACAAGATTGGTTGACAGGTAGGTAGGTAGGTAGGTAGGTAGGTAGGTAGGTAGGTAGGTGGGCAGGTATTTAAGTTGGTAGGAATTTAGGTAGGAAGGTAGGCAGGTAGGTAGGTAGGTAAGTGGGTAGGTAGGTGGGTAGGTCAGTCGGTTGATCGGTAGGTAGGTGCGTAGGTAGACAGGTAGGTAGGCAGGCAGGCAGGTAGGTTGGTAGGTATGTAGGTAGGTGGGTGGGAGGGTATTTAGGTTGGTAGGAATTTAGATAGGAAGGTAGGTAGGTAGGTAAGTAGGTGGGCAGGTATTTAGGTTGGTAGGAATTTAGTTAGGAAGGTAGGCAGGTAGGTAGGTAGGTAAGTGGGTAGGTAGGTGGGTTGGTCGATCGGTAGGTACGTAGGTACGTTTGTAGGTACGTAGGTAGGTAGGTAGGTAGGTGAGCAGGTATTTAGGTTGGTAGGAATTTAGGTAGGAAGGTAGGTAGGTAGGTAAGTGGGTAGGTAGGTATGTACGTGGGTAGGTAGGTGGGTCGGTCGGTCGGTCGGTTGATCGGTAGGTAGGTAGGTACGTAGGTAGACAGGTAGGTAGGCAGGCAGGTAGGTAGGTAGGTGGGAGGGTATTTAGGTTGGTAGGAATTTAGGTAGGCAGGTAGGTAAGTAGGTGGGCAGGTATTTAGGTTGGTAGGAATTTTGGTAGGCAGGTAGTTAGGTAGGTAAGTAGGTAGGTAGGTAAGTGGGTAGGTGGGTCGGTAGGTAGGTAGGTACGTAGGTAGGTAGGTAGGTAGGTAGGTGGGCAGGTATTTAAGTTGGTAGGAATTTAGGTAGGAAGGTAGGCAGGTAGTAGGTAGGTAAGTAGGTAGGTAAGTGGGTAGGTAGGTAGGTGGGTCGGTAGATAGGTAGGTACGTTTGTAGGTACGTAGGTAGGTAGGTAGGTAGGTAGGCAGATAGGTAGGTAGGTAGGCAGATAGGTAGGTAGGCAGGTAGGTAGGTATTTAGGCTGGTAGGAAGACAGGTAGGTAGGTAGGTAGGTGGGTGGGTGGGTGGGTGGGTATGCAGGCAGGCAGGTAGGTAGGTAGGTGGGTGGGTAGGCAGGCAGGTAGGTAGGTTGGTGGGTGGGTAGGCAGGCAGGCAGGTAGGTAGGTAGGTAGGCAGGCAGGTAGGTAGGTAGGTAGGTAGGTAGGTGGGCAGGTATTTAGGTTGGTAGGAATTTAGGTAGGAAGGAAGGCAGGCAGGCAGGCAAGCAGGTAGGTAAGTAGGTATTAGGTAGGTAGGTATTAGGTAGGTAGGTAGGTAGGTAGGTGTCCAGGTATTTACTTCTAGGTCTTCCCCTTGGTCTCTTCCCTTCGATCTTGCCAGTTGTCACCAAGTTCTCCAAGTCGTTTCTTCTCATAACATGCCCAAAAAATTTTGACTGTCTACGTCTAATGTCTCTAATTAGTTTACGATCTTCATTTGTTTCTTGAAGGACTTGTGCATTGTTTTTTGTTTTTTTTTTTTTTTTTTTTTTTGTCTGACCATGGTATTCTTTGCATTTTCCTCAGAAACCACATTTCCACAGCCATAAAATGTTTTTCAGCTTGTCTGCTCATTGTCCAAGTTTCACATCCATACACAAGTACAGGTTCTATGTAGCACTTCAACACTCTTTTTCTCGTTTCAATTGACATCTTTTTATTGGTCAGAATTTTATGCGAAGAAATGAATTGGAGAACTTGGTGACAACTGGCAATATCGAAGGGAAGTGACCAGGGGGAAGACCAAGAAGTAAATACCTGGACACCTACCTACCTCACTAGTGTGTGATCTCTATGAGAGGCTAGGAGAGAATGAGTCACTTGTAGAGATACCTGTGCCCAATGAAAATGATCTTTTATAAACCGAGATACCACCAGCAGGTTAGGCATGCGCTGTATACCAGGGTCTAGGTAACACTAGATTATCATCCAGCACTGTCAACTGCAAGGGCTTCAAATATACGAGGGCGAGTCAATAAGTAAGTCACACAGTAATGTGGGATGGCAGGTAAATGTAGTTGGTGTTTTCTACAGGTGTCATTAGGTGACTCCATTCGATTCGATTTTTTTTATTTTTTTTTTTTTTCAAAATAAAAAAAAAATTCCAAATTCGGTCTCGTTAAACCTGCCTCCTCCTCATCATCATCATCAAGTGCCGTACCGGCTGGCGTAGGCGTTCATGGCTCTCCATAGATCTCGGTCTTTGGTTTTCTGGATCAACTCTGCTGCTGATATTCCTCCATGCCACCGTCTCAATCCATCCAGCATCACTTCTCTTGGTCTACCTCTGCCTCTCTTCCCCTCGATCTTTCCAGTTGTTACGATGTTCTCCAATGCTTCTCTTCTCATCACATGACCGAGGAAAGCTGTTTGTCTCTGTCTTATTGTTGTATATAATGTTCTAGTTTCATTAGCCTTTTTCAGGCAGTCGTCGTTAGTTACTCTGGCAGTCCAAGGAATTCGCAACATTCGTCTCAGGAACCACATCTCTGTTGCTTCTAATTTCTTCTTAATTTGTTCATTTACATTCCAAGATTCACTGCCATACAGCAAAACTGGTTCTACATAGCATTTCAGCACTCTCTTTCTTACATTCAGTGACAGTGACTTATTGCATAAGATACTCTTCATTTTCTGAAATGCAGCTTTTGCCTGCCCTATTCTGCTCCTAATCTCTGTTGTACATCTTCCATCTGATGTTATAAATGCCCCTAGGTATCTAAAATTATCAACTTGGTTAAGGATTTTCCCTTCTATTTCTATGCCACATTTTGGTGTCACCATTTTCTTTGATATTACCATTGTTACTGTTTTCTTGATATTCAAGTTGAGTCCTTTCCTTGCACTCTCTGTTACTACAACGTCTAATAATTGTTGTAGGTCTGTTGAATTATCCGCCACCAATACTGTGTCATCTGCATAGCGTATATTATTTATATTATAACCTCCAACTAGTATTCCTGGCATCTCTTTGATCTCTCTCATTATTACTTCGCTATACAGGGAGAAAAGATCTGGTGACAAGACACACCCTTGTCGTACTCCTAGCTTTATCTGTTCGTAACTACCCTCTTTATTTCCCTATTTTAATTGCTGCTACTTGGTTCCAGTAAATATTCTTTATTATTCTTAAATCTTTTCCATCAGTGTTGATATCTTCCAACATTTTAATCAGTTCATCATGTTTTACTTTATCAAATGCCTTAGTATAATCTATGAAGCACAAATATATGTCTCTCTGTTTCTCTATTGACCTTTCTATTAGTGTCCGTAATGTATAGATTGCATTGTTTGTGCCCTTTCCTTCCACAAATCCATACTGTTCTTCACTAATTTCCATTTTTATTTTCTTTTTGGTTCTTCTCATTATGATTCTGAGTAGAAGCTTAGTGATATGGTTTATAAGGTTAATTGTACGAAAATCTTCACAATCAATTGCTCCTGGTCTTTTTGGTATAGCTATAAATACAGATTTCAGCATATCACTGAGTAAATATCCACTGCTGTAAATATCATTCAACATTTTGGTTAATATATCTACTCCAAATTCTCCCAATACTTCTAATTCTTCTATTGTGATTTCATCTGGCCCAGCTGTTTTTCCTTTCTTCATACGTTTCATAGCGTCAGCGACTTCTTCTTTCAGAATAGGTGGACCTTCTAAGTTACTATCTTCTGTTAATTCTCCCCTTTCTCCTTCATATAATTCTCTTATATACTCATTCCACCTCTTCATTATAGCATCTTCCTCTAATATTATCTTTCCTGTTTTTGATTTCAAACACCCTGTATTTATCCTTATTTATTTCCCTGTAAGCTCACTGATTTGTCTGTGCATATTTTTTGTATCTTTAATGGAATTTAATTCAATTTTTTTGCATTGCTCGTTTAACCAACTTTCTTTAGCCTTCCCACATTTATCTTTTATTTCTTTATTTATCTTAGCGTATTCTTGTTTGTCATTATTATACTGTTTTCTTTTGTCCATCAGGTTTAAGATATCTTCATTCATCCATTTTTTCTTAGCTATTTTGCCTCTCTCTGGTAATACTTCTTTGCTAGTTTGATGAATGGAGTACCTTAACATTTCCCATTGTTCATCTATACTCTGTATTTTAGTTATTCTTCTTCTTCTTTCGTTCGCTTGAAATATGTCTATAACTGCAGTGCTGTCTCTTGTATGAATTGAACTGTCTTTTTCAGTTCACACAGCGGTCCATAGAGTTTATCTTCCACTGTCGTCTCTCTAGGCCAGAAGGTTTGCCTAGATATGTTATATTTTGGGCAGTCTTGGAGTATGTGCTCTGCTGTCTGCGACGCCAATCCACATGTACACATGGCTGTTTCACCAATCTTGAATTTTGTATACATGTGGTTGCGTAATCTATTGTGCCCTGTTCTGAGGCGCAGAATAATGACTTGTTCTGGTCTATCCATAACGTGGTAGTCATCTTGAGCAGGTTTTGGTGGCTTTCTGACTGATTTGATCATTCTTTTCTTTTGGTGGTATGTACAGGCACATCAGGCTGTTCTTCTTTGGCTCCTTCCTTAGCCAATTGATCAGCTCTGTCGTTCCCGGGTACTCCACAGTGGGATGGTATCCACTGTATGGTGACCTTATGCTGACTGCTAAGTTCAGAAAGTAGTGTCCTTAGTACTGGCAATTTCCCAGACAGGAGCGCCTCGAGTACTGATTTTGCATCTGTCAATAGCACCACAGGTTGTGTACCATTGCTGGTATTTAGTAATTTCTCTGTTGCTATCTTGATTGCCTCAATTTCAGCATCGTAGTTATGGCAGTACTTTCCTGTTGGTACTCTAGCTGTGTCCCTGGTATTATTTGGGTATTCTATGTACACTCCCGCTCCTCCATTTCGAACAGCATTTTGTGCTGACCCATCTGTGTAGACTCGGATCCAGAGGTCCTGTGGGTATTCTTCATCAAGGAAGCTGAGAGTGGCTGTTCTGCGCTGCACACTGTTCTGATCTTCCTTGTCAAATATTCCTCTCACTTATGTCTGGATTTGTAATGATAGTCTATGCTCATCTTTCCATGGAGTTCGCTCTGGAATAGTTGTTAGGGGGATACCAACTGTGGGCAGATCGGTGGTTTCTCTGCAGAGTCGTTTGGCCTGGTGGATAAAACTACTTCTTTTCAACCGCCCCATAGCTAGGTTTTCAGGGTGGCCTGGCAAGCTGAGGAACTTTTCTGCTTGTATTAGCGTTTTCGTATCTCTGCGCTCACTCAGTGCTTGTGTCCTCCCCATCTTCTCCATTTCCACTATAGGGGTTGATCTCATCCCTCCTGTGGTGACTCTAAGTGCTTGATTTTGCACTTTGTCCAGCTCTTGTAGTGTGGTTTTTGCTGCCGAACACCACGCAGTTGACCCGTATTCCAGGTGTGGTCGTATGCTCTGTTGATAAACTTTGCTAAGTATTTTCCCACTGGCTCCCCATGTGGTTCCACTTAGCTTTCTCAGGATGGCTATTTTCCTTCTGGCTTTTGCTACTGCTTTGTTGATGTGCTTTCTCCATGTCAGCCTGCCATCAAATGTTACTCCAAGGTATGTTGGTTCTTTATCTTCTCGTAGGGGTGTTCCATTTATCTGGATGGTCCCTGCCTTTTGTTTTGGAGAGAGGGTAAATAGGGTGGTGCTGCACTTGTCAGTGTTTATGCTGACACACCATCTATTTGCCCATGCAACAAATGTATCTACAGCTCTTTGTAGTAATCTGGTGGCCACTGATGCATGTTCATTTGTGCTCCATAGAACCAGGTCATCGGCGTACATTGCCGCTTTAATTCCATGCGGTAGGTGAGCAACGAGATCATTGATGAAGATTAGAAAGAGTGTGGGGGACAGTACTCCGCCCTAGGGAATTCCGTGACGCAGTAGTACTTTCTTGCTCTTAAGTCCGTCTATCTGTACTCGGGCTCTTCTGTTGTGCAAGTATGCTTTCACCCATTTGTACATCCTTCCATTGACTTTGCAGTTTCTCAGTTTATTCATCAGACCTTCTTTCCAGACTTTGTCAAAGGCTTTCTTCAAATCTATCCATGCCGCAAGCACCAGCTTCTTCTCTTGGAATGCATCCTCAATTTCTTGAGAGAGGTAGGTTGTCTGATCTTCCGTAGAGTAGCACTGCCTAAAGCCAGCCTGCTGTGGCACAAGGATGTTTTTACTTTCAATGTACCACTGCAGTCTGTGATTGATGATGCGCTCCAGTGTTTTGCAGAGACAGCTGGTGAGGCTAATGGTCTGTAGCTAGAGGCAATGGAACTATCTTTCCCTGATTTTAGGAGGGGTATCATGATTGCTTCTCTCCAGGCTTGTGGAACACTGCCTAAGGTCCAACTGTTATTGAAGATCTGCAACAGATTTGCTTTGGCCTCTGTTCCTAGGTTCCTGATCATTTCATTGGAGATACCATCAGCTCCTGGTGACTTTCTCATTTTCAGTTTTGATATGGCTAGCTCCAGTTCACTGATTGTGATGGGTGCCTCCAGAACCTCATGTACTATTTCCTTCTGTCCTGTATGTTGCCGTTTCTCTTGAATCTCTTGTTGTTTCTCTGGACTGATTTTGATATTGTTATCTTGTGCGAATGAGTCCGCAAAATGGTCAGCTGCTTGCTTTCTTGTTAAGATGTTTCCATCTTTATGTAGTGCAATTTTTGAGTTTCTCCCTGTGCCCTCATCGTTAAGTTGTTTTATTAGCTTCCACAATTTCCTTGTGTCTCTTTCAAAGTTCAGAGACTCTGTTTTATCCTGCCAGCTTTTCCGTCTAGCCTGCAGCTTGGCCCTTTGAAATTTGGCTTTTGCATGCTGGAATTTATTGTGGTGCTCTTGGCTGGGTGTGGCCTCTGCTTGCTTTCTACATACTTCCACATCATTATGCAACTGTTCCAGTTCACTACTCCAGTAGGGTTTATATTGTTTACGGGCTCCTCTTGGTACTGTTTCTCGCGCTGCCTGCAGTATGCATTTCCCAAACTCTTCAACTACTTTATTTATGTCTTTCTCAGTGTTCAGGTTTCTAACCAGTATGCTGGTGCGATGCTTGTACACTGCCCAGTCTGCTTTCTTGTAGTTCCACCTCGAGAGGGTGCTGCTTTCACTTACAAGCTCATTTTCTACAGTTAGAAAGACTGGTCGATGGTCACTGCCACCTAGTTGTTTCCCAACAATTCGTGCAATGTTCCACTCCAGGTCTGGTGAATGAAAAGCCAGGTCATGTGTAGTTGTAGAGTGCCATGATCTCGAGTAGAAAGTATGTGGGTCGGACGGCTTGTTAACCAAGATGAATCTATTCTCATCCTGCCAGTCTTCCAGTCTCTCTCCTCTCTGGTCCATGTGATCATAGCCCCAACTCTGCGAGTGGCTGTTGAAATCGCCGCACACAATCATTTTTTCTGTTAATGGTAGTGTGTCCAGTGCCTGTGGACGGTCACTTGGACAGTAGTAATTGATCAGATGTAGGTCTGTGTAGCCTGTTTTAAGTTTAAGTGTCTGATACTCAGCCCCTTCCATATAGACTTCGATTTGGGAAGCAGTGATGTTATTTTTTACAAGGGTAAGTATCCCACCTTTTCGCCTGTCCTTTCGGTCAGATCGGTAACACTGGTAGCCTCTGATTTTGAAGGCTATATTTTCGTTCAGGTGAGTTTCTTGCAAGCAACATATGCTTACTTTTTCTTTGTCCAGGATTTTTCTAATTCTACTTTTTTGTTGCTGACTCCCTCCGCATTCCAGTGCATTATTTTAAGTCTTAGTTTAGTATGGCCAGCTGATCTATTCTCATGTCCCCTGGCTCCACAGGACATCTGAGAAGGACCTCCAGTAGTTGGGGTTGGACCCTTTCGAGACATAGGGCCCGGCACTGCACCTGTCTGGGGGTCCAAAGCAGGGCCAGCACCATAACGTTTAGCAGCAGTCGACATATTCCATTTTGCGTAATTGCGTGGCATCCTGATTTCTGTGGTGCGCCTCCTGGCTGGTTGCCTCCGTCTTCAGCACCTTTCCTTTGCTAGAGCAGACTGTGGTCTCACTCGAGTTTAGATGTGTACACACGCACACACGTGTCTGCACATGCATGTATGTGTATACACATCTAGAGCACACTGGTTATTTTCCGGCGCCAGATACTCGCCGTCGCCCCTTCTCCTGTTAGTTAAAACAGTTCCGCCACGTGAAGGCCAGGAGTTGGACTTTTGCTGCAGAGGTTATGTATTCACGAGCCATTGGGGTATTTAAGCAATGTTGGGCGCTCACCCCAACACTGCGCCCCGGCTACATACAGCAATTTGGAACCTATTTTAGTTATTGCATTGTACCTATTTTTCACAGTCACTCTGTATTGTTCTTGCATTTCTTTATCTATTTTTAGAACCTCTTTATTAAGTCTCATGTTCTTAACCATTTTTTTCCCTCTCTTTAATCTTACTTTTATTTGTCCACATAGTGGTACATGATCACTATTACAGTCAGCACCAGGCATTGTCTTTACATTAATTAAAGCATTTCTAAATCTTTTATTAATTAGTATGTAGTCAATTTGGTTGCGTATTTTCTTATCAGGGCTTATCCATGTGTACAGTCGTCTTTTATGGTGTTTAAACCATGTGTTTCCAATTATCATATCATTGATATTTGCCCATTCTATTAGTTTTTCCCCTCTTTCATTTCTTGTACCTAAACCATAATTCCCCACTACATCCTCCATTTATCCCTTTCCTACTTTTGCATTAAAATCACCAAGTATTATCTTTATTTCTTGTGATCCAATTTGAGCCATCGCCATTTCTATTTCGTCGTAAAAGTGTTGTATTTCTTCATCACTACTGCTTGCTGTTGGTGCATATACTTGTATAATATTTATGTTATGTCTATTGGTTTGCCTTTGATTTTTACCATAATAACTCTATCTGAAATACACCAGTATCCATTAATTGACTTTGCTGTTTTTTCGTCTAATATTATTCCTACACCTTTTTCATGTGTATCCCCTCCAGAATAAATTATTGTGTGATTGTCAGCTCCTCCTCAGCTTTGGTTATTTTGAAACCCGTGGTTGTGTGGATTGTTAGTCCTAGTTTTATTGGGTCCGCTCTGTTTGTCGGATAAGATTAATTTTGTGCTGCCTGATAATTTCATTTGTCTTATGTTGGTCCTGATAAAGACCGTTCCTTGGTCTGGCCTACTCGGTTCCGCATACTTTCGTTTGTGAGTTTCTTATTCTATTAGTACTTTTTCGTGCTGGTTGTTTGTGTTGTCCTCACCTGGGCTGGTCCCGGTCAGGTGTAGACAAATGCAAAGCATTCAAGTGCAAGTCTCACGTTGTCCTTTCGAACATCGGCCCTTAAGCCTCTACGTTTGCTTTCTCGTGTTCATCATCGGTGTATGGGTTGGAATCAAATCAAATCAAATCAACTTTATTAGGGTCACAAATTGGGCGCGCAGGCCCGTCTTACATTCGGCCCTTCCAATCACTCGTCTTTCGTTCATCAAGAGCATTATACATTTACATAGGAAGAAAAATAAACATTGTGAAATGAATGTTGTAAACATAAACAAGGCTAATTACCATGTTGTGAGGCCCATCTCCCACCTATCCATACATCACCCCACCCACACAACACCCCCACCTACCCACACACACGCGCACCAAGGGACACATACACACCCCCACCTACCCACACACACGCACACCAAGGGACACATACATACCCCACCAACCGACCCATCCCCCTCCCGCACATCCCCCACCCGCACACACTGCCCTCACCTGATCCCCCAACCAAAACACACTCGCCACCCACAAACATTCCCCCACTAACCCACATATCCCACTCCCATCCACATACACATCCTAACCCACACATCCTCTCCCCACCCACACCTCAAACCACCCATCCCCCAGCCACATCTCTATCGACAACATATTCCCCACCCATGCACACAATCCCCCACCAACCCACACATCGCACATCCCCAAACCATACACACACATCCCCACCAACTAACATGTCCCCCCCCCACACCCACACACACATCTCCCTAACCACCCATACATCCCCAATCCACTCACACACACCCAACCTCCCACACATACAACTTCCACCCACCCACACATGCCATAACCTAATCCCCCACCACACAATCCCCCACCCGCACATCACATACACCCCCTACCACGCACTATTCCCAACCCACGCACTACACACACACATCCCTCACCAACACATCCCCACTTACACACCACACACATATCCCCCACCCAGATACCACACAATATTCCCACCCACACCCACACAGATACCCTTACCCATCCACCCCACATACCCCCACTCACACACCACAAAAATCCCCCACCCACACACACATACCACACACCTCTCTCCACCCACACACGCATTCCCTACCCGTCCACCAACAGACACTCACTCACGCAAACATCCTCCACTACGCACCCACACACCCACCCCCAACCAATCTCTCGATCACAATACCACTACCCACACACACCCTCCATCCACTCACACATCCCACCCCAACACATACAACTCCCTCACCCACCTACACATCCCTAAGCCACTCACACACCCCCACCCACACATTCCCCATCCACACACACACACATCTCCCACCCACACACCCCACATACTTCCCCCAACCACCTCAATCCCCTATTCACCCACACATATACCCCACCCATACGCACATTCCCCGCACCCATCACACACATCCCCCACACCACACACTATCCTCCACCCATACCACCACAAGCATACCCTCCACCCACACATCATTCACACATCCCCCACCAACACACCGCACGCATATCTCAAACCCACACACCCATACAAGACGACTCGATCTCCCTGTCAGCCCTGTTCAGGGACACTTTCGGAAGAGCCAACACACCATCCTGCCACTCACCCCACCACACTCTCCTGTCCCTGTCAGGACAACCAGGACATCCTTCCCCTGCGATACAGATGGATTTTTTGTGTGTGCATATACTATTTTTTTTTAATTATCTATACAAAAATAGATAGAAAAGTTATATGTCTTTCCCTGTTCTGCATTGAACTGTCTGATCAGCCGTTGTATTTCTGGGTTGCTGTTTGTGTGCAGGCACTCCCTCATTGTCACTGGAGTCTTAGTTTTGACGAAGCAGTCTATTAGATCCCTTCCCTCACTGTTTTACTTGTTGCATGTTGATTGGTAATGTTCAATGGTGTTGTCTGCTCGGCATGCTCTGCAGAATGGGTTTTCTCTTGCGTCCTCCCAGTTACCAAGTCTGATTTTCCACAGCGGTCTGTTTGCCGGTGCTTTCATGTTGGTCTTGACGTGCGGTTTGTAGCTGGGTTCGCCCCGTATCTGCTATGCATGTCGGCCTCTAGCGCCGTCTCTCCACTGTTTCCTCCATTCCTGGAGTATGTAGTTTTTGATGATGCTTTTTCCTGCTACTTTTCCTAGGCCTGTACTGATTTTATTACTGTTGGTTAGGCCTCGTTTCGCCGCTATGTCTGCTTGTTCGTTTCCCGGGATATCCCTGTGAGCTGGTATCCATCCGATGGTGACTTGGCATCCCATGTACCTGAGGTTTGTAGCTGTCGCTAATCTCCTCTTTTATGTCGGGTCTGTTGCCTCTATTGAAGTTCCGAGCGTTTGTACTGATGACAGGGAGTCTGTTAATATACACAGTCTCAGTGGTGGTTTTTCGGCTGCGATCTCCAGACCTTTCATTATGGCTACCAGTTCGGCCGTGCATACTGCTGTCTGGTATGTGAGTTTGAACTGTTTTTTCAGCTTCCAGTCTGGGACCACTACTCCTGCTCCTACCTCTCCCTGTTCGTTCTTGGACCCGTCTGTGTAAATTATGAGATTGTCTTTACTGATTTCTTGTATGTACGCCTCGGTCGTGTCTCTTGCATCTGTGTCCTCCGTGTCCTTGGTGATGGACTTTGCTAGATTACAGTCAGTGAATGGGACTGTTAGTTCCCATGGTGGGATTGTTGGCTTGAACCGTCTTGTCTGTTTCAGGGTCTCTGCTAGCTTAATTTCTTCCTTCATCTTCTCTGCTGCTTACCATCCTGCCGGTCTTTGCAGTTTTACTATTTGGGATGCCCCCCCCCCTTCTTTTTTTTTTGCTGCGGTTATCACTGAATGTTTGGTATCGAGGGTGGTTTTTGTCTTGTGCTACCTTTAGCCAGTAGTTATACGTCAGCTGTTTACGCCTCAGACTCAGTGGTAGTACACCCAGTGCTACCTCCATTGCTTCTTTGCATGTCCCTTTTCCCGCTCCAAGGATGGTGTTTAACGCTTTGGGTCTGTATGGTGTCTAACCTCCTCTTGCTGGTTTCTGATGCTGAGTCCTAAGCAATGCTGCCATATTCTAGCTTGCCCCTGATAAATGCTTTGTAAAACATCAGCATTGTTTTGGTGTGAGCTCCCCAATCGTTTCCTTTTATCACCCCCAGTAGGTTGCTTGATTTCTTTCATTTTTCCAATGTCTGACATAAGTGTCTTGTCCAGTCCATCTGTTCGTATAGAGTCATTCCTAGGAAGACTGTGCTGCTTGTTCTGTTAACAGTTTTCCCATTTATGTGTATTTGTAGTCCTTGTTAGAATTTATCTGCCTCTTGTTATTAAATAGCATACTCACTGTTTTATTGGTGCTGATATTGAATCCCCATTTGTCCATCCATGCGGCTAGTTTCTTTATCTGTTTTTGGAGAGGTCCTTGTGTAGTTTTTGCAGCCTTTCCACTCCTCCATATGGCGCAGTCGTCCGCGAATTGAGATAGTCCTGTTTTCTGGTCTTGGATCTCCTCTGTCAGGTCATTCACAAGTATTGAGAATATTGTTGGTGAGATGACCGAACCCTGGGGATGCTGTTCTCTTGCACATATGTGTCGGATTCCTCAATCCCTATCCTCACTGAGAAGCTTCTGTCTTTGAGAAAGTTGTCTATATACCTGTAGGTTCTTCCCACTATGCCCAGTTTCTTTACTTTGATTAGTGTGGCTTCTCTCCAGCATTGATCGTACGCCTGGGCTAGGTCCAGGAATACAGCCAAAACGTCTTTTCCACTCTTTTATGCCAACGTATTTTTCCCTCTCCGATGAAGGAGAAGACATGCCGAACAGGATTGTTACTGGGGACGAATCATGGGACATCACTACCAGCCCGAATCAAAGCGTGTTTCAATGCAATGGAAACATCCTTCTTTAAGAAATCATTTAAGAAATTATTATTATAATTAGGTGACACAGCAGTATGGAACTTTATATTCCCGTTCGTCAGGCAGGTGGCGCTAGGTGTCTCATGCGCATGCGCAGCGCATAAACAAAATGGCGATTGTACTTACGGAGTGTACAACCAATGAGCAACGTGCTGTTGTGCGGTGTTTGTTTGTTTGTTTGTTTTGGTTGTTTTTTTTTTTTTGGGGGGGGGGGGAGGGGGGCAAAAGGGATGCCTGCCAAGTACATTCATAAGGAAATTCTTCCTGTTTATGCTGATAAATGTTTGTCCCGTAAAGATGTGCATAGCTGGGTAGAAAAATTTTCTCAAGGACGCTCTAAAACTGTTGATGAAATCCGATCTGGTCATCCTGTTGAGATTGCAACAGAAGAATCCGTGCAGCGGGTGGAGGAGATGATTAGAGGTGACAGGAGAGTAACGATAGACTCTGTAGCATCTGCAATAGGGTGCTCACATGGTTCAGCATGCAGCATAATGCATGATCGATTGAAATTTAAGAAAGTGTACTCAAGGTGGGTGCCCAGACAATTGAAGGAGGAACACAAAATGAACCGATTTGGCCTGTCCTTCCATCATCTCTGTCGATGCGAAGATGAGGGAGAAGACATGCTGAACAGGATTGTTACTGGGGACGAATCATGGGAGCATCACTACCAGCCCGAAGGAAAGCGTGCTTCAATGCAATGGAATCATCCTTCCTCACCTTGTGTCCAAAAATTCAAGATTACGCCATCAGCAGGGAAGGTTATGCTGACAGTGTTCTGGGATTGTCAAGGAGTGCTTTTAACCAATTTCAAGAAGAAAGGTGACAATGTGAATTCTGAATCGTACTGTGAAGTTCTATCGATGCTTCTTGATGCAATTCGAAGAAAACGCCCAAGACTGCTGACTAGGTGAGTGTTGCTTCTTCATGACAATGCCAGACCACATACGGCTCGATTAATTCAGGAGAAAATTAACCAACTAAGGTGGGGAGTTCTGGAACATTCACCTTACAGCCCGACTTAGACCCTAGCGATTTCTACCTTTTTGGTCCACTGACAACCCACCTTGGCGGGAGACATTTCGCGAATGACGCCGAAGTTTAATGTGAAGTGAAAACGTGGTTTAGAAATCAGAGCACGCAGTTCTATGCAGCTGGTTTGGGAGGACTGATAAAACGATGGGATAAGTGCATCAATGTTGGTGGAAATTATGTTGAGAAATAAAGGGACAATGTATGTACAGAAATAAACTCGTTTCAAGTTGTTATCATCTTTAGTTATTTTTCTACGGCCATTTGTGACTTACTTATTGACTTCCACTCGTAATAGGGATAGTATGAGATGTCGCGGCCGGTTCTCTTCCACGCCAACTACGATATTTCCAGAATGGTCTGGAACTATCAGGTAGTCAGATTACCTGAGAACAGAGCTTAGCTGTGGAATCAAACCCTGCCCTTGCTGGCCACTGACCGCGGCCACAGGTCGTTCCCCAAGGTCACCGCGGGCTGTTTGTGCGCATGTGTGTAACACACATCTGCAACTTCCGTGTGGAATTCCTGAGACGGTGACAAAGACTGCACCTCTGTGATGATCGTCGGGGTGACAGTTGTGACATATTTATTTATCAGATCAGGACATTTCCGGGACGGGTCCATTTTCTCGAAACACAATTCAACACCTTTGTGGGTACAGGAAGTGTGTGTCTGTGGGTGTGTGGGTGTGTGTGTGTGTGTGTGTGTGTGTGTGTGTGTGTATGTGGGTGGAAAGGAGGTTGAGCTTACTGAACTAATTAGTAGGTACTGGGGGAGAGGGGTTGAGCTTACTGAAGTAATTAGTACTACAGGGGAGGGGAGGGGTGAGCTTACTGAAGTAATTAGTACGTACATGGGAAGGGGGTTGACCTTACTGAAGTAATTAGTACGTACATGGGGAGGGGAGGGATGATTGAGCTTACTGAAGTTATTAGTGAGTACAGGGGGAGGGGTTGAGCTTACTGAAGTAATTTGTACGTACAGGGGGAGGGGGGTTGAGCTTACTGAAGTAATTTGTACGTATAGGGGAAGGGGGTTTGAGCTTACTGAAGTAATTAGTACGTACTGGGGGAGGGGGTTGAGCTTACTGAAGTAATTAGTACGCACAGGGGGAGGGGGTGAGCTTACTGAAGTAATTAGTACGTACAGAAAGCAAATGGCCCTTTGACAGGCTTTAGTGTTGATCGAAAGCAAGGCCCATATTTTCATAGACCAAGCGGTACTCGGTGATCGAGCGAGGTGGTTAGTCTCACACCAGCCGCCTTAACTTCCCCAGACATTCCCTGGCACCCATTGTTTTACCGGCTCGGTCTGGGAGCCCAGATCAGTTTTAAATATCCGAATCCCCAGCCCCCTCCCCCCGATGGGGATCGAACGCACGACCACAGGACCGGCAGGTGAGTGAGGATATATGGTGCTAGACTCATCTCATTATATACCCACCATCACCCCGTGGATGACCCCATTAATATCACGCCCACCGCCTCCTTTTCCCAAAACATTTCCTAGGATCCATCTGAGGCTGGGTCCACCTACGAGTCCATGTCCATTAAAAAAATCCGCTCGGATACGAACCCATGACTACCGGTCGGGCAGGCGAGCGTCAAGCCACGACACTGTCGCGGCCGTGGAGACTGGGACCGGTCGGGCTGGCGAGCGTCCAGCCACGACACTGTCGTGGCCGTGGAGACTGGGACCGGTCGGGCTGGCGAGCGTCCAGCCACGACACTGTCGCGGCCGTGGAGACTGGGACCGGTCGGGCTGGCGAGCGTCCAGCCACGACACTGTCGCGGCCGTGGAGACTGGGACCGGTCGGGCTGGCGAGCGTCCAGCCACGACACTGTCGCGGCCGTGGAGACTGGGACCGGTCGGGCTGGCGAGCGTCCAGCCACGACACTGTCGCGGCCGTGGAGACTGGGACCGGTCGGGCTGGCGAGCGTCCAGCCACGACACTGTCGCGGCCGTGGAGACTGGGACCGGTCGGGCAGGCGAGCGTCCAGCCACGACACTGTCGCGGCCGTGGAGACTAGGACATTACGATGTTCGTCCATCATGAATGACGTTGGCCATTCATTGACGATGACCATTCATTACACTACATCTTGATTTGATGAGGAACGAATGACTTGCGCTTTGGTTTTGTATAGCGAGGAGGTGGTCGCGCAACACCCTCGTCCCCGCTCCCTCGTCTGTGACCGTCTAGCTCCAGTGGCGAGCATGGCAAGACGACTGGAAGACGGACACAGATGCAGTGGACGTTAGGCTGCCACGGCCAGTTATCCCTGTTTATGTCGGCCCTTCCGTCAATCCCTTTAATTTTCAGTTTTAAGACAAGCGTAGCGACAGGCAATGAGCGTATGATTTCTTTTAGGATCAACACGATTTCCTTCACCGAAGACGGACTGACCGCCAGAGCAGACCACACACAACATGAGGCGAGAGTCTGCCCACAGAAGATGCTGCTCGTCTAAATTGCGAGCAGATCTTCCGATTTACGGTTGAGTCTCTCCAGCGCAAATGTGCACATGGCGACTGAACGGACAGACGTTCATGCACACGCAAGCCGAGAGTAGCATCGCAAAAGCTGAGACAAGCGTATGACTACATTCTTGAAACGCCTGCCTTGCTAATACACGTTGGCTGGGAAGATCCCATTTTGGTGTACCTCACACAGCCATCTGAGACAAGCATATGACTACTGGCAGGATCAACCAGATATCTATCGGACAGACGGACTATTCACGCACACGCAAGCCAAGAGTAGCATCGCTAAAGCGCGCCCTCCCGGTACAAGGTGATACATGCAAAACCACTGGACGCCTACCGACGAGCTTACAAGCTACGCCGGCAGGACTAACCGAAAAAAAAGCTATACCAGCTTACTGACTGCAGGCCCACTACTCATCGAGAGAGAGTGGGCGCTTATCGAGACTTTGTCGAACGGTCGTACAAATTTTGCTCTTTTGCCCGCTCAAACCACGACCCTGGCTGCACGATGCGGTTACATTCTTGAAACGCCTGCCTCGCTAACTCACGTTGGCTGGGAAGATCCCATTTTGGTGCACCTCACACAGCCATCCGAGACAACGAACGCTAGACGCGGAACTGATCTAGCGAACCAGACCAGCCCCCCACACATCAGTTGAACAACACACATAGCCCGGTGTATGTACATGTGCACAGAAGAGCATCACACAGGCAATGGAAGAACCGGAGAGCAGGTTTTCTTTTTGACCAAGACAGAAAAAACTCCACGCCTTACCGAGGATTCGAACCCGGGTCTCCCGAAGGAGAGCCCGGCATTCTAGCCACACGGCCAGCCGCTATGCAACATTTAAAAAAAAAAAAAAATTCACGAAGACTGGTTTCTAACAGAAATCAAAATGAGGAAAATGAAATGTTTTGTGTGCATGTCAAATGTTATGAATGTCTGGAATATATCATTGTGGAGGGAGGTGTGCCGTGGAGGGGTTGAAATTGTGCGAGACACGTCACACAAGGCAGCCACAGAGGCAGGAAATTTCCAAATACTGTCGTCGGGAAAAGGCCTTCGCAGGACAACACACCAATCAGATTGTCTCGAATGGAATAAAGCTGCAGAGAATCTACGTGGCTGCTGGTTACCAAAGCCTTTGAAAGATAACTTTCTGCCGACATCAGGATATGGATTCCCTTTTATGAATCCAGAGACAATGAATGGAATGCCAACAACAACAATCAGTCAACCTGAAACCACAAGTTTGGAACCGTGTCGAAGTCTTGAACTTGTCCGCAATGTTTTGAGTTACATCTAGCCCATGCCACGGACCGAGGGAATGGGGCTGCCAAAGCTTTTGTTAGTGGGAGCTTTTTGTTATAAAATCATAAGTGGCGGGGAACGGGGGCCGAGGTGGTAAATGTATGCTAGAAATTGTCCACATGTATGTAACTGTTGTTTACTTGAACTCTGAGAATGACCACTGGACGTGATACGATGGGCCCCCTTATCTATATGCTATGTTCCCGGGCATGATACGGTAGTCCCTGTTATCTATATGTTATTTTCCTGAACATAAAGTCGCTTAAAAGTTGACAGGGTCGACTTCATTGCACCGGGTTTTATCCCATATGGCTCGGTCTCTTTCCGTAGCACGGAAAGCGTCGCACAAAGCACGAACTCCGTAGCTTTTAGCGACAACCCACAGGAGTCTCCGAAACATTTAACTCGTAAACCGAAGGACGCGGCCCGGAATCGAACCCACAACCTTCGGAGCACGAGTCAAACGGCTTGACCACTTCGCCACAGAGACTCCCAATTTTTTTTTTTTTTTTTTTTTTTTTTTTTTTTTTTAACATGAAATGCTGGACCCCGTTATCTATTATTTTCCTGAACATAATACGGCCTTCCCGACTATCTGTGTGTTATTTTCCTGAACATGATGCGACGGTCCCAGTTATCTGTATGTTATTTTTCTGGACATGATATGCTAGGCCCTGTTATCTATATGATATTTTTCTAGATATGATACGCTGGTCCCGTTATCTATATGTTATTTCGCTGAACATGATACGATGGTCCCAGTTTTCTATATGTTATTTTTCTGGACATGATATGATGCTCCCCGTTATCTATGTGTTATTTTTCTGGACATTATATGTTAGGCCCTGTTATCTATATGTTATTTTTCTGGACACGATACCGTGGTACCAGTTATCTACATGTTATTGTCCTAGATATGATACGCTGGTCCCTGTTATCTATTCCCGGAACCATTCTGCACGGAAGCAACTATATGGTCAGTAAATAAAGTCAGATTGTTATACATGTGACATATTTATTCTTCTTCTTCTTCGTTCATCCGGAGTTTTTTTTCGGATGTGATTGCGTTGTGCCTGTTTACAGCAGAGCTGCGTTCTTGCGCCGTTAGGCCGACACATCCGACTTCTGCGGGCATTTGTTGACCGGGTTAACCTTCCCGGACATATTTATTCGATTGTTGTTTAATTAACTAGTCTATACACTTTAGCTTTTAAGTTTCTGTCAAATAACATCAAGGCCAAATGTACTTTTAGGTAATATATTCATAATTGAGAATTAAGCATTCCGATTTTTAAATCAAAAAGTTCACGGAATAATTAACGGAGATGTTGAGGTTATATTTGGAATGTTAAGGCCATATGTTGACATTTTTATTGTGATATTTTGTCACGTGACAAGTCTCAAATGCCTGCATATTTACACGATGTTATGGGCTCAGAGGTCGCTGCTCTAGTTGTGTCAATAGTACCGGATGCAGTTTCCTTTGGGTCAAAAATGCAACAACTTTCTGTATTTGTTATTTCACCAGTTTATGTTGTATGTCCTATTGTGCTACTGTCAATTACTTCTTACTTGCGTTATCTGCACTGTAAACTTGCCTGCTTTGATACATATAGAATGTACCCAAATAAATGTATTCTGTAAACAAAACAAACAAAGACAGGTCCCAACTTGTCCCTAACAAGTGGTATCTTGTCACTAACAAGTGGTTCTTCTTGTCACTAACAAGTGGTTCTTCTTGTCACTAACAAGTGGTTCTTCTTGTCACTAACAAGTGGTTCTTCTTGTCAGTAATAAGTGGTTCTTGTTGTCAGTAACAAGTGGTTCTTGTTGTCAGTAACAAGTGGTTCTTGTTGTCAGTAACAAGTGGTTCTTGTTGTCAGTAACAAGTGGTTCTTGTTGTCAGTAACAAGTGGTTCTTGTTGTCAGTAACAAGTGGTTCTTACTGTCAGTAACAAGTGGTTCTTGTTGTTAGTAACAATTGGATGTTATTGTCAGTAACAAGTGGATGTTGTCAGTAACAATTGGATGTTGTTGTCAGTAACAAGTGGAGTTATTGTCAGTAACAATTGGATGTTGTTGTCAGTAACAAGTGGATGTTTTTGTGTCAGTAACATGTGGATGATATTGTCATGAACAAGTGGAAGTTATTGTCAGTAACAAATGGATGTTATTATCAGTAACAAGTGGAAGTTATTGTCAGTAACAAGTGGATCTTATTGTCAGTAACAATTGGATGTTATTGTCAGTAACAAGTGGAAGTTATTGTCAGTAACAAGTGGATGTTATTGTCAGTAACAAGTGGAAGTTGTCAGTAACAAGTGGAAGTTATTGTCAGTAACAAGTGGAAGTTGTTGTCAGTAACAAGTGGATGTTATTGTCAGTAACAAGTAGGTGTTATTGTCAGTAACAAGTGGAAGTTGTTGTCAGTAACAAGTGGATGTTATTGTCAGTAACAAGTGGAAGTTGTCAGTAACAAGTGGAAGTTATTGTCAGTAACAAGTGGATGTTGTCAGTAACAAGTGGAAGTTATTGTTAGTAACAAGTGGAAGTTATTGTCAGTAACAAGTGGAAGTTGTTGTCAGTAACAAGTGGATGTTATTGTCAGTAACAAGTGGATGTTTTTGTCAGTAACAAGTGGATGTTATTGTCAGTAACAGGTGAATGTTTTTGTCAGTAACAAGCGGATGTTATTGTCAGTAACAAGTGGAAGTTGTTGTCAGTAATAAGTGGATGTTATTGGCAGTAACAAGTGAATGTTATTGTCAGTAACAAGTGGAAGTTGTTGTCAGTAACAAGTGGATGTTATTGTCAGTAACAAGTGGAAGTTGTTGTCAGTAACAAGTGGATGTTATTGTCAGTAACAAGTGAATGTTATTGTCAGTAACAAGTGGAAGTTGTTGTTCAGTAACAAGTGAATGTTGTTGTCAGTAACAAGTGGATGTTATTGTCAGTAACAAGTGGAAGTTGTTGTCAGTAACAAGTGAATGTTGTTGTCAGTAACAAGTGAATGTTATTGTCAGTAACAAGTGGTTCTTGTTGTCAGTAACAAGTGAATGGTGTTGTCAGTAACAAGTGGAAGTTGTTGTCAGTAACAAGTGGATGTTATTGTCAGTAACAAGTGGAAGTTGTTGTCAGTAACAAGTGAATGTTGTTGTCAGTAACAAGTGAATGTTATTGTCAGTAACAAGTGGAAGTTGTTGTCAGTAACAAAAGACTGTTATTGTCAGTAACAAGTGGAAGTTGTTGTCAGTAACAAGTGGATGTTATTGTCAGTAACAAGTGAATGCTTCTTGTCAGTAACAAGTGGTTCTTGTTGTCAGTAACAAGTGAATGCTGTTGTCAGTAACAAGTGGAATGTATTGTCAGTAACAAGTGGATGTTATTGTCAGTAACAAGTGAATGTTATTGTCAGTAATCAAGTGGAAGTTGTTGTTCAGTAACAAGTGAATGTTGTTGTCAGTAACAAGTGGATGATATTGTCAGTAACAAGTGGAAGTTGTTGTCAGTAACAAGTGAATATTGTTGTCAGTAACAAGTGGATAATATTGTCAGTAACAAGTGGAAGTTGTTGTCAGTAACAAGTGAATGTTATTGTCAGTAACAAGTGGAAGTTGTTGTCAGTAACAAGTGGATGTTATTGTCAGTAACAAGTGAATGTTATTGTCAGTAACAAGTGAATGTTGTTGTCAATAACAAGTGGAAGTTGTTGTCAGTAACAAGTTGATGCTATTGTCAGTAACAAGTGGATGTTATTGTCAGTAACAAGTGGATGTTATTGTCAGTAACAAGTGGAAGTCGTTAGTAACAAGTTGATGTTATTGTCAGTAACAAGTGGATGTTATTGTCAGTAACAAGTGGATGCTATTGTCAGTAACAAGTGGAAGTTGTTGTCAGTAACAAGTGGAAGATGTCAGTAACAAGTGGATGTTATTGTCAGTAACAAGTGGATGTTATTGTCAGTAACAAGTGGATGTTATTGTCAGTAACAAGTGGAAGTTGTTGTCAGTAACAAGTGGAAGATGATGTCAGTAACAAGTGGATGTTATTGTCAGTAACAAGTGGAAGATGTTGTCATTAACAGGTGAATGTTTTTGTCAGTAACAAGCGGATGTTATTGTCAGTAACAAGTGGAAGTTGTTGTCAGTAACAAGTGGATGTTATTGTCAGTAACAAGTGAATGTTATTGTCAGTAACAAGTGGAAGTTGTTGTCAGTAACAAGTGGATGTTATTGTCAGTAACAAGTGGAAGTTGTTGTCAGTAACAAGTGGATGTTATTGTCAGTAACAAGTGAATGTTATTGTCAGTAACAAGTGGAAGTTGTTGTTAGTAACAAGTGAATGTTGTTGTCAGTAACAAGTGGATGTTATTGTCAGTAACAAGTGAATGTTATTGTCGGTAACAAGTGGAAGTTGTTGTCAGTAACAAGTGAATGTTTTTGTCAGTAACAAGTGGATGTTATTGTCAGTAATAAGTGGAAGTTGTTGTCAGTAACAAGTGAATGTTGTTGTCAGTAACAAGTGAATGTTATTGTCAGTAACAAGTGGAAGTTGTTGTCAGTAACAAGTGACTGTTATTGTCAGTAACAAGTGGAAGTTGTTGTCAGTAACAAGTGGATGTTATTGTCAGTAACAAGTGGTTCTTGTTGTCAGTAACAAGTGAATGGTGTTGTCAGTAACAAGTGGAAGTTGTTGTCAGTAACAAGTGGATGTTATTGTCAGTAACAAGTGAATGTTATTGTCAGTAACAAGTGGAAGTTGTTGTCAGTAACAAGTGAATGTTTTTGTCAGTAACAAGTGGATGTTATTGTCAGTAACAAGTGGAAGTTGTTGTCAGTAACAAGTGAATGTTGTTGTCAGTAACAAGTGAATGTTATTGTCAGTAACAAGTGGAAGTTGTTGTCAGTAACAAGTGACTGTTATTGTCAGTAACAAGTGGAAGTTGTTGTCAGTAACAAGTGGATGTTATTGTCAGTAACAAGTGAATGCTGTTGTCAGTAACAAGTGGTTCTTGTTGTCAGTAACAAGTGAATGCTGTTGTCAGTAACAAGTGGAAGTTGTTGTCAGTAACAAGTGGATGTTATTGTCAGTAACAAGTGAATGTTATTGTCAGTATCAAGTGGAAGTTGTTGTTAGTAACAAGTGAATGTTGTTGTCAGTAACAAGTGGATGATATTGTCAGTAACAAGTGGAAGTTGTTGTCAGTAACAAGTGAATGTTGTTGTCAGTAACAAGTGGATGTTATTGTCAGTAACAAGTGAAAGTTGTTGTCAGTAACAAGTGAATGTTATTGTCAGTAACAAGTGGAAGTTGTTGTCAGTAACAAGTGGATGTTATTGTCAGTAACAAGTGAATGTTATTGTCAGTAACAAGTGGAAGTCGTTGTTAGTAACAAGTTGATGTTATTGTCAGTAACAAGTGGATGTTATTGACAGTAACAAGTGGATGTTATTGTCAGTAACAAGTGGAAGTTGTTGTCAGTAACAAGTGGAAGATGTTGTCAGTAACAAGTGGATGTTATTGTCAGTAACAATTGGATGTTATTGTCAGTAACAAGTGGATGTTATTGTCAGTAACAAGTAGAAGTTGTTGTCAGTAACAAGTGGAAGATGTTGTCAGTAACATGTGGATGTTATTGTCAGTAACAAGTGGAAGATGTTGTCAGTAACAAGTGGATGTTATTGTCAGTAACAAGTGGATGTTATTGTCAGTAACAAGTGGAAGTTGTTGTCAGTAACAAGTGGAAGATGTTGTCAGTAACAAGTGGATGTTATTGTCAGTAACAAGTGGAAGATGTTGTCAGTAACAAGTGGATGTTATTGTCAGTAACAATTGGAAGATGTTGTCAGTAACTAGTGGAAGATGTTGTCAGTAACAAGTGGATGTTATTGTCAGTAACAAGTGGAAGATGTTGTCAGTAACAAGTGGAAGATGTTGTCAGTAACAAGTGGATGTTATTGTCAGTAACAAGTGGAAGATGTTGTCAGTAACAAGTGGAAGTTGTTGTCAGTAACAAGTGGATGTTATTGTCAGTAACAAGTGGATGTTATTGTCAGTAACAAGTGGATGTTATTGTCAGTAACAAGTGGATGTTATTGTCAGTAACAAGTGGATGTTATTGTCAGTAGAACACTTAGAAGGAGAAGAGGGAGCCTTATGCAACCCTGCCCAGGAAATCCCCAGCTCTATAACCTTAACATTACAGGGGTCGCTAAACACAGTCATAGAATTATGTTAACCGTGCCCAGCTGGAGAGCTGCGTGTCATGTGTGTGGCATGGACGATCACTTGTCCAACAAATTCCCAACAAAATACACAAACAAACTAATTCTGGCACCAGGAGATATAATAAACTTTCCACCTCTGGAAAGACAAGACCAGCACAACGAACAAATCAACTAAACGAACAAGACAGAAAACCCAACCCAAATCGAAACCACCTACAACCCCAAACTCAAACCCACCTCAACCCCGACCAAGGTGAGGAGTAGTCCATTAAAAACGACAAAGAGTTAGATCAGAAAGATGGTTTCACTGATGTAATCTATAATAACAAGCGCAATAGAATGCAGGCAAGACGGGAAAACGCAGACGTCTGTGATAGTGAAGAAGACGATTCTTCCATAGCCACACCAAAGAAAGTCAATAAACCAGACAGCCTCACAGTGAAGAAAAACAACCAACGACAGATCACAAAAAGAAGAGAACAACCTATCGTTAAGAAAATTATTTATCGCCACTGACACAGAAGAAGAGGAGAATTCGAAAACGGCCAAAACACACTAAAGGTTGTCAACATTCATGTACCACCAAATTACAACTACCGGCCACAATCTTATGAAGAACTAGACACACTACTCACACATACATACGGAGGACAGAACATCATCTTCTGTGGAGATTTCAACTGCGTCCTACCGGAATTTGATATAGTAGGCAGAGAAATGAAGACACAGGTGAGGAGAATGAACAGAGAAGGCACAATCCAGCTAGAGAATGCAAAAATTTTAGAAAAGAACTTTTCTTCCCTTTTTTTCCGGGGGTTTTTTTTTGGACGGGTTTGGCCTTTTTAGAACTCCTTCCCCACCACAATCCACCGCGGGGAGTTGAGGGTTTAAATTTCCAACAAATTTAATACACACAGCACCACCCAAAAAAAAACCGACACCCAAAAAAAAATAACCCCAGACAAAAGAAAAAAGGATTTTTAAAATCCCCAATAAATTAAAAACACACCCCAAACAAAAAAATTTCGAAAACCCTAAAAAATTAACCACCTTTCAAAGAACAAAAAACGATTTTTAAATTTAGCAATTGAAAAATTTAAAAACACACTTCTTAACATACAAAACAAAAACAGAACAACTTTATACAACACCACCACTACCACGATAAACACAATACGGGGGGAAAAATACAAAAGAACAAGAACAGCACCAAACACAAAACTTTTGGAGGGAAAAACTTAACAAACACCAAAACCAAAACAATAACCAAACCCATTTCACATACCAAAAAACAATTTGGCAAAAAAAAAATTCGGGGCCCAAAAAAGTCAACAAATAAAAGAACCCCCACAAAATAACCCGGGCCCAAAAAAAAATCAGTAAACAAATGGGGAAAAAAATGAATTAAGGCAACCCGAAAACCCCAAAAAAAAAAGCTTAACAAAAAGTGATTTTTCCCCCCTGTAAAAGCGTATTACACAGCGGGCCCATAAATTTTTGCCTCTTGCCAACATACAGGCTTGTTAACCAACGATGGATAAAAAAATTAAAATATGCTGCACAGGGAAAAAATTAAACCCCTTTACACACTTCTACTCCCGCCTTTAAAGGCATCCAAAAATACCCGGGGACCCTTCCAAAAAATTTTCTTTAACACAGTTCAAAATTTCCCTACGTCCCAGGGCCCGTCTTTTCTCCCGGGGGTTTCCCCTTGCGCCCTCACACAACTCAAACACTTTCCCCTGCTGTTCCCACAGCGAGGCCGTTGCCGCTCGTGTGAGCCCGTTGGTGGTTTTCCCCGCTACTCCGTACGGTGCCCCCCTGACCCTTTCGAAAAGGGGGGAATGCCTCAAAGGCCCATTTTTTAAATTTTAAAGGCTCGTGATTAAAAACCCAAATTGGGGGGGTTTGTTTACTCCGAAGTTGGTACGTAAATTTTTGAAAAAACTTGTGTCAAAAAAAATTTTTAATCCCAAAAAACCCGGGGAATTTTTTTTTTGTAAATTCCTTCAGGACCTCATTAGGGATTAAAAAAAAAAAATTCTTAAAAATAATTTTTTTTGGGGGGCGACCGGATTAAAGAAATTTTCTGGGGGGAGGGACTGTCGCGAGTGAACAACTTTTCACCGTTTTCCCGTGCATGCCCAGCTCAATTTTTTTTGCCACCGGGTGAGGTAACGTAGATTTTCCACCCCTTTAACCCCCCCTTTTCTCCCAAATTTATTTTTAAAAAAGGCTACACCAAAAACCAAATTTTTTTTCAATCTAAAAAATTTAACAAGACAACAGACAAACCCCAAAAAAAATCTCATACAAACGACCAGGGAAAAAAAACAAAACAAACCCGAACTGGCGGGTTTCCATAAAACCCAAAAAAATTTTTTATCTTGGTGGTCTTTCTTAAACTACAAACGTTTTTCAAAACCCCCAATTTACTAAAAAAAGCTTCTCCCCCTCCCAAAGCAAAACAGCAAAACACAAATAAAAAATTACTACCCAATCTTACTGCACGGCTAAAAAAAATCCTCATCATTCCCCGGGGCTGGGGTCTGTTTTTTTTTCATGTCCCTCTGGTCCTTTGGGGTTTTTTGTTCCCGACAAATCCAGCCATCCCGGTTTTTTTCGTCCTTCCCCGTTCCTTTTCCCCCCCTTCTAGTTCCCCAAACTCTTTTTTCTTCCATAACTAAAAATCTGTGTTCATCAATTTTTTTCGATCGGTTTTCCTTTTTTCTTTAGGATTTCATTGGTTTTTTTCGTCCAGGTATTCTTTCATTTTAGAAAACATTTTAACCCCAGTGTTTTTTCCCTTCTCTTAGTTACGCTTAATCCTCTTCATTATCCCCTCAACACTCTTTTTCTCGTTGCAAATGACATCTTTTTATTGATCAGTGTGTTTTTCATCTTGCACAAGGCTGTCTTCGCCATGGCGATTCTCGTTCTAATCCCTTCAAGGAATCTCCCATCAGATGTTATGACAGCTCCGAGATAATTATACCTATTCACTTGTTGAATAAAATTAACATTTACTTGTATATTGCACAGTGGTATTTCCTTCTTCTTAGTGACGACCATAATCTGTGTCTTCTTACAATTTAATTCTAACCCAAGTTGTTCACTGGGTGCAACAATAGCATCTACTAAATGTTGGAGATCCTGCTCATTGTCTGCAATCAATACAGTATCATCCGCATATCTAATGTTATTGATGTAATGTCCCCCAAAGATGATTCCTTTCATATCGTCAGCATTTCTGAAAATATTTTTACTGTACAGGGAAAAAAATATCTGAAGACATTACACATCCCGGTCTCAAACCTCTCTTAACAGGCTGATACTGACCTACTTCATTATCAATCTTTATGGCAGCTTGTTGTCTATATATATAATATGCAATGTCTGTCTGTGAGTCCATATGTTATTTATGCGTTCGCGAACGGTACATCCGATTGAGATGAAATTTTCTACACGTGTTTTTATCAGTCCCGTGCAGCCAACTGTCATAGTTTGTTAGTTTACAAACAGCTATTTACGTAATAAAATTTAATTTTGTAATTTACATTATAATTTATATATATCGAGGGGACTTAACTTAAGGAAAGTTATACCAAGGGACATAACTTGTAGTAGCATTGCGATATATTTTATATATAATTGTTGCATTGTTATCAAAGCTTTATAAAATGTTTGTCTACAGTTATTTACAGGCATATGCGTTATGAAATATAATGATAAAATCTTAAGGAATTTTTAAAGTTTTCATAAAAATAATGCATCTATTGTAAATACGTGAAAATTTTCTAACTCATTTTTTTTTTATTTTCTTCGACATCTATACAGTCATCCCAGCATTTATTGGGTTTTCGTGATATCTTGGTAAGTTTACGTTCAGTAGTTTCAGATTGCCCTATTTAAATTGTTCTCTTCCAATCTGTTCGCCATATTTACGGGAACGCGAACGAGAGTTTATATGACTACTAATATGAATGAAATGAGACGCTCCCCACCAGGGACTGGGCAAAGCCGGGCCGGGTCGTCTTTTTTAGGAACGGGAGCAGGGGCCAAATATGAATTAAATGAGACGCTTCCCGCTAGGGGCTGGGCGAAGCCGGGGCGGGTCGTCTTTTTTTGGGAATGGGAACGGGAGCAGGGGCGGAATATGAATTAAATGAGACGCTCCCCGCCAGGGACTGGGCGAAGCCGGGGCGGGTCATCTTTTTTGGGGAACGGGAGCAGGGGCCGAATATGAATTAAATTAGATGCTCCCCGCCAGGGGCTGGGCGAAGCCGGGCTGGGTCGTCTTTTTTGGGAGCGGGAACGGGAGCAGGGGCCGAATATATGAATTAAATGAGACGCTCCCCGCTAGGGGCTGGTCGAAGCTGGGGCGGGTTGTCTTCTTTTGGGAACGGGAACGGGAGCAGGGGCCGAATATGAATTACATTAGATGCTCCCCGCCAGGGCCTGGGCGAAGCCGGGCCGGGTCAGCTAGTTTCCAATAAATATTTTTATGAGTCTAAGCTCTTTCCCATCAATTTGCAGATCTGCAAGCATCTTCATCATGTTGACATGTCTTACTTTATCAAAAGCCTGTGTGTAGTCGATAACGCAAAGATGTAAGTCTTTGTTCACTTCTATAGAACGTTCAATTAATATTCTCAGCATATACACAGCATTTACTGTACCCTTGTCTACTACAAACCCACATTGTGCTTCTCCTGTTTCGAGTTGTATTTTCTTCCTAACTCTTTGCATGATAATTCTTAGCAAAATCTTTGTGATGTGGCTCATTATACTAATTCTTCGATATTGATCACATTCCAGGGCTCCTGATTTCTTCGAGATTACAATAAATATAGAATTACATAATTCAGGAGGTATATCTCCAGTATCATATATTGTGTTCAGCAGTCTGGTGACTTGGTCTATTCCATATTCTTCTAGGCAGTGATCATTTCTGTTGAGATGTTGTCTGGACCCGGGGTCTTGTCAGATTTCAAATGGTTAGGAGCATTCTGAAATTCTTACCAAGACTCTGACCCACAAAATAAGACCCTACATGCCACAACTCATGCACCCTGACCAACAATGTGGATATACCCGGACCAACAATGCGGAGTACCACATAGGAACATCCACCGGAGAAGACCTTTGACAGGATTTCCCACTCTTATCTACACAAAAATTAATACAATGCAATTTAGGCCAGTACTTTGGGGGAGTGTGTCGGGTGTATTGATTTGGGTCAACCCCAAAGAGATAGAGGATACTCAAGTTCCTCCCTCCCAATGAGATCCTGCCCGTTCTAATTAATTTACTTGTTACTGGCCCCGTGGCTTGAGACCATAAATAGAGTTTCGGAGAACCAAGGAATACCTCCCGGTAACCAATGACAAGTTTTTTCCCTGAATACCCAAAATATCCTTTTGGTGGTTCCTTGCCTCTCCTCTACCAATTAAATAATTATTAATCTAGGGTTGTGAATTAAAACAATTTTACTACGACAAGAGAACTCTCAAAAGAGAAAATGACCCTGAATTTTCATAATTTATTACACATAAATGGTGCGATTAATCATTAATGTGATAAAATTACAACAATCAATTGATTACAAAAACCAAGATCATGTACATTTACATCTCTGACTATATATCTATATCCTGGCTGTGCCCACTATAAATCCATCGTCATCAGTGCTGTATCAGGTTTCTATTATAATTATTGTGCCTCTTTTTCTGGCCTATTTATAATCTGTGGAGAAAAAAACTTGTGTCACTCTGATTGGTCCCTTCAGGTTCTTGGATCGCTGCGGCAGGATCAGTCAGTGCAAAATATATGTGATAATTTCTTGAGTTCTTTTGTTCCAGGATAAGGTTTTGGCTCAATGATTTTACCCCCATATGCATAGAACTAAGTTATCTGGGATACCTGTCCTATATTGGTAGAGAAAATCTGCAGGAAGTTGCTTTGGACTAGTATTTGGCCCCACTATATCAGCTGCCTCACTCAGTCAAGCTGCTACATTCATAAAGTCAGGTCTGGATCTAGATGGATCTAGCCACTCCCTGAACTTTCAGCATCAATCATAAATCTAATGATATCATCAATATGAACATCAGAAATGAAACGCTGTTGCTTTCAAGAAAACCACAAATATATAAAATACATAAAAGAATTGTGATCCTAGGAAAATAAGCAGTGGAAGGAAAAGAGTCTTGGTGCTCTCAAATAGTTATCCACAACATAACTGGTTGTTCTCCATCCAATCCGTCATTATATGGCGCTCAAGGTTTAGACTAGCAGTATGCAGTGTCGTCTTCTCCCATGCATGTCCTCCATGGTCAACAGGTTGAGTAATACCTTGATTGATTTGGAATTTGACAACTATGTTCTCCCTTCTCTTCTGTACATAATTAGTTTCTCGAGATCTCCTTCACTTACAAGAAAGAGGTCTCAATCATTAAAGGTTTTTAAATCATTCCCCATTGCCATGAGTATTTGGTTATAAACAATGTAAGTACATTATGGTAACATCTCTTGTATAACCTTCAGGTGAATTCTTTTCTAATCAAATGTTTCAAGGCGAGTATATTACCTCCTCTTCACCATCTATGAAATAGGCTTTTACCTCATTTATCATCATCTTCATCATCATCATTATCATCATCATCATTCAGGACGCACAAAACTATATGTTTGTAACCTGAGTTATTTATAATAATGAGTGGTGTCATACGTCGGAGTGCACTAAATTATTAATTAGTGTATGGGTTATTAACATGTTCTCTTCTGATAGACAGGACATTATACATCAAAGTGCCTTCCATCATGAGATTGATTGATTGTTCATATTCCCTCTCGGCATGTCTCTTCATCTCATTCATTCTCATCATTCCTCAGACATAGTATTAATATGTGCATGGGTGATGATTTCACTCATTCTCATCATTCATCAGACATAATATTCATATGTGCATGGATGATAAGTAAGCATACTGACGTGATTTTACAAATGATAAATTGGCAGATTTGATATCAATGAAATTACAATGGAATCTCACTCATTCCACCATCATTCATTAGACATAATAATTGTATGCATGATAATTTGGCAATGAGAATCACAAATGATGATTACTTATGTTTAACAATAATGAAATTACACATGAATCACCTTAGGCATGCTCTCATCAAAAACATAGAATTATATTACACACCCAATCCACATTCATTCATCATGAATCATAACCAAACTTGCAGGGGTGATGATAAGGCATTATCATGTGCCTCACAAATGATAAATCCACATGTTTAACAACAATGAAAATACATTTAACTCGCCACATGGGTGCTTTCACCCAACACACAAACTTATGATACGTATAGAAATCTATTTACCTCCCATGTGCTTATATACCTTTCTGTTACACATTACACTAATTTCTCTTACCAGTGTTGGCACATGTAAAATAGTTTCTTCTTACTGAACTAAGTATTCTTAGCTTCCTAAATCTTAAGTTAATCACACTTCTAAATAATTGCTGATTTAGTTTAACTCCTTAAGAAATAAAATATACAACCTAGGTCTAATGCTTACACATTACATAAGTTGTTTAACTATAAGAAATCTTTCTCGTGGTTTAACCTCGTGTACCATTTATTCATGAACTACGACATATGACTAAAGTACTCAGTCTCTCCTAATTAATTTCTTAAGAACTAACCACATGGTTACCACATCCACTTACCAACTTGTTCTTGGGAAAGAATCATTTACTAACGTAATATAAAATATAACACTGTGCTTACCTTCATGTTGATTGAGTGACTTCAAACACGTCGACAACATGTTTCAGGATCTGACTTGAATTCGGTTTTCTAATTGCGATGTCTGCTTGTACGCTGATGCTTTCCTCATCTCATAATTCAGACTCAAGTTATCTTTGGTGAGTTGATTTTGAAGATTCTATCACTCCATCAGACACATTAGATCTTCTCCTGCCCCGTGTTTGAGTTGGTGTTTAAAAAAAACAGACCGTTTTTCCCTTGCACGCCGTATTTATTTTAGTTCCGTCCTGCTTGGGCTTATGACGTCACAGCTAATCCCAAGTCTTTTTTCATCCTGTTTTCGGTCCAATGTCGCTGTTGGTTGTGTTGTAAAAATTGGGTTGTAGTGGAGGAAATATTAATCGCGTTGTTTACGGTTGTAAGAGTTATACCACAAGGCGGACAGCGATCTTGTAAAGGAATCCTGAGAGTAGGGTTTGGTTAATCACACACTCGCTGCAGGCTTTCGGCTCAAAGGTCGGTGAGACAAGGATGTCCTCTGTCGCCACTAATATATGTGCTGGTTTTAGAACCACTACTAGAAGCAATCAGACAAGAAACCACCATCACATGCACATTCACCAGGGGGAGGAGAGCGGAAGTTGCTTGCATAGCACCAACAAAACATTAATCACAAATATCCTCCACACATTTACATAATTTGGTAAAGAGAGTGTGGCCGAATTAAAATACACAATCACACATAATGGATCTCAGAAACTGGCGAAATAAAGCGGATTTTCTTCCGGACCTAACGGTCACTGACAGCATCAAGGTATGTGGCGTCACATTTCCCAACAACTCCAGACAAATACGCGCACAGATATGGCAAAATCTCACACACACACAAAATCATAGACATGCTACACAGAAACAAGAACAAGACATCTACAATATAGAATAGTACCCCAAGACATACACACACAAATCCAAACGCAGAGAATCAAATACACAGGACACATGCTTAATCACCCAGAACAACGCCCACTAGCGCTCTACTACATAAAACTGAGACTTCAAGACCTTGGGAGAATACAACTTATTACACCACACGAATTTGGAACACTTCCAGCAATCTACAAGACATGTATACAAGCACTCCGAGGAAGTGAGCACTTAATACGTCAGACAACACACTAAATCTACAAATACCTGGTTAAACAACAAGCACCCCCACTACAACTTAGAATTAAAAGAAAAAACATATTACATACAATGCACATTTACATGTACATTTACTAATCTCTACAACCCACACATAGCTTCCAAGACCAGGGAGATTACTTACCGTTTGATTTTCAACATGACACCCACTACATAAAGACAAGTACACAGGTCCAAACGAAAGCACCATGTTAACTGTGCAGACAAACACACAGGAAACAGAAGACCACATATACAATACATGCCCAACAGTCAAGCCGCACTAGACACTTTAAGACGACTAATATTAGTAGAGTGTGGATACTAGGCATGGACTCTCTTTCTAGAATTTTGGTGTCCGGGATCTTGTCTTGCCATTTAATCTTAAATAGCTTCCTAAGGCAGACTGTGTGGAAGAGGTTCAATTTCCTGGCGTGTCGCTGATAAACAGTCCAGGTTTCACAAGCATATAGCAGTGTGGATAATATAACTGCTTTATAGACTTTCAGCTTTATTTGCAGGCTTATTCCATTTCTGTCCCACACATTCGTGTACAGTTTTCCAAAGGCCGCGCTGGCCTTGAAGATTCTTGCATTCACTTCGTCAACAATTGTGGCAGCTTCTTACACTGTGCTGCCAAGACAGGTGACTTTGTCCACAACACTTAGTCTATGATCATTCACCTTGATATTCGGCACGGTGTGATTTTTACCTTTAGCTGGCTGGTACATAACTACAGTCTTCTCCAAGTTGATATTGAGCCCAAAGTTAGCAAACGTATATGAGCAAGCTGAAACGTTGTGTTGCGTATCTGAATCTGAGTTGGCATATAGTGCGCAATCATCAGCAAACAGCAGCTCTCAAACAGTGTCGCTGTTAGTTTTGGTTTTCCAAAACTGTTGACTGCACTGGCAGAGCACCGGTACTTGGTGTGGGTCTGTAGGAATGCAGCAACATGCAGATTCAGAACATACAGCGCAAATATAATACTGCACATGGTCCAAAACATAATCACACAAATATTCAAAAACACATAGACGAAATGAAATATTGACATTTTAACACTATATCTGTGGGACTTCAGACATTGTATACATAAATAACCCGGGAAGGTTAACCCGGTCAACAAATGCCCGCAGAAATCGGATGTGTCGGCCTAATGGCGCAAGAACGCAACTCTGCTGTAAACAGGCACAATGCAATCACATCCGGAAAAAAAAACTCCGGATGAACGCAGAAGAAGAAGAAGTATACATAAATAGTAGCATATCTATATATGTATTTGTACATGTGTGTGTGTGTGTGTGTGTGTTTGTGTGTATGTGTGTGTATATATATATATATATTTTTTTTTTTAAAAATTTATTCCCCCCCCCCCCCCCCCCCCTTTTTTTTCCCCCCCAATTTCCCCCCCCCCCCAAAAACCCCAAAACCCCCCCCCCCCCCCCCCCCCCCCCCCCCCCCCCCCCCCCCCCAAAACCCCCCCCCCAAAAAAACCCCCCCCCCCCCCCCCCCCCAAAAACCCCCCCCCCCCCCTTACCCCCCCCCGGGGTGTTTTTTTTTAAAGGGGGGGCCCCCCCAATCCCCCCCCCCCCCCCCCCCCCCCCCCCCCAAAAAAACCCCCCCAAAACCCCCCCCCCCCTTTCCCCCCCCCCCTTTTTCCCCCAAAAAAAAAGGGGGGCCAAAAAAAACCCCCCCCCCCCCCCCCCCCCCCCCCCCCCCCAAAAACCCCCCCCCCCCGGGGGTTTTTCCCCCCAAACCCCCAACCCTTTTCACCCCCCCCCCCCCCCCCCCCCCCCCAAAAAAAAAAACCCCCCCCCCCCCCCAAAAAAAACCCCCAAAAACCCCCCCCCCCCCCCCAAAAAGGGGGGGGCCCCCCCCGGGGCCCCCCCCCCCCCCCCTTTCCCCCTTTTTCCCCAAAACCCCCCCCCCCCCCCCCCAAAAAAACCCCCCCCCCCCCCCCCCCAAAAAAAAAAAAAACCCCCCCCCCCTTTTTTTTTGGGGTTTTGTGGGGGGGGTTTGGGAAAAAAATTTAAAAAAATTTTTAAAAATTTTAAAAATTTTTAAAAAGGGGGGGGGGGGGGGTTTTTTTTTTTTTTTTTTTTCCCCCCCTTTTGGTTTTTTTTTTTTTTAAAAATTTTTTTTTCCCTTAAAAAAATTTCCCCCCCCCAAAACCCCCCCCTTCAAAAAAAACCCCCCCAAAAAAAAACCCCCCCCCTTCCCCCCCCCCCCCCCGGGAAAAAAAAAAAAATTTTCCCCCCTTTTTTTTAAAAAAATTTTTAAAATTTTTAAAAATTTTTTAAAAAAAAAAAAAAAAAATTTTTTTAAAAAAGGGGGCCCCAAAAAAAAAAACCTTTTTTTTTTTTTTCCCCACCCCAAAAAAAAAAAAAAGGGGGCCCCGGGGCCCCCAAAAAAAAAAAAAAAAAACCTTTTTTTTAAAAGGGTTTAAAAAAAAAAACCCCCCCCAAAAAGGGGGCCCCCTTTTTTTTTCCCCAAAAAAAGGGGGAAAACCCCCAAAATTTTTTTTTTTTTTAAAAAATTTTTTTTTAAAAAAAAAAGGAAAAAAAAAAAATTTTTTTTTTTCCCCCCCAAACATTGATTTTTTTTAATTTTTTTTTTTAAAGGGGGGGGGGGGTTGATAGTAACTGCACTGGTCATGTCATGAGCACGGTCGGACGCCTGGGTTCGACGCTTGGGCACGTCGCTTGTCAGAATGGGGGATAGATTGGCCACCTACCCCTCCTGGCTCTCATGACAACATGTGAAGCACTATCACATCATAGATCCATAGCAAGAAACTGCTTCGGGACAATTTACCACAAAAATACGTTTTGATTAAGACCTGCACAAATTATCATCATCATCATCTTCATCATGATCATCAATCGCCGTGTACTTCAGCGCTTGTTCTGAACCTCAAAGCTTATTTAGTAACGACAACTGCATGTTTCAATGTTGGGAGATAGTGTGATTGTTTCCCTTTAACATCTACAACCAACTTATTCTTGATGTCAGCAAACTTCAACACTGTTTAGTTAAGATTGTTGGGTAAATACTAGCGCTCCTTGTAGCCTCCTGGCTACACAACCAGTTGTCCATTTATCCTGATGGACACTTTGTCCTTGCGTTGGCCCCCCACCGTAGTCTGGCCATCCTCAATTGTGTGGAGGTGCAGTCGTCAACAACCAATCAACTCTTTGACAGGCCTGTTTTCTGATTTTTTTTCCCCGCATATCCTTTTACAGGACATTGCATTCAACACCAGCATTTTTCAGCTGCTGTTAATGTCTTGGCAAGTTTTACGTTCAGTAGTTTGCCATTGCTTTCTGAACGACCAATTTCAATACCTCCGTAAGTAACAAACGCAACGCATTCCGCCGCCGAATCTCTCGCAGCTGTGTTTCGTACGAGAGTATACGGGATTTCTAACAAGGTCCTTAACCGCTTCGCCAGGTGGGAATATGGTCCCTTGATATCTAGCAGCGTGTCCGAAGGGTAAAGAGCGCTTGTTCTTAGACTTCATGTACGCTAATGGTGGGGCAAGTTCATTAACTATACCACCGATCAGCTGGACTCAAATTCTGACTTCTCGATCAGAAAGCAACTCTATTTCACCAAGACACTCACAACTGACGCACAAACATATGGAGGAAATCACTTTTTATTCGAAGGAACGAAAAAGTTTCCCTCAATTTTGCCGCAGAAACTCACGTAGTCCAAGAGATGTAAAGGATAAGACGCACATTGCTAAAAACAACAACAACAAAAAAAAGTACCAAGTCAACAGACACAAACACCAGACAGTGCAGGGTGCGACAAACAACAAGTATATAGACACGGCAAGAAAAACGACCTCAAGCACAAACACTCGGCCAGTACCCAAGGCTGAACACTGGGTCAAGTGCATTGCTGTGACCCACTTTCAAGTACACGGCGATGTGTGTGCTGGCTAGAACAAACACGCAGTGACACTTATATTTACAAAAAAATGTCCGTTGTCCACTACCCGGATGTATGACATCATTCTTTGGTTTAATTGTTCTTTCCATATCTTCGTTGCCAAGTTGCCTAGTTTCACCTTCACTCACTACAGTGTGTAGATGGGGTGTCCTAGGACACCATGGCAGCGACCACCACCTGTGCAGCATATTGGTGGAGAAAGGCAGAACCAGGCAGCACAAGCTAAAGGTAAAGACGTTCCAGTATGACAGTACAGGGCAAGATGTGGTGAGTAAAATAAGACGTGACAAGCGCAGAACGAAAAAAAAGCTGGGAGCAGCCACCGTGGTGGAGTTTCGAGGTGGAAAAGGCCTGGGTGGATAAGCGTAGTGCTGTAAGGAGATGGCAAAATGCCAAGAAGAACAGAGCTGGTCATCCTAGTCCCTGCTTGCACTTAGAAAGAGAGATGCACACAAAAGTAAGCTATTTAAAAAAAACTGGTCAAGGTGGTTAAAAGCGAAAAATGGGCAGAGGTGTGTCAAAGAGTAAGCACAGACAAGTCACTGAAATTGTTCTGGCGACTACATAAAAGCATGAGTGGTGTAGTCAAGAATAAGAGCATTTCAGACTTCCAAGGTGCTGACCTCACCTGGCAGAGGACTGACGAGGACAAGGGCAAAGCCCTCTTTGAACGCTACCTTGAGCAGAGCAACCAGACAGACATGGGAGGCCGAAATCTGGCCAAGGAGGTCACCTCAGACAGATGCAAGGCCCAGAACACTTCGGATGAAGACACAGTCACAGTGAAAGAAATCAAGGCTGTGCTTCGACGATCAAAAAACAGTGCTCCAGGTCCTGATGGCATAAGATACGACGACATAAATAGGTGTACCGACAATGAGCTAGAGAAACTAGCAGACATGTACAACAACAGTATAGGGAGTGCTAGCATCAAGGAGGAATGGTTACACAGCTATCTGATTCCCTTGCCGAAGCCTGACAAAGACCAAAAAAAATTCAGGGATATCGAATTATAACCATGCAGAATACAATAGGCAAGCTGCTGGAGAAGGTAATTGCCAGGAAAATATCAAGCCAACTAGAGAGGCAAGGTGTTTTCCCACCTACCCTGGGTGGGTACCGTCCAAAAAGAGAAACCTGGACCAATGCAGCAGTCTTTGCCCATGATGTCTATGAAGGTTTCCACTCAGGCAGCTGAAACCGTTGCTGCAGCGATTGATCTTGAGGACGCATACAACAGAGTACCACTGGATTTTTTAATGTTTCAGCTTCTTGAACTAAACGTAAGTCCATTCCTCCTTAGTTGGATCGCTGCAGCCCTCTACCAACGGAAAGTAGTTTTTAGATGTGGCAGTTGGACTTCGGAACCAACAACAATATATCCTGGCCTACCACAGGGATCACCATTATCTCCGGTACTGTTCAACGCCTACACAGTGAGAATCACCAGTGAGCAGATCACTGGACCTGGCAGGACATTGTCGTATGCCGATGATGTTTTAGTGTATCGTCAGGGTAAGGATAAAGAGCAGGTTGCTGTGGAACTACAAACTGAACTCAATCGCATAAGTACTTGGTGTGATGAAGCTGGGGCAATGGTCAACCCAACAAAGGCAACAGTGACTTGGTTCTCGTTGAATAATCATATTGTCAACAATCCAACACCAACTGTAATGCTGTGTTCAGAGACGGTGGAAAGAACGCAGGCAATGAATTACCTGGGGATACGGTTTGATCGAAGCCTTGCTTATAATGTGCACATAGACCAGGTGATAACAAAGGCCAAGCGGGGTTTGGCAGCGATGCGGGTGATGGCGGCAGCAAACTGTGAGCAGCGCCATCTATGTCTTCTGTACGAGGGGCTGGTCATGTCTGTTTTGGAGTATGCAATGGCAATCCTGACTCTCAGCCATAAGCAGATAGAAAGGATGGAAAGGATACAGAATGAAGCTATGCGCATTATTCTTGGATGTACAAGAGATACAGCATGCAGGGCGATGCGCTACCTTCTTGATTTTCCAACCATTGAAGAGAGAATACAAGTTTGCAGGGCACGCGCCTACCTCAGAATTAACGCAAACACACAACATCCACTGCATAGTGAAATTAGGAAGGTGAAGGGCAGCAGGTTAAAAAGAGGACGGTCGTGGATGGGTCAAGCCGAAGACATTCTTCAACAGGTGTGTTCACTTGAGGACTTAGAACCTGGCGAGGAGTGGGTGCAAGTGCCAACAGACTTCTGCACATCCTTTTCAGTTTGCATCCAACTAGATAGAAAATGCAGACAAGAAAATCCGGCTGCTGTGGAGGCTGAAGTACAAGCGTTGATTTTCGAGAATTCGCTAGACGGTGACGCGGTCATCTACACAGATGGGTCGGTCGTCCGACATGTGAGAAGCTCATGGGCCTTTACAGCTCGGGCCGGAGGGAGAATTGTGAAGGAGGACTCCGGTGCTTTCACTGAAACCACAAGTAGCCTGACCATGGAAGTCATGGCAGTAAGTAAAGCAATAACATGGCTCGAGACACAGACATTCACTAGGGCTTGTTTCCTTAGCGACTCAATGAACATGATCAAGAGGATAGAGGAGGGGTCGATCCGAAGAGAATGGTTGCTGCCTCTGAAGCGGTCTCGGCTGGCAAAGATTAGTTTCCTCTTCGTGCCAGGTCATGCGGGAGTACAAGGAAATGAGCGGGCTGACAAGCTCGCAGGTGAGGCTACTGTGGAGGGCGGACGCGCCATGAACCAGGCTGACATTCTGAATGCTCTACGAGAAGTGAGACTTTTGCGAGAACCAAGTGATGACTGTGAATCTACAACAATGGCCAGACTGCGGGAGCAGCAAATTAAAAGAGGGGTGGCCGAACAAGAACACTACGCAGGAAGCCAAAGAAGATTGATAAACCAACACAGAACTGGCGTCGTTAGACGCTACACGCTGCGGGATTTGCTGAGGAGGGGATCCGAGCACTTATGGACTGAATGGTTCGATGTGCAACGAGGATGATCTGTCGACTAACTAACTAACTAACTAACTTCGTTGCCAAATGTTGTCAGTATGTACCATGTCAGTAAGCGTGAGTGACTATGGTTCATTATCATATCACAGTCATCAGTTTCGCATCCAGTCAATGTTCTTTCTATCATTGCGCTATGTGGTCAAACCATTTCGCGTTGTCGCGCTCCTTTTTTCCCCCTATAAAGTTTACCAGTTGTCACGAAGTTTTACAGTGTATTTCTCCTCATAAAATGTCCAAATGTGGGGCATTGAAGCTTAAATGTTGCAGAAAAGTCCTATGAATATCGTGGACCAGGAAAAAGGACAATGCTGACATGCTGCAAAATCTGAATATACAAGAACAAGAGCTCATGAACAGCATCACGTCCCACAGACTGAAATATACCATACTAAATCACACAGTGGCTTGGGGATAACATACACAGTTTAATAAACAAGATCACATCTCGCAAACTGAAATACTTTGATCATACTCAACGTCACAGTAGCTGGGAGACGACTGCGATAGAAGACAAAGTGCCTGGTAGAAAAGGCAGGGATCTACCAGCACGTAGATGGACACAGGGCATTGCTGAAGCGTCGAAAAAAACGTCTGCAGGACGTGGTGAGAGCCACTTTCTACATAGGGCCTGCTCTACATGATGATGAATATGCCCAAAAATGTTTTCGCCTTGTTTGTTTTGTGTCCGTCTACGGTAATTTATCTAAGAAGCGACATTTCTTGTGCCGTCAGATGTTCATCGGCTTCAATGAGTTAATACACATGTTTTAAACACGACTGCGTGGGCATTGAGTGGAATATGCGTGCAACGTGTATGTAGTTAATTCAGTCAGAACTGTGACTACATATTGCAAAGATCCCACCGGGACATTATAAGATTGACCGTTGGTTGACTCCTGTCCCGTGTTGGTCAGGCCGTGACCAGGGGAAAACCGGGGCCTCCGATCGGCTGCTTCTCGGCTTCATCGACCTCTAGTGCTACACGTGCACTTAGCATGGCAAAATCGAAAGGATACTTAGATTCCAGGAAAATAATTTAGCAATCACTTTATACTGTCGCAATATTGTAAAAAACTACAAAGTAAGTATATATTAACTGTATAAGTTATATTTGTATTGCAAACTATTACAAATATACAATTAATATGATAGACATAATAACTTGAAACTGAAAGTATCCTTTCGATCCGAAGGCAAGACCACACCATCAGGCCACAGTACCGGGCGATCAGTGGAACACTTTCTGTTGATAAATAAACAGGTTCGAATATTGGGCATCGGCACAAAACACAAGTAAGCAAACATAAATACTCGTTAGGAATAGTCAGATATTTAATATGTAACAGCGTATGCTGCACATAGACTGGCAAATGCTTGCATGTTCATGTGTGGAGTCAAGTAGCGGCTGACAAGCCAGAATGTTTGGAAGGATAGTGATGGTTGACATCTGCTGGCTACACAACCGCCGGTCTTTGGCTGGTCTCCTGTCCTGTTGTTTGGTCGTTGTTTCATGAAGTTGTAGTTGTATTACAGACACGTATTGTCGTTAGAGTACCAGCAGAGATTAACAGATTCCTTGATTGTATTATTTATTAGATGTCCATTACATTGCACAAAATCGTGCACAGACAAATACATGATTTGATAGTATAAGTATAACTATAGGGTCATTGAATTTGATTTTGATTCTTCATTGAACATTTTTTACATTGGTCGGTTGAGAACTAAGTTCCCAACTTGCTGTTCATTTCAGTATAGTAGGTACTTCAGTAAAATGTTCAATCATGTTTTTATTTTACATTATGAAACTGCATAGTTTGATAGTTCATGTAATTATTCCAGCATCTGGTCTACATCAATTGCAAACCTAGATATAGTGACTACTAATGTTTGTAAATATAAATTAATAGGAAAACAAAAACAAAATGATGACTCAGCATTTTTATAACTTGCATTCTAACGCATATCACATGTTTGGGACCACACACCTTGGCATCCATCTGTCACTGTGTTCATTAAAGCTGGGCAAGAGGAGGGGCTTCATTGCACCGAGTTCTACCCCACATGGCTCGGCTGTTTTACCACAGAGCACTGTATCACGTATTTCACTGTATTCACATATTTCACTGTATACGTGATGAGACCTACTCAAATAATTATTATTTAAAATATTGTATCACATTAATATTTATCATATACCATAGTTAGAACGTATATTTCAGTGATAAAGCAATGCCTCTTAATCTACTGACACTACTGTCATTGGCCTCTCCCAGACAGTCATTCATACTATAGTTACGCTGGCAGTCCAAGGTATTTGCAACATTCGTTTCTGTCTGTGGCTTCCAAGCTCTGCCTAATTTGTTTTCTAACATTCTACAATGTGCTGCCATACGACAGAACTGGTTCAGTATAACAACTTGGTATTCTCTTTCTGACATGTAGTAGAAGTAAAGTGACTTATTACATATGATACTTTTTGTGGCACTCCTCCGAACGACGGCCTCAATTTATTTACAGTAAAATGCATCCCTTACAGGGCCTCATCAGCTGATACAATAATAATACTAACTACCAACTAAAATATGGAACTGAGAAAATCGAAATAATCTTCTTCAGCTTTCCAAGCCATTGAGGTTCTTTGCTGCAAATACAATCCGTCTCCATTCGTCTCTCTGGTGGACCTTCTCTTGCCAGTCGTTGATTCCAAGTGCTTGTAGGTCTGTACATGTATTATCTCTCCACCGTCTGAGAAAATCGAAATACGTACAAATAATATTTGACAATTTTATGTCGGAATTGTGGCACAAAAGTTGCAAATACTGTCCAAAAACATGTTCTTTATGACACATAATCACTTATCAATGAAACAAAGAATCATATAAATGAGTATGGTGGACTGCTAGACCGATCAATGGATACAATAAAAGTTTATGGACCCGGAGGGCCCTCACTGCTGTCGGTACTACAAGATGTGGATTTACACTCCGGCGGCAGTGAGGGTCCTCCGGGCCCATAAACGTTTATTGTATCCATCGATCGGTCTAGCAGTCCACCATACTCAATTATATGATTGTTTGTTTCACTAATAAGTTATTATGGTCGTTCTGACGATAGTCTCAAATGTCGATCGGTCTAGCAGACAACGATACTCTCAAACGTAAGCTATTGACATCACATCGCCCCGGAAATGACCTTATGAGGCCCTGTAAGGGATGCAATTTACACTAAATAATTTGGGGCCATCGTTCAGAGGAGTGCCCTTTTTGGTATCTTCTGACATGCAGTGGAAATAAAGTAACTTATTACATATGATACTTTTTGTTATCTTCTGACATTCAGTAGAAGTAAAGTAACTTATTACATATGATACTTTTTGTTATCTTCTGACATTCATTAGAAGTAAAGTAACTTATTACATATGATACTTTTTGTTATCTTCTGAAATGCAACTTTTGCTTGGCCAGTTGTGCTCCCAATCTCTGTCATGCATTTCCATCTGATGTTATAATATCTCACATATTTAGTCTTGTTAGTTTCTCTGGTGTTTTCTATTTATTGAAATAAAAGATTGTTAATTAGGTAACTAATGACTGCTGTCCTACGTCACCAAATGGCTGTGGCAGTCAGCTGTAATATAGCTAACTTGTCTTTGTTTGTTTCTCTGTGCTTGCTGCAGAGGCTGACTCCAGACACCAGTACGTAACATATATGAGGTACAATAGATGGTGATCGTAGTCCTGTGTACGGCTCTTGTAGTCCTTTTACAGTTGTCGTAGCTCTATGTATAAATGTTGTAGTTCTTTCACACCTGTAGCTTTGTGTATAACTGTTGTAGTTCTTATAAAATTGTCACGGCTATGTGTACAACTGTAATAGTCCTTATAAGATTGTCATGGCTATGTGTACAACTGTAATAGTCCTTATAAAGTTGTAGCCAATAAGAGACATCATGACTGCAGCTGTCATATATCTGTGTACAACTGCCATAGCTCAGTACAGCTGTCAGAAACATGAGTACAACTGATATAGCACTGTACAGCTTACACACATGGGTACAACTGTCATAGCTCTGTACACCTCTTAGAAACATGAGTACAACTGTCATAGCTCTGTACAGCTCTTAGAAACATGGGTCCAACTGATATAACTCTGTACAACTGTCAGAAACATGAGTACATCTGTCAAAGCTCTGTATACAGCTGTCATAGATGTGAAGCTATCAGAAATCTGTCTACAGCTGTTGCAGATCTATGCACAGCTCCTATGGTGCTATGTACAGCTGTTGTGAACATGTACTGCTGTCAGTTGTTTATACAGCTGTTATGTACTTAAGATGCCAGTATTGTTGAACATTTGTAGTGTTGTATACAACTGTTGTTGTAGTCATGTTAGTTGCTTGCTTCTGTTTTTGTTAATCCCACTGCTGCAAAGTTGTCTGCCCTGACAGTTAATTCTGTCTTTGCTGTTGTTGACCCATACATTCATTGTGTTAAATTTGCTAGAGTAACACAATCTGACAGTTTGAATGACTTTGAATGTGATTTGTCAGTTTGTTTGCATGGGCTCTAGAGCTTTGTGCCTTTTTGTATTGATTGACGATGTGTAATTTCACACCAGAATTTATGAGGTGGAAGTCTTATTTCCTCTCTTCTTGTTCCTTGGCAAGTTTAATGCCAGGTATCTGTTTTAGAACTCATGGACACTAGAGCTTTGCATGTTTATTTTGTATTGGCTGAAGAAAAATGTAATTTCAAATTTCACACCTTAATTTATGAGGTGGTAGCCTTAACTCACCAGCTCCGTGGCTAAAGGCTTGCGAACGCGGTTCGTGAGCCGGGTACCAGGCGTTCGAAGCTCAGCTGCGACCAATTTGTGCAGCAGACCGTGTCGCGTTGTGTTATAACGTGCTGGTATGGGAGTCGGTCGTTCAGAAACAATGGCAAACTACTGAACGTAACACTTGCCTAGTACATCAACAGCAGCTGAAAAATGCTGCTGTTTACTGCAACATCCCATAAGGGATACGCAACAACAACAACAAAAAAGCCTTAACTCATTTCCTCGCTGTTTGTTGCTTGGCAAGTTTCACGTCAGGTATCTGTTTTAGAACTCAGTGAATTGTAGCACAGTTGTGACAGGTTTAAACCCTTCACAATAACCACTGATGTGGAGCCTTCAGGGCAAAACTTGCCTCTTCTGTAAGCTACACATGGAATGTGGGCTGTCATTTTGTGTTGTGGATCCCCCTGAGCTAAGGACATAGCTGACTGATAGCAAGTTCTTGCATGCTGTCCATTTTGTTCTCTCCATCTCTTGTATCCTGTATTTTTCTTAGATTTTCTTATTCTGATATCCCATTGACCATTCAAATGACAAAACTAGAATTGTCTGGTTTTGCTGTTAATTTACTTCTGATACAACATGCTATAATACAGCAGTGTAATAAAATACAACAGTGTGATAAAATACAGCAGTGTAATAAAATACACATTGATTTCAAATTTCTATGAAGTTCTGACCATCTTCAGGAACAACAGATCAGTTTGTACTACTCAAGTTATAGCATGTTTAACTAGACTGCATACATTGCCAGTGACCTTCTATATATTGCAATAGTTAGTTAGTTAGTTAGTCGCAGTTCCAACTTCACAGCAACGGGTCGTCCCCATTATGCTCCGTTCCTGTGCCAGTGAATATCATACAAAACGCTCCCCACCGCCCAATGTGAAAAGTGGAAAAGACAGGAGTCTCGACAAACAACAGCCCGCACAGATGCACTGTGCATAATGCCGCCGCCAGAATGTCAACACAATAGTCCCCCACAACATCGCAATAGTAAACAAGTCCAATTGGTGTTTCATGTCTCCTGAACTACCCCAGGCCATGCTCAGTCAAGTAGAATCTTCATACCTCTACCTCAGCACTTCATACCCCTACCCCAGCACTTCATACCTCTACCCCAGCACTTCATACCTCTACCCCAGCACTTCATACCCCTACCTCAGCACTTCATACCCCTACCCAGCACTTCATACCTCTACCCCAGCACTTCATACCTCTACCCCAGCACTTCATACCTCTACCCAGCACTTCATACCTCTACCCCAGCACTTCATACCTCTACCCCAGCACTTCATACCTCTACCCCAGCACTTCATACCTCTATCCCAGCACTTCATACCTCTATCCCAGCACTTCATACCTCTACCTCAGCACTTCATACCTCTACCTCAGCACTTCATACCTCTACCTCAGCACTTCATACCTCTACCCCAGCACTTCATACCTCTACCCCAGCACTTCATACCTCTACCCCAGCACTTCATACCTCTACCCCAGCACTTCATACCTCTACCCCAGCACTTCATACCTCTACCCCAGCACTTCATACCTCTACCCCAGCACTTCATACCTCTACCCAGCACTTCATACCTCTACCCCAGCACTTCATACCTCTACCCCAGCACTTCATACCTCTACCCCAGCACTTCATACCTCTACCTCAGCACTTCATACCTCTACCTCAGCACTTCATACCTCTACCCCAGCACTTCATACCTCTACCCCAGCACTTCATACCTCTACCCCAGCACTTCATACCTCTACCTCAGCACTTCATACCTCTACCTCAGCACTTCATACCTCTACCTCAGCACTTCATACCTCTACCTCAGCACTTCATACCTCTACCTCAGCACTTCATACCTCTACCTCAGCACTTCATACCTCTACCTCAGCACTTCATACCTCTACCTCAGCACTTCATACCTCTACCTCAGCACTTCATACCTCTACCTCAGCACTTCATACCTCTACCTCAGCACTTCATACCTCTACCTCAGCACTTCATACCTCTACCTCAGCACTTCATACCTCTACCCCAGCACTTCATACCTCTACCCCAGCACTTCATACCCCTACCTCAGCACTTCATACCTCTACCCCAGCACTTCATACCTCTACCTCAGCACTTCATACCTCTACCCCAGCACTTCATACCTCTACCCCAGCACTTCATACCTCTACCCCAGCACTTCATACCTCTACCTCAGCACTTCATACCTCTACCCCAGCACTTCATACCTCTACCCCAGCACTTCATACCTCTACCCCAGCACTTCATACCTCTACCCCAGCACTTCATACCTCTACCCCAGCACTTCATACCTCTACCCCAGCACTTCATACCTCTACCCCAGCACTTCATACCTCTACCCCAGCACTTCATACCTCTACCCCAGCACTTCATACCTCTACCTCAGCACTTCATACCTTACCTCAGCACTTCATACCTCTACCTCAGCACTTCATATCTCTGCCTGAGCCCTTTTTAAACTCACACTGAAATAACCTCATCTCTCCATTTCTTTTTTCAGATTTTTCTCCTGTAGACATTTGTCTCTGCATGTGATCCATATTTTTATACATATGATTTGCATGAACTAATGCATGAGGGTGTTGATGAAACAGTACAGCTGTGATTGTTGGACACTGAGTTGTGTGTTTGTTTCTGGGCTTGTCAAAGATGATAGAGATATCATCAGTCAGTCAATCAGGTGCCATCTCCACAGTGAAGGTTGGCTGCAATGGATCTCCAACACTGTCTCTCTCACCTTGACTGTACATTCTGTCATGTACAGAGATTCATGTTCGTCCATCTCTTGATGTTATCTTCTCAGTTATATCGTTGTACTACCTCTTGCTCACTTGCCCTGAACGTTGCCCTCCAGTATGATTTTTATAAAAGTGTTATGTCTTTTAATGTGGCCGAAATATTTCATTTGCCTCTTTTTTATTTCTTTCATCAACTCTCTTTTCATTTCCAATTTTTCTAGAGCCTCTGTATTTGATTGTTTCTGTCCCCATGAAATACATGTTTTTCTGTATATCCACATCTCCAGGGCTTCTATGCAACTTTCTAGTTGCTTGTTCAATGTCCAGGCTTCTGCGCCACACAATAGCGTTGAATATACGCAACATTTGACGGTTCTCATTTTTAATGCATTACTAATCTCTCTCTAGATGTTAATACTGATTTCATGCTGTTGAAAGCATTTTTGGCCATTCCTATTATCTTTTTGATTTTTATTTCACTTCTGCCATCACCCTGTATACCATCAAGCATGATCATAGTTTTAACAAGCAGAATGGAAATACACTTGAGTTGGATGAAATCTCAGAGAGTGAGAAAGATTTTGCACCAGACCTGGGACATCTGCCACATCCTTTGAGTGACAGGTGGTTGCTGTTATTTTTGCATCAGTGTCAGCTTGCTGGTGGGTGGATGGGTGTGTGTGTCCCCCATCCTGTCTGACTGCCATCAACCTCCCCTAAGGTGACAGATTCTGCCTGACTGCCATCAACCTCCCCTAAGGTGACAGATTCTGCCTGACTGCCATCAACCTCCCCACAAGTGACAGATCCTGCCTGACTGCCATCAACCTCCCCTAAGGTGACAGATCCTGCCTGACTGCCATCAACCTCCCCACAAGTGACAGATCCTGCCTGACTGCCATCAACTTCCCCACAGGTGACACATCCTGCCTGACTGCCATCAACTTCCCCTCGAGAGACAGATCCTGCCTGACTACCATCAACTTCCCTACAGTTGACAGATCCTGCCTGACTGCCATCAACCTCCCCTAAGGTGACAGATCCTGCCTGACTGCCATCAACCTCCCCACAAGTGACAGATCCTGCCTGACTGCCATCAACTTTCCCACAAGTGACAGATCCTGCCTGACTGCCATCAACCTCCCCACAAGTGACAGATCCTGCCTGACTGCCATCAACCACCCCTCAGGTGACAGATCCTGCCTGACTGCCATTAACTTTCCCACAAGTGACAGATCCTGCCTGACTGCCATCAACTTTCCCACAAGTGACAGATCCTTCCTGACTGCCACCAATTGCCCCTCAGGTGACAGATCCTGCCTGACTGCCATGAACTTTCCCACAGGTGACAGATCCTGCCTGACTGCCATCAACTTCCCCACAGGTGACACATCCTGCCTGACTGCCATCAACTTCCCCTCGAGAGACAGATCCTGCCTGACTACCATCAACTTCCCTACAGTTGACAGATCCTGCCTGACTGCCAGGAACTTTTCAGGTGACAGATCCTGCCTGACTGCCATCAACCTCCCCTAAGGTGACAGATCCTGCCTGACTGCCATCAACCTCCCCTAAGGTGACAGATCCTGCCTGACTGCCATCAACCTCTTCACATGTGACAGATCCTGCCTGACTGCCATCAACCTCTTCACAGGTGACAGATCCTGCCTGACTGCCATCAACCTCTTCACAGGTGACAGATCCTGCCTGACTGCCATCAACCTCTTCACAGGTGACAGATCCTGCCTGACTGCCATCAACCTCTTCACAGGTGACAGATCCTGCCTGACTGCCATCAACCTCCCCACAGGTGACAGATCCTGCCTGACTGCCATCAACCTCCCCTAAGGTGACAGATCCTGCCTGACTGCCATCAACCTCCCCACAAGGGACAGATCCTGCCTGACTGCCATCAACCTCCCCTAAGGTGACAGATCCTGCCTGACTGCCATCAACCTCCCCTAAGGTGACAGATCTTGCCTGACTGCCATCAACCTCTTCACAGGTGACAGATCCTGCCTGACTGCCATCAACCTCCCCTAAGGTGACAGATCCTGCCTGACTGCCATCAACCTCCCCACAAGTGACAGATCCTGCCTGACTGCCATCAACCTCCCCTAAGGTGACAGATCCTGCCTGACTGCCATCAACCTCCCCACAAGTGACAGATCCTGCCTGACTGCCATCAACTTTCCCACAAGTGACAGATCCTGCCTGACTGCCATCAACCTCCCCACAAGTGACAGATCCTGCCTGACTGCCATCAACTTTCCCACAAGTGACAGATCCTGCCTGACTGCCATCAACCTCCCCACAAGTGACAGATCCTGCCTGACTGCCATCAACCACCCCTCAGGTGACAGATCCTGCCTGACTGCCATTAACTTTCCCACAAGTGACAGATCCTGCCTGACTGCCATCACTTTCCCACAAGTGACAGATCCTTCCTGACTGCCATCAATTGCCCCTCAGGTGACAGATCCTGCCTGACTGCCATGAACTTTCCCACAGGTGACAGATCCTGCCTGACTGCCATCAACTTCCCCACAGGTGACACATCCTGCCTGACTGCCATCAACTTCCCCTCGAGAGACAGATCCTGCCTGACTACCATCAACTTCCCTACAGTTGACAGATCCTGCCTGACTGCCAGGAACTTTTCAGGTGACAGATCCTGCCTGACTGCCATCAATTTCCCCACAATGAGTCAAGTTGATTGCCTCTATTGTGACATGGTGTAGTGATGTTTAACCATGAACTACTCAAAACTAGGAAAATAAATGTTTCTCATAATTGATTATTCTAGTGACTGGGAAATTCTATGGTTTGATATTACTTTACAAAATTTCTCAAGTTGACAATGTTTATCTGTCTTTTTTGTCTTGTGTAGGACTAGTGGGTTGCTGCTCAGAACAATGGCCCCAAGAAATGCAGAGGAGGTCAACGACTACGAGGGCGACCGCCTGGGTCTGGACCAGGTGGACACACTTATTGCTGACATACCATCACAAAAACGTCCACCCATGAAAATTGTCTGGCGTAACGTGGTGCTGTTCATTGTGTTGCATCTAGCTGCCCTGTACTCCATCCTCCTCATCCCCCAGGCCATGCCTCTGACACTGCTGTGGAGTAAGTCGACACTCACCTGCACATTTAATTCTTGTTGTCATAAAATTAATTTCTGTTGCTTCTATTGTGTTGAGGGAAATAAGAACTAACGATCGTCTGTATAACAGTTGAAGCCAAATACTGAGAAGTTGAAGAATTCTCAAACATTAAAGAATGAACAGGCCATGATGTTTCCGGATTTAGTCTTTGCTGAGAATAAGCAAACAACTATGCAACCACATGTATACAAAATTCAAGATTGGCAAATCAGCCATGTGTACTTGTGGATTGGTGCTGCTAACAGCAGATCACATACTCCAAGACTGCCCAAAATATGACATATCTAGGCAAACCTTCTGGACTAGAGAGAAACAACAGTGGAAGATAAACTCCATGGATCACTGAGTGAACTAAATAAGACAGCGAAGTTCATACAAGAGACAACATTGCAGATGTAGACACATTTCAGGTGAATGAAAGAATAAATAACCATGGAGGACTGTATTGATGCTTCCATCATGGCACCACTTTCCGTACTGAGGTTGCACGTTGATCTTCTTCACACATACCAGGGGGCTTCAAATGAAAACTTAAATTTTATTTTTTTTTGGTGATGAATATATTCTGAAAAAGTAAAGAACAAGTGTATAATTTTTCAATGGTGTCACGACTGCGTTCAATGCAAGTCCTCCAGCGCTGATATAGTACTTTGATTCCTATAGAAAAATCAACTCTAGGGTCGTAAACAGTCTGTCACAGAAGTCACGCTGGTTTGAAACTTCCTACCCCACTCATCCACTTGCTGGACTGACAGGCATGCATCACCATATTGGACCTTCATTTGCCGATGAATTTCTACAGGTTTCACCCTTCGCTGATAATCGCTGATTTAAAAAAATACGGCTAATGCATGTCAAAAGTGGTGTAGCCATATTTCTGTCCATATGTCACAGCATTCGTCTGCACTGTGAAGTAATGTGCTTAACACTCTTTACATCCTTAACAACAATATTTACAGGTTACAAGACAATGGCATGGTTATTGTAATTTCTATCAGTTTTCATATGAAGCCCCTCGTAGCATTGTTCCACTTGAGAGGTATTGAGAGATAATGTGGGTTATCCAATGAGAGGTGTTGAGTGATTGATGTAAGGTGAACAGTTGAGAGGTGTTGAGTGATTGGCTACTGTTGATGTATGTTTGCATACTTATAAGCGTGTGAGTATGTGTGTGAGCAAGGTGTGATATTTCATCTGTGTAGAGACACAAACAGGGCAGGTGTGCTAGCAAATTGGTGGTAATGTCATGATCTGGCACTGTTTCCACACCTGGGGTCTTGTAGGCTGGGAACAGGTCAGTTTGTAGTAAGTTCCATCTCTGTTTGGATTCGAACACATGCTCTCTGGGCCAGCATGATAGCCACTGCGCCACCACAAGCCCCAGGTGACTAGTGGACTGAGAGTCAGCTGTCTCGTGGTTAAATTGTCTGTATAGCTGCTACAGGGATTGACATGAAGGTGTGGATATGCTTGGATAGCCAGGTGTGTTTGTGTAGACATTGTTTAGACAGCCAGGTGTGTTTGTGTAGACATTATTTAGCCATGAGGTCTGTGTAGACATGCAGGTGTGTGTAGACATTTGTTTAGACAATCAGGTGTGTGCACATATTGTTAAGGCATACAGGGGAAGATATGCTAAGTTGCTACTACCTGTGTTTTCCGCCAGGTGTCTTCGTGTACTGGCTGGCTGCTATGGGGATCACTGCCGGAGCACATCGCCTCTGGTCGCACAGATCCTATAAAGCTCGATTCCCACTGCGGGCTTTCTTAGCGTTGTGTAATTGTATATCTTTCCAGGTAAGAGGTGGTTTGTTCATGTTTGTAGATACAGCTGCCTCCATGTTGGTTCAAACACTTTATCATAGGGCTGGCAGGCAAGTGGTCTGGCCCCTGTGCCAGCCCAGCTATCATGTTGTCATATCTTTTTGTTGGATGTTCCAGAGTGATCTATAGATTGATGAATGTTCTGACTGACATTGCTAGATGTAGACAATCCAGAGGGCATACACAACATCAGTTCTATCCCTGGGGACCTCCTGCCTGCAGGCATCACATGACGACACCAGCAAGGGTACACAACATCAGTTCCATCCCTGGGGACCTCCTGCCTGCAGGCATCACATGACGACACCAGCAAGGGTACACATCATCAGTTCTATCCCTGGGGACCTCCTGCCTGCAGGCATCACATGACGACACCAGCAAGGGTACACAACATCAGTTCCATCCCTGGGGACCTCCTGCCTGCAGGCATCACATGATACCAGCAAGGGTACACAACATCAGTTCTATCCCTGGGGACCTCCTGCCTGCAGGCATCACATGATACCAGCAAGGGTACACAACATCAGTTCTATCCCTGGGGACCTCCTGCCTGCAGGCATCATGATACCAGCAAGGGTACACAACATCAGTTCTATCCCTGGGGACCTCCTGCCTGCAGGCATCACATGATACCAGCAAGGGTACACAACATCAGTTCTATCCCTGGGGACCTCCTGCCTGCAGGCATCATATGATGACACCAGCAAGGGTACACATCAGTTCCATCCCTGGGGACCTCCTGCCTGCAGGCATCACATGATGACACCAGCAAGGGTACACATCAGTTCTATCCCTGGGGACCTCCTGCCTGCAGGCATCACATGATGACACCAGCAAGGGTACACAACATCAGTTCCATCCCTGGGGACCTCCTGCCTGCAGGCATCACATGATGACACCAGCAAGGGTACACAACATCAGTTCTATCCCTGGGGACCTCCTGCCTGCAGTCATCACGTGGCTGGTCCTGGGCAGACCACCACTCTCATCACGGTCAGCTGAAAAGTCTATCACAGGCCATGTCTCCCGCTTCATGCACTCTCATGTCTCAGGTGTCTGCCATGTCCTGTGTCCATCTTCATGCTGGTCGACTCTTCTCCCAGGAACCATGCCCCCCATCGCTGTTCTCTCCCAGCCACTATGACGTCTAATGTGGCTAAAACATGTCGGTTTCCTACACATGAGACTGTATGAGCCAGTATTTTTTTATGTTTGGGTGTTGTTAAATTGCAGACTCTGTGGTGAAGGGCTTACGCACGCAATTCATAATCCCTCATTCAACATTTGAAACACAGCTGCTGGCGATTTGGAAGCAGACTGCCTTGCATTGGTTTTTATAAAATGATGTGAGTGCCAGTCATTCAGACAGCAATAGCAAACTACTGAACGTAAACTCGTGAAGAAATCACAAACAGCCACTACATGTTGAGATTGTCTGCGATGTCCTGTAAAGGTTAAGCAACTAACTTTTTTAAAACTTCAGTTTCAGTATCTTTTTTTTTCCCCCTCTGTTCACAATATTCTAAGAATATCTGTGTGACATTTCAGCTCAAAAGCCCCAGTTTTCTTCTTTGTGTCTGCACTAGCAACAATAAAGTAACTTGAGAGGATAAGAATGTTACAGAAGTCAGGTGTTCAGGTCGCTGTCCATGTATTTGACCATGCCCACAGACTGGACGCTGTGTTAGGGTGTTGTCCCATCATTTGACCATGCCCACAGACTGACCGCTGTGTTAGGGTGTTGTCCCATCATTTGACCATGCCCACAGACTGGACGCTGTGTTAGGGTGTTGTCCCATCATTTGACCATGCCCACAGACTGAATGCTGTGTTAGGGTGTTGTCCCATCACAAAGGTCATCGCTGTCAGCCTCACTCTGATATTTGTCTTGAATGTTTCAGAACTCTGTGTTTGAGTGGTCGCGGGATCACCGGGCTCACCACAAGTTCTCCGAGACTGACGCCGACCCGCACAATGCCAAGAGGGGTTTTTTCTTTGCTCATATAGGCTGGCTGTTGGTCAAGAAACATCCCGATGTCAAGGACAAAGGCAAATCTCTGGACTTGTCTGACCTCAAAAATGACCCTGTAGTGATGTTCCAAGATACGTACGTATGTCATTGTGAGAATGTATGTCACTGCACGTATGCATGTAACTGCAGGCGGGCCGTATGTCTTTACCCTGATCATAAGGGATATGTCATAGAGAACTAAAATGTACGGTGGTTATTCCTTTTCGTTACAGCCACCACATGAATTGACACACTTATGCCGTCTCTACTTGACCTTGAAAAGACCTCTTGGAATAGAACCCCTTATTTTTCGAACTAAGCCAATTATCTCTAGCCTGTATGACTGTCAGAAAAATGTCCTTTGAACAGGTTTTTTTTTTTAAGATGCCAGAAAAGAAAAAAGCCTAGAGATATTTCAATCCTTGACTGCTGGCTTACATACCATTCTTTGTAGAGGGCACATTGTCTTGATGGAAAGGAAAATTCTGAGTGTGCTATTCGTTTTCTGGTCACAGGATGGTTCAGTTAGCTAAGATCTCAGTAGTGTTATTGTTCATTGTCCCTGTTGCCATGAGCCTTCTCATCTTTCAGTAAGACAACTGTAATTCTTCTTGGGTGTGCATAGTTTCAACTTTCTCCTGTTACTCCTTCTTCAGTCGGGAAGCAGACTTGTGGCCAGCAAATTGTGTTTGTATGGACGAGAGTAAGTTAAAAAGTAAGTCGCAAATGGCTGTAGAAAAATAACTAAATATGATAACTTGAAACCAGTTTATTTTTATACATACATTGTCCATTTAATTTTCAACATAATTTCCACCAATATTGATGCACTTATCCCATCGTTTTATCAGTCCTCCCAAACCGGCTGCATAGAACTGTGTGCTCTGTTTTCTAAACCACGTTTTCACTTCACGTTCAACTTCGGCATCATTCGCGAAATGTCTCCCGCCAAGGTGGGTTGTCAGTGTTTATGCTGACAAATGTTTGTCCCGTAAAGCGGTGCATAGCTGGGTAGAAAAAGTTACGCGGGTGAGTCAATAAGTAAGTCACACAGTTCTGTGGGATGGCTGATAAATGAAAACTAAGCATGCAGTTCTATGCCGCCGGTTTGGGAGGAATGATAAAACTATGGGATAAGTGCATCAATGTTGGTGGAAATTATGTTGAGAAATACAGGGACAATGTATGTATAAAAATAAACCAGTTTCCAGTTATCATGTGTAGTTATTTTTCTACAGCCATTTGTGACTTATTAACCGCTGTATGTCACTCACCTAGAGAGCTGATTAAAGCACAGAAGTGCCATGCCGACCTGACAACTACTAGTGTTAGAGAAGTTCAAGTATTTAAAAACGAAGTTTTAAGAAAATATCAAGAATGAGAACTACAGATGTTAAGTATGTGTTTTGAGAACTAGAAATGTTAGAAACGTGCAACTACAAGTATTTAAGGTCTTGTGATATAGACAGTGAACTCACCACTTTATATCAGTCTTCTTCAACAACATTGGCGAAGAATCCCTTTGGAATTAGTTGAGGTACTATAGGATCCGACAAAAATGTTGTTAACGTTATAAAGATATGAAATGCAGAGTTCTTTGTAAGGGAAAAATTTATACATTTGAAATCAGAACAAGGGTGAGACGGGTGTTGTTTGTCACCCCTAATATTCTGGCTGACTGCAGGCTGGGTTATGAAGACTAGCCACCTTAGTAACTTTTTTCTTAATTGCTTTTTAATTATATAACCTGCATAGTTGGATAGCTCTTGAAAAAAACAAATCCAACGGTACCTTATTCAAGTATGTAGGTCGATTTTAAGCCGAGATATTAATGTTTGTGTGTAAGTTTATCATTTAAAAGGGACATACAAAAGAAAAACGATTTTGACCTTTCACTTTTTGTGACCCTACCTACACACTCACACAACTATCGGTTTACACTGTCGCCAAGGGAGATTAACACAGCAGCCTGTCTTAACTCAAGGAAAAATAATTCTGCCAGTTTATATATACACGCGCGCACATAGATATATATATATATATCTTCATGTCATCTGTGTGACGTCAGACCGCGCGTAGACTGCACATGTGTCTTGTCAGCCAGCATAGATAGATGCATTTTGACAAAAGAAGTCCCGTTGGAAAGGCAAAATTATCAATGATCTTGTCCTTGAAGAGTGATGAAAAATTAAACATACGTACAATAATGGGTGTTGAATGTACACATGCATTCCTTATCATGTTAATCACTCTGAATACTCCACAACAATAATTAAATGGTAGAAAATTACAACATACATGAAAAAATGGATGTCACATTTAATAATACGTAGCATAACAATGTAATACGTCTCATAAAACGGTATTTAGGGTTTACTTACCACTTAGAATAGGCAGCCTGGTTCTCTGGTATAATAAGGGTTCCCGACTTGCCAGAAATGCAGAACGCAAAACGGGGTGGGGAAAACTATATCAAGTAATCGGTATCTGTTTTAACTCGATCTTGAAATAATCGTGGAATTTGACATCATGAGTGCGCTTACTGTCACCATATCGGAGAGAGAAACAAATATCCGAACGTAACCGCAAGAAAAATTCCGGTAAAATACAGCAAAATGAACTGCAGTATCTATATGAAGACAGCAGCAATTACTGCCAAAACTAGGCATAAATGGAGTCTGACAGAGCGGCTGGATGGTCTGACTGTGCTGATGGCATGGCACTGATGGTGCACACATACAGTCAGAATTAGTGTGTCCCAGGCACACTTTGTGGGAGCTCACAACAATTAGGTCTACGCATTCATAGGGGAAGAAATGTTTGTGACACTAAAGACATGATCACTGGAACCCCTTATTGAAACCTGACTTCAAGAGGTGGAGTCCTGCAGCTATGTAGGTAGCCATGTACACATACAGAGGGGGAAACCTGACTTCAAGAGCGGAGTCATGCAGCTGTGTAGGTAGCCATGTACACATACAGAGGGGGAAACCTGACTTCAAGAGGGGAGTCATGCAGCTGTGTAGGTAGCCATGTACACACAGATGGGGGAGCCTGACTTCAAGAGGTGGAGTCATGCAGCTGTGTAGGTAGCCATGTACACACAGATGGGGAAACAGAGATAGTGAAATAAGAATACAACACAGGCGGCTGGTGCCAGCTTTTATAATACTAGGACATTTGTGATGTCAAAGGAAATTAATCTTGCCACCAAACTGTGAATGTTTTAACTCCAATGTTAAACCAGAACCAGTGATGAACAACTAAAACAATTACTTATAAACTACAATCATTCATTATCTGGTGCTTGCTCAGAATGAGAGCCTAAAATGGTATGAAAGAATCATCAATGTGGAGCTCTTGGAGAGAACTAGACAAACACCAGTGAATCAAGAGGTGAAGGACAGACGCAGGGCTGGGTAGAAATATAGAACCATAGTACAGCTGGACACTTCCTTGTCATGAACCCACAGGAACAACAGACGAGAGAGGGACTTGAAAACACCTGGAGAAGATGGGGAGAAGTTGAGGGAGCTGAAGGATAGAACCGCTGGGTGTGGATTCTTTGAGGACCTCTGCTATATAGGGATAGCGGGCAGGGGTACGAGTACAGGTAAAGAGGTGGCTGCCTGTGGGGGTCAGAGTGGATGTTGTCAATCTGTCACTTGTTCTAAAGATTGGGTCTCAGCTGTACAGTTGCAACAGTTTATCCCTGAGGATGTAGCTTGTCTCACAATGGTTGTCAGGACGTAAGATCATGTTTGTTAGCATTTATTGCCTGTGTAAAATAGTTTTGTTAACTCTCTCACTGGTGCACTCCTCACATTGACTGATGGTCTCTGTCTCTCTTCCACAGACACTACAAGAAGCTGGTACTTGTCTTGTGTTTCATCTTGCCAACAGTGGTACCAGTCTATGCCTGGGGTGAGAGTGGTTTCATCGCCTTCTACATCGCGGTCATCCTACGCTATACCCTGGTACTCAATGCCACTTGGCTGGTCAACAGTGCCGCCCACATGTGGGGCTCCAGGCCCTACGATGAACGCATCAACCCAGCTGAGAACTTTGGCGTTGCCCTCTGCGCCACCGGGGAAGGCTTCCACAATTACCATCACGTGTTCCCCCACGACTACTCCACCAGCGAGTACGGCTGGCATCTCAACCTGACCACACTGTTCATTGATGCCATGCACTGTCTGGGCCAGGCGTACGACCGGCGCAAGATCCCCGTGGACATTATACTCAAGCGCAAACTGCGAACAGGTGACGGGTCCAGGCGCTGATAGAGAGACTAGTTTATTAGGAACCTTACAATGTCTACATTATCCACACATCCCACGACATCTACACTACAAGTTTCTGTTTTCTTGATTGCATGGCAAGTTTGTTACTGTTGTACCCATATGTGTACAAGTTGTGAGAGTGCGTTGTCCCTTCTGTCAGCCTGGTCCGCTTTCACTTGAGATATTGTCTCTTCATCAGTCTTTCCTCTCCTACCTTTGGGTGTAAAAATGTTCATGTGCTTGTCAGTTTTTTCCTCTACTGCCCTTGAGTGTAGAAGTGTTCTTATATGTACCACACAGTATTTCCTCTATTATCCTTGTGGAACTCTTTGTATACTTGAGACAATCTTTCCTCTTCAACCCTTAGATGCGTAAGTGTATGATAAGTACTTGTATACTTCAGTCTTTCCTCTACTAGCCTTGGGTGTAGGAATGTTAACGGACCTGTCATGCAAGATGTCCTCTCCCAAGTGCTAGTACTGATGGTGTACAATAGTTACTCTTGTACCCTGGAGTATAATTGGTCAGTCGTTGTGTGTGTGTGTGTATGACTATACTGTGTGGTGTCTTATTTGTCAAGATATTTGTAATTTTATATCTCACGGAATAGCCAGGCTATTGGTATCCTCGTGTGTGTGTGTGTGTGTGTATGACTATACTCTCTGCTGTCTTATTTATCAAGATATTTATAATTTTGTATTGCACGGAACAGTCAGGCTGTTGGTGCTGTCACCACACTGATAGTGTCATGAGCTCTGTAGGCAAGGGTTCGGCACCAACACTCACCACCCACTAGGAGAGGGAAATACTGGCCACCTGTTCCTATGTGCATTCAGGTGGTAACCCTAAAACATCACAGAAGAGTGCCAGGTTGTTGCTTAGGCACCTGTTTCATGATAACGTGAAAGCACTGGTTCAGCAAGCATGTATGCCTGCTTGGTGTTCGTCTACATGTTGCTGTATGGGAGCAGGCAATAGTTGTCAGTGCCCTTAGTTGCTGATGTTCATGTTATGTGTCTGTATGTTGTTGTGTCTGTGTCAGTTACATTGATCATCAACTTGTGTGCCAGTCAAATAATGTACACATCAGACTGCAACAGTTTGTATATAGCAAACACCAGACGACATCAATAGTTCTGTGCATGAATCAACAAAAACTAAAGTGTACAAGGCAACAGTTGTAGCCATGGCCAGAATTTGATCTCAGGAATACGTGTGTCATTATATTTATGATGTGTGTTACAATGACTGAAACGTTCGGGGGGGGGGGGGACTAGAATTATCTGAGCGGCCATCTGTGAAGTAGGGCCCCATAAGTCAGCAAAATGATTTGAGTTACATATTTGGAAAATTGTGTAGCAATGGTAAAGCATTTCTAACAGATAGTGAATTCTGTGGACATTGTATAATTGTGAAGGTTGTGGGTGTGTCTGTTAGTTCTTCAAGTACACAGTGTGAAATATCCTCTTGTATTATTGTCCGCGAATAAAGTGTGGTGTTCAGTTCAGATGACCCATTGGGATTTCAATATCTTAATATCCCCAAGCGTCTGATGTGTATGATCATTGACGCTTGCGCTGAGGATGTCATCATGTCCGATTCTTCTAAGAGTTGCTATTCTTAGTCTGCAGTGTTAAGAAAAAAAGTGAAAATCATCGGCAGTGCTTCGGAAGTCTAATTAATGTAGGATATGTTTCTTCGGCACTGCCAGGTTGTTGTCTGTCGTGTGTAACAGATGTGCCAGAGTCGTGCAGGTGTCGGCAGTGTGTGTGTGCTCACTTGTACCAGCGTGTGTTTGTATGATTCTTGTTTTGGTACTTCTCAAGTGTGGAAAATATAACATACAAACATAAATAAAATATATTTTAAACAGTAAATGTTCTTCTGTTAGTGATTTGTCCTTCAGTGTCTGTGGTTGTATATTGTTTGTGTATGTGAATGCTTTCCAGTGATCATAACTTCAGTTTGATTGTCTTGTTCTGTCTGTTATTGTGTCTCGTGTATGTAAATACTTTGTGTCATGTTTTACCCTCTCTGTTGCTCTTGTATGTGAGTGATTGCATTCAGCTGATTGTGTCCGTATGTCTGTCCTAACATGTTTAGTGTACAAGGTTATGACTGTCGGGTTCAAAGGGATGGGTCTTCACATTACATGTAATGGTATAACCACGGACTGAGGTTCTCCTCTTGTCATCTATGGGCAGAGACTGAGCCTATACAGAAATACCTGTGTGCACTGAAAGCGGCGACTGACCAAAAACAAATCAAACAAGAATAATGGGAATATTAACAGAAGTCAACATGACAACTGGAAATAATAACACACGTCAAAGTGGCCACATAATGGGAAGACAAAAGCTGCAACTTGCGACAACTGGCAATATTTGGAAAGGAAAGAAGGAGGCGGCAAGAGAAAATTCTTTAGTCTTGTCTCATGGCATGTAAGGGAGTCAACACACGAATTGATCCACACCGTTGGAGATCGTAAGATCTGGAGAAGAATGCTTGCCCATGCCAGCTGGCACGGCACTTAGTGATGAGATGTTTGTATGAGAGACTTTGTTTCTATCCTAGATCGGCTCTCTTCTATTAGCTTGACCGTTCCCTCTGTGCCATACCTCTGCTACTTGTTTCCTGATGTAGGAACCCTGTCTTGAGCTGATGCGATGAGTCTCTGGCTCAGACTTTATATAACAGGTGTCATATTTTCTTGGACTGCCCCCAACAGATCCAGTTTGTGTTCACTACGATATATTTAAAACATACCAGTTCTGTAGCAGGATCCTGAGGTGGGTATTGCATGCTACAGCTATCACAATGAATACGGTTCAAAAATAAAAGAAATGCATAGCATTCCGAGGGTGCGTGTTTATGAGTTTGTAAGTAAAATGTGGTGCTAGGGTATATAAAAACCAGACTGAAATGTTCTGTACAGTGTCACAACCAAGTGTTGACCTGAATTGCTTTCGTTGTTGTAATCGTTACAATGCAGTGGTCTATAGTGTTTATAACCAAATGTTTACTACAGCTCATGATGCACGCACGTGAAAGCAACAACATTTGGGGTGAACACTATTCACTGACTACGCAACTGAAACCCTATAAAAGGATAACGCTGCACCAAACAATTCAGTTCATTTTCAAGCAAACTTCTATGGCACATCCATCGATACATTTAAGGAACATTGCTATTGGCCTAATGTATGCAGGCGAAAGTCAAAGTCAGGTTGCCAGGCATCTAAACATGCATCAGAGTACCTTCAGTCGACTCTAGCACCGGTTCCAAGCCTCTGCCTCACTTGAAGACCGGCATCGCAGTGGACGACCCAGAGTGGCAATAGCAGCGGATGATCGCTTTATTCGGCTTTGTCATCTCAGAGATAGGTTTACATCTTCCTCAACTGCCCAGCCATTGCCTGCAGGACGTCATGTGTCTGATCAAACTCCGGAATATACTGCTTGACGCTGGACTTCGGGCACAGCGACCTCATCGTGGACCTGCCCTTACACGCCGCCATCGCCAAAATCGACTTCTTTAGGCTAACCAGCATCGTCCTTGGACAGCAGACAACCAATGGAGATGTGTCTGGTTTAGTGATGAATCTTTATTTTTGTTGCAGCGTTATGACAGCCAGAGATAGGTCCACTGTGGGTGAAATGAACGTTTTGCCCACAATTATGGTAATGGAGCTCCATCGCACGTTGGTGGCGGTGCAGCGGTGTGGGGAATGATCAGTTACAGCGGAAGGAGTCATTTGGTTCACACTGAGGCTTTAATGCGCCACGATACGTCAATGAAATTCTTCGACCCCATGTCCTTCCACTTTTGGCTACCCAAAAGTCTGTCCGTGTTTCAACAGGACAATGCCAGAGACCAATTGTGCACGGTTGACCACACAGTTCCTGACTGCCAACAACATTCTCACCCTTCACCTGGCCATCCCTGTCTCCAGACATTAGTCCGGTTTGAGCAGTACGTTGCTCCAACGAATCGTCGTGATTTGTTCCAGACACTCCAGGAACAGTCGGCAGCCACCCCACAGGCCCAAATCAGACGTCTGATCGCATTGCAAGAGGCCACACACCATACTCACGGGAAAGCCTGTACGCCAAAAAGCTCTCGTGACCCAGATGCAAAACAACTGTCAATTGATTGTCTGAACCCTAAGTTATACCTGTGTGCAATTTGAACAATTAACGCATTACATTAAAAAAGTTATTTAATATCAGTAACTGGCAAGAGAAGGTCCACCAGAGAGACGAATGGAGACGGATTGTATCTGCAGTAAAGAACCTCCATGGCTCGGAACGCTGAAGAAGAAGAAGAAGAAGAAGAAGAATGAATATCAAAGTTATTGTTGAGGCCACTTAGACGATTACATAAATAGACACACATAGTATTATGTATTATTTGGCGCTCACAGAAGAAGAAGGAAATAGAGATTAGAAGACGCACTAGACAACATAAAATTTGAAAGCTATAATAGTTACCGACTTGGAACGAACCTGTAGACTTCAAATGACGACGGCGCCACGCTGTCGAAGTACACTTGTTCCTGCAGCGAGGCGCCGTCTTCATTTGGAGGCGACAGGTTCGATCCCGGTCGGTAACTATTATAGCTTTCAAATGTTATGTTGTCTAGTGCGTCTTCTAATCTCTATTTCCTTCTTCTTCTTCTGTGAGCGCCAAATAATACTATGTGTGTCTATTTATGTGTTTCTTTGTTTGAACAGAATATTTAAAGCATACCATTTCTGCAGTAGGATCCTGAGGTTGGTATGTGCATGTTACAACTATCACAATGCGCTTCAAACTTACCAGTTCTGCAGGATCCTGAGGTGGGTATGTGACTGTTACAACTATCACATTTTGAAGGCCCAAGTGCACCAAAGAATAGTTGGCAGTCTTTCCTTCCGTAGTGTACGTCGAGTCCTAACACTGAACCCCTGCCCATGTCAATGGTATCATAACATCCTAACCATTACTGCAACTCCCGCTTCAATGCTATATGTATATCACTGACATCAAACCATATTGGCAGAGCTCCTGTGATCACTTCTCAGTTTTACCTCGGAATCTGTCACAAGTATCTCATGATCTGAGTCAGTCTGGATGTGACTCATGAACACAAGTCTCCGTCACGTTACTATGTTTTCAATTTGGTTCCTGCGGGTGAGGTCCAAGCGTAGAGCCTTCCTGGGTGTTGCCTAAGCTGTGTGGTTGTGATTTCAATTCCAATTTTAACATTGAAATCCCTCATGATTATCAGATGTTTGTTTCCAGCGGTTGTAATATCCCTTGAGACTGCTCGAACGTTCCATAATGTCATGCTAATGTGAGGCAGTTGTTGCTGCACAGACTTGTACACATGTTCTGTTCCTGCTTCTTGTGGTCAGTCTGATAGTGAGACGTCCATGAATGACTGCCCCCAAGAAGTGCTGCACAGACATAGAGTGGACACCAACCTGGTGATGGATTACAATTCACATCGGGTTTGTTTACTTGACCTGGTGGCCTCAGCCTAACATGGGTAGCTGCGGCTGGGAGTTCACGGTGGCCGGCCTGTTGTTGATCACATGCCATGATGAGAGCCCACTGGTCTACACAAATATGTGGCTAGAACTCACTAGAGCCTCCAGGCTGTACCAGGCAGACTTTATATAACCAGGATCAAGTGTGTTGACAATAACAACGGCAAGATAACAGATAACACGTGAGACAGGCAGATTTATATAACAATGATCAAGTGTGTTGACAATAACAACGGCAAGATAACAGATAACACGTGAGACAGGCAGATTTATATAACAATGGTCAAGTGTGTTGACAATAACAAAGGCAAGATAACACGTGAAACAGGCAGATTTATATAACCAGGATCAAGTGTGTTGACAATAACAAAGGCAAGATAACACGTGAGACAGGCAGATTTATATAGCAATGATCAAGTGTGTTGACAATAACAACGGCAAGATAACAGAGATAACCCATAATACCGGCAGACTTTATTTGGGGGCCATGAAAACAGAGTCAACAAGAATAGCAACATGACTTCGGCTGTTGTTTGTGCCCAGTGCCTGAATGTAGATTCTGGCATACACCAATTAATGTTACTTTATCACAGACTGGAAATCATACTCATGATAAAACTGACATATACCCGTCTGACAGGAACTGTGAACTGCTCAAGCAAACTATTCAAGTGGCTGATCACAAAACCATACTATGTCACTTCAAGTGGCTGATCACTTCACCAAATAATACTTTGTCACTTCATGTAGCTGGTGTACAGTGCAGGCGTGGCTGCATCAAGAGTGCTGGAGCAACATGTGCAGATGTTTCAGGCATTCATCAACTGACCCAGGCTTATGACATATTCTTATGTCTAGTTTTGTTTTATATTTACACATCAGGATACTTGTTAATGGCCAATATCGTTTGAAGCTGTCTATTCACATATTTGAAGCTGTCAAATCACATACTGACTTGGCCAAATCACTGAAGATATGTGTGATCTCATGTACAGTTACAGACATGATGTGTGATCTCATGTACAGTTACAGACATGATGTGTGATCTCATGTAGTTACAGACATGATATGTGATCTCATGTACAGTTACAGACATGATGTGTGATCTCATGTACACAGTTACAGACATGATGTGTGATCTCATGCACAGTTACAGACATGATGTGTGGTCTCATGTACACAGTTACAGACATGATGTGTGGTCTCATGTAGTTACAGACGATGTGTGATCTCATGTAGTTACAGACATGTTGTGTGATCTCATGTAGTTACAGACATGATGTGTAGTCTCATGTAGTTACAGACATGATGTGTGGTCTCATGTACACAGTTACAGGCATGATGTGGGATCTCATGTACACAGTTACAGACATGATGTGTGGTCTCATGTACAGTTACAGGCATGATGTGGGATCTCATGTACACAGTTACAGGCATGATATGTGGTCTCATGTACACAGTTAGACATGATGTGTGGTCTCATGTAGTTACAGATATGATGTGGGATCTCATGTACACAGTTACAGACATGATGTGGGATCTCATGTACACAGTTACATACATGTTGTGTGGTCTCATGTACAGTTACATACATGATGTGTGATCTCATGTACACAGTTACAGACATGATGTGGGATCTCATGTACACAGTTACAGGCATGTTGTGTGATCTCATGTACACAGTTACAGACATGTGGGATCTCATGTACACAGTTACAGACATGATGTGTGATCTCATGTACACAGTTACAGGCATGATGTGTGGTCTCATGTACACAGTTACAGGCATGATGTGTGGTATCATGTACACAGTTACAGACATGATGTGTGATCTCATGTACACAGTTACAGACATGATGTGTGGTCTCATGTACACAGTTACAGGCATGATGTGTGGTCTCATGTACGCAGTTATAGGCATGATGTGGGATCTCATGTACACAGTTACAGACATGATGTGTGATCTAATGTACACAGTTACAGACATGATGTGGGATCTCATGTACACAGTTACAGACATGATGTGGGGTGTCATGTACACAGTTACAGACATGATGTGTGATCTCATGTACACAGTTACAGACATGATGTGTGGTCTCATGTAGTTACAGACATGATGTGTGATCTCATGTACAGTTACAGACATGATGTGTGGTCTCATGTAGTTACAGACACGATGTGTGATCTCATGTAGTTACAAACATGATGTGTGGTCTCATGTACACAGTTACAGACATGATGTGTGATCTCATGTACACAGTTACAGACATGATGTGTGGTCTCATGTACACAGTTACAGACATGATGTGTGGTCTCATGTACACAGTTACAGGCATGATGTGTGGTCTCATGTACAGTTACAGATGTAATGTGTAGTCTCATGTAGTTACAGACATGATGTGTGGTCTCATGTACACAGTTACAGGCATGATGTGGGATCTCATGTACACAGTTACAGACATGATGTGTAGTCTCATGTACAGTTACAGGCATGATGTGGGATCTCATGTACACAGTTACAGACATGATGTGTGGTCTCATGTACACAGTTACAGGCATGATATGTGGTCTCATGTACACAGTTAGACATGATGTGTGGTCTCATGTAGTTACAGACATGATGTGGGATCTCATGTACACAGTTACAGACATGATGTGGGATCTCATGTACACAGTTACAGACATGTTGTGTGGTCTCATGTACACAGTTACATACATGATGTGTGATCTCATGTACACAGTTACAGACATGATGTGGGATCTCATGTACACAGTTACAGACATGATGTGTGGTCTCATGTAGTTACAGACGATGTGTGATCTCATGTAGTTACAGACATGTTGTGTGATCTCATGTACAGTTACAGACATGATGTGTAGTCTCATGTAGTTACAGACATGATGTGTGGTCTCATGTACACAGTTACAGGCATGACGTGGGATCTCATGTACACAGTTACAGACATGATGTGTGGTCTCATGTACAGTTACAGGCATGATGTGGGATCTCATGTACACAGTTACAGACATGATGTGTGGTCTCATGTACACAGTTACAGGCATGATATGTGGTCTCATGTACACAGTTAGACATGATGTGTGGTCTCATGTAGTTACAGACATGATGTGGGATCTCATGTACACAGTTACAGACATGATGTGGGATCTCATGTACACAGTTACAGACATGTTGTGTGGTCTCATGTACAGTTACATACATGATGTGTGATCTCATGTACACAGTTACAGACATGATGTGGGATCTCATGTACACAGTTACAGGCATGTTGTGTGATCTCATGTACACAGTTACAGACATGTGGGATCTCATGTACACAGTTACAGACATGATGTGTGATCTCATGTACACAGTTACAGGCATGATGTGTGGTCTCATGTACACAGTTACAGGCATGATGTGTGGTATCATGTACACAGTTACAGACATGATGTGTGATCTCATGTACACAGTTACAGACATGATGTGTGGTCTCATGTACACAGTTACAGGCATGATGTGTGGTCTCATGTATGCAGTTATAGGCATGAAGTGGGATCTCATGTACACAGTTACAGACATGATGTGTGATCTCATGTACACAGTTACAGACATGATGTGTGGTCTCATGTACACAGTTAGACATGATGTGTGGTCTCATGTAGTTACAGACATGATGTGGGATCTCATGTACACAGTTACAGACATGATGTGGGATCTCATGTACACAGTTACAGACATGTTGTGTGGTCTCATGTACAGTTGCATACATGATGTGTGATCTCATGTACACAGTTACAGACATGATGTGGGATCTCATGTACACAGTTACAGGCATGTTGTGTGATCTCATGTACACAGTTACAGACATGTGGGATCTCATGTACACAGTTACAGACATGATGTGTGATCTCATGTACACAGTTACAGGCATGATGTGTGGTCTCATGTACACAGTTACAGGCATGATGTGTGGTATCATGTACACAGTTACAGACATGATGTGTGGTCTCATGTACACAGTTACAGACATGATGTGTGGTCTCATGTACAGTTACAGGCATGATGTGGGATCTCATGTACAGTTACAGGCATGATGTGGGATCTCATGTACGCAGTTATAGGCATGATGTGTGATCTCATGTACACAGTTACAGACATGATGTGGGATCTCATGTACACAGTTACAGACATGATGTGGGGTGTCGTGTACACAGTTACAGACATGATGTGTGATCTCATGTACACAGTTACAGACATGATGTGTGGTCTCATGTAGTTACAGCCATGATGTGTGATCTCATGTACAGTTACAGACATGATGTGTGGTCTCATGTAGTTACAGACATGATGTGTGATCTCATGTAGTTACAGACATGATGTGTGATCTCATGTAGTTAAAGACATGATGTGTGATCTCATGTAGTTACAAACATGATGTGTGGTCTCATGTACACAGTTACAGACATGATGTGTGATCTCATGTACACATTTACAGACATGATGTGTGGTCTCATGTACACAGTTACAGACATGATGTGGGGTGTAATGCACACAGTTACAGACATGATGTGTGATCTCATGTACAGTTACAGACATAATGTGTAGTCTCATGTAGTTACAGACATGATGTGTGGTCTCATGTACACAGTTACAGGCATGATGTGGGATCTCATGTACACAGTTACAGACATGATGTGTGGTCTCATGTACAGTTACAGGCATGATGTGGGATCTCATGTACACAGTTACAGACATGATGTGTGGTCTCATGTACACAGTTACAGGCATGATATGTGGTCTCATGTACACAGTTAGACATGATGTGTGGTCTCATGTAGTTACAGACATGATGTGGGATCTCATGTACACAGTTACAGACATGATGTGGGATCTCATGTACACAGTTACAGACATGTTGTGTGGTCTCATGTACACAGTTACATACATGATGTGTGATCTCATGTACACAGTTACACACATGATGTGGGATCTCATGTACACAGTTACAGGCATGTTGTGGGATCTCATGTACAGTTACAGACATGTGTGATCTCATGTACACAGTTACAGACACGATGTGTGATCTCATGTACACAGTTACAGGCATGATGTGTGGTCTCATGTACACAGTTACAGGCATGATGTGTGGTATCATGTACACAGTTACAGACATGATGTGTGATCTCATGTACACAGTTACAGACATGATGTGTGGTCTCATGTACACAGTTACAGACATGATGTGTGGTCTCATGTACACAGTTACAGGCATGATGTGTGGTCTCATGTACAGTTATAGGCATGATGTGGGATCTCATGTACACAGTTACAGACATGATGTGGGATCTCATGTACACAGTTACAGGCATGTTGTGTGATCTCATGTACACAGTTACAGACATGTGGGATCTCATGTACACAGTTACAGACATGATGTGTGATCTCATGTACACAGTTACAGGCATGATGTGTGGTCTCATGTACACAGTTACAGGCATGATGTGTGGTATCATGTACACAGTTACAGGCATGATGTGTGGTCTCATGTACGCATTTATAGGCATGATGTGGGATCTCATGTACACAGTTACAGACATGATGTGTGATCTCATGTACACAGTTACAGACATGATGTGGGATCTCATGTACACAGTTACAGACATGATGTGGGGTGTCATGTACACAGTTACAGACATGATGTGTGATCTCATGTACACAGTTACAGACATGATGTGTGGTCTTATGTAGTTACAGTACAGACATGATGTGTGATCTCATGTACAGTTACAGACATGATGTGTGGTCTCATGTAGTTACAGACATGATGTGTGATCTCATGTAGTTACAGACATGATGTGTGATCTCATGTAGTTACAGACATGATGTGTGATCTCATGTAGTTACAAACATGATGTGTGGTCTCATGTACACAGTTACAGACATGATGGGTGATCTCATGTACACAGTTACAGACATGATGTGTGGTCTCATGTACACAGTTACAGACATGATGTGGGGTGTAATGTACACAGTTACAGACATGATGTGTGGTCTCATGTACACAGTTACAGACATGATGTGTGATCTCATGTACACAGTTACAGACATGATGTGTGATCTCATATAGTTACAGACATGTTGTGTGGTCTCATGTAGTTACATACATGATGTGGGGTGTCATGTACACAGTTACAGACATGATGTGGGATCTCATGTACACAGTTACAGACATGATGTGGGGTGTCATGTACACAGTTACAGACATGATGTGGGATGTCATGTACACAGTTACAGACATGATGTGGGATCTCATGTACAGTTACAGTTATGATGTGTGGTCTCATGTACACAGTTACAGGCATGATGTGTGGTGTCATGTACACAGTTACAGGCATGATGTGTGGTCTCATGTAGTTACAGACATGATGTGGGATCTCATGTACACAGTTACAGGCATGATGTGTGGTCTCATGTACACAGTTACAGACATGATGTGTGGTGTCATGTACACAGTTACAGACATGATGTGTGGTCTCATGTAGTTACAGACATGATGTGGGGTGTCATGTAGTTACAGACATGATGTGTGGTCTCATGTAGTTACAGACATGATGTGGGGTGTCATGTACACAGTTACAGACATGATGTGGGATCTCATGTAGTTACAGACATGATGTGGGATCTCATGTAGTTACAGACATGATGTGTGGTCTCATGTAGTTACAGACATGATGTGGGGTGTCATGTACACAGTTACAGACATGATGTGTGATCTCATGTAGTTACAGACATGATGTGTCATGTAGACTAAGACATGATATGGGGTCTCATGTACACAATTAAAAACGTGACAGATCCCAGTGTAAAACTACAACCTTGAATGTCGATAACCAATGATGATGTGGTGATATAGAGTGAGGAAGGACAACACAAAAATGAACAGATGAAGATATAGGAATCATACAACAGCACAGGCCTCAGGGACAGTAACTGATAGTCAGCTTCCATATGAGACTGGCTAATTGTTTGAATGTCAAAGTTCATGGCTACTTTCACTTCAGCAGTAAGCAAGAACAATGCTGGGCATGTAATTTTTGGCTGGTGAAATGACAGTACAGATCCACAGAAGACAGCTTCACTCTGTGACCTCCAGGATGCCTAGGACTGGAGCTCCACCTGCAGCCGCCAACAGCCGGCCCTGGTGAGTGCTGTCCACTGTATGGACAGGGCTGGCCATGTGGTAGCCTCCTACATGCTGCACATACAGAAAGGAGAATACAATGAATAATTCATCTGTTGATGATGATGAAGACCATCATAATGATGATAACTGCTGGTAATTTAATAAAATTGACTATCAAGTCTGTCTGTCTGCACAAAATTGGCTTCTGTAAATTAATGGTGATTGCTTCTGCCAGCTTTAACATGCGACTATTTTGTGTGTAAATAACACGCAAAAATCGTATCTAAAACAGTTTGCAGACTACTTTCAGACTCGACTATTCAAACTGTGTCATTGACATATCTTTAAGTTGAAATACACACACAGTAATTTAAATTGTCTACTGCGGTAATTTTAACCTAAATATCAAGTCCTTTTTAGCACAAAGTTGGCTTTTCTATAGGAATAACAATGGCTTCAGCAACCTTTAATATTCAACCATTTTGTGTACAACATGCAAAAAGCATTGCCTCTATTAATCACATGACCAATTTCCAAAAGAATCTGCGCTGTTGATGACAAAGACCATTTCCATTGTGTAAGTTTGATTGGGTTGCCAGAGTTGTCTGTGTTCATTAGTGTGAGAATACAATTGGATATGTGTTCTAGCACCCTACTGTTCAACTGCCTCTTTCTTCTGTCAATTACGTAGAATGGCACCTAAGTCTACTAATATGGGCAGAACAGAGAGACAGTCACGTATCACAGCTGACACATTATGTCAATACTGAAACATTGTGTGAGAACTGTAACACTGTGTGAGAACTGTGACATTGTGTGAGAACTGTAACATTGTGTGAGAACTGTAACACTGTGTGAGAACTGTAACACTGTGTGAGAACTGTAACACTGTGTGAGAACTGTAACATTGTGTGAGAACTGTGACATTGTGTGAGAACTGTGACATTGTGTGAGAACTGTGACACTGTGTGAGAACTGTGACATTGTGTGAGAACTGTAACATTGTGTGAGAACTGTAACATTGTGTGAGAACTGTAACATTGTGTGAGAACTGTAACACTGTGTGAGAACTGTAACACTGTGTGAGAACTGTAACATTGTGTGAGAACTGTAACACTGTGTGAGAACTGTAACACTGTGTGAGAACTGTAACATTGTGTGAGAACTGTAACACTGTGTGAGAACTGAAACACTGTGTGAGAACTGAAACATTGTGTGAGAACTGTAACATTGTGTGAGAACTGTAACACTGTGTGAGAACTGTAACATTGTGTGAGAACTGTAACACTGTTTGAGAACTGTAACATTGTGTGAGAACTGTAACACTGTGTGAGAACTGTAACACTGTGTGAGAACTGTAACACTGTGTGAGAACTGTAACATTGTGTGAGAACTGTAACACTGTGTGAGAACTGTAACATTGTGTGAGAACTGTGACATTGTGTGAGAACTGTGACATTGTGTGAGAACTGTGACACTGTGTGAGAACTGTGACACTGTGTGAGAACTGTGACACTGTGTGAGAACTGTAACACTGTGTGAGAACTGTAACATTGTGTGAGAACTGTAACATTGTGTGAGAACTGTAACACTGTGTGAGAACTGTAACATTGTGTGAGAACTGTAACATTGTGTGAGAACTGTAACACTGTGTGAGAACTGAAACATTGTGTGAGAACTGTAACATTGTGTGAGAACTGTAACACTGTGTGAGAACTGTAACATTGTTTGAGAACTGTAACACTGTTTGAGAACTGTAACACTGTGTGAGAACTGTAACATTGTGTGAGAACTGTAACACTGTGTGAGAACTGTAACACTGTGTGAGAACTGTAACACTGTGTGAGAACTGTAACACTGTGTGAGAACTGTGACATTGTGTGAGAACTGTAACATTGTGTGAGAACTGTAACACTGTGTGAGAACTGTGACACTGTGTGAGAACTGTAACATTGTGTGAGAACTGTGACACTGTGTGAGAACTGTGACATTGTGTGAGAACTGTGACATTGTGTGAGAACTGTGACATTGTGTGAGAACTGTAACATTGTGTGAGAACTGTAACATTGTGTGAGAACTGTAACATTCACTGTGTGAGAACTGTAACACTGTGAGAACTGTAACATTGTGTGAGAACTGTAACACTGTGTGAGAACTGTAACACTGTGAGAACTGTAACACTGTGTGAGAACTGTAACACTGTGTGAGAACTGTAACATTGTGTGAGAACTGTAACATTGTGTGAGAACTGTAACACTGTGTAAGAACTGTAACATTGTGTGAGAACTGTAACACTGTGTGAGAACTGTGACATTGTGTGAGAACTGTGACATTGTGTGAGAACTGAAACATTGTGTGAGAACTGTAACATTATGTGAGAACTCGAAGAGAGAAAAAAAAACCTGCAGCCAACCCCAATGTTCTGAATGAGTTGAAGACGAGGGAGAGATGCATGACACACTAACCGTGTTGGTGGATATCTCTATAACCTCGGCACTATTGGTGCCACTGCCCCCGGCTATCACAGTGTTGTTGTTGCAGTACTGAGCTGTGTAGAGGAATGCTCCTTCTGTGTGAGGGAATTTGAGCTCCCTGGTGACCGCTCCCGATGTGTAGTTGTATTCCTGGAGAGCATGCAAGGCCGCCCACTGACCGGACAGAATCTCATTTTCCTACATAACAAAACACAATGGAAATATGACTGCATCCATCCAATTTAATGAATATATTACTGCATCAAGTTCAATATAATCATTACTGCATTAACTTCAATATAAACATTACTGTATCAAGTTCAATGAATATATTACTGCATCTGCTTCAAATGAATCACTGCATCAAGTTCAACGAAGACATTTCTGCAACAAGTGAATTGTAAATATTACTGCATTTATGTGCACAAGTTTGCTGATGACAATTCCCGCCCTGTCCCACACATACAATCAGAATCACTCCTGTTTGTTAACCAATGACAAGTAAGTAACGTGACGACGGTGAGAATCAGCAGTGGTTCGAATCACGTCAGTAACTTATGGGGTATGTGAGCCGGCCGCTCAGAAAGCAATGGCAAACTACGGAGCGTAATCTTGCCAAGAAATCGACAATCAGCTGAAAGATGCTGATGTTGACAGCAATGTCCTGTAAAGGATATGCAAACATTTTAATTAGTGTAGTTAATATTTGTATACCACATGCCACAGTACTTCTAATTCCTCTCTTGTGATTCCACCTGGTTGGCTGTTTTTCCTTTCTTCATATGTTTCATAGCATCAGTAACATCTTTTAGTATAGGTGGACCTTCTAAGTTACTTTCTTCTGTTAGTTCTGCTCTTTCTCCATCATACAACAACCTTATGTATTCAGTCCATCTCTAAAACACCTTCTTCCATTAAAACCTTTCCCATTTTTTTAAAATTTCAACCAACCTGTGTTTGATCTTATTTTTATTCCTGTCAACTCACTTATTTGTCTGTGCATAATTTTGTATCTTTAACAGACTTTCATTCAACTTTGTTGCACTGCTCATTTAACCAATTTTCTGTTGTCAAGATTTCTTATTGTTGTATAATCATCTTTAGTTATTTTAACCCTGTGTTGTTCTGTCAATCAACGTTAAGTGTTGTCAATCATCAACTTCTCCTGAGCTATTTATTTCCTTTCTGGCAATATCTGTTTGCTTGTTTGATGAATGGCTGAAGATGTCATAGGACAACAATGACATCACTGGTGACCATATTAACAGGGTAATGGCACTGGAACAATTTATGGTACAATATGTGTTCTACAGCTAATGATGATGATGATGAATGGTGATGATGATGAATGGTGATAATTTACAAGACAAATACAATAGTGTGGACACATGACTGAATCTCCCTCTTACCCCTACATCAATAGAATCGCCACAGATATGGGGGCCTCGAATGTTTCTCTTGATGCCTTCGTTGTCCCGGACGTCCCAGATCTGAAACAACCAAACACTCAACCAATATTATGTTCCTGTTATTGCTGTATGTTCTGCCATTTCCTTAGACAGTGTTTGTGTATCTGCTCAACAAATTAGAAGTGCTTTTGTTTACTGGAGTTATTATAGGCCTATTGGAACCTACTTGCATGGCCAAACCATTTGACTTGCTGCCTTCTAATAAAATCTAGTGCAGCTATAACCCCAACTTTAGTCCTGATTTCTTCATATCTGATCTTATCTCTTCTTGATATGTTGAGTATTCTTCTCAGGAATCTCATTTCTGTTGTTGTGATTTTTCTTTTCTCTTTTTCTGTCATTGTCCAGGTTTGGCATTGGTAACATAGAGTTGGTAGGAAGATTGTGTTGTAAAGTGCTTTCTCAGTAGTTACTGATACATGTTTGTTCTTTAGTATTGTTGGGGATATATTAGATGTGTTAATGTGGGATGACAACTAACGTCATATCTGCCTTGTATGTTCCAATGAGTGACTTCCTGCTTGGTATGGGCTGTAGTCTGTGAATAATGAAAATGAAACACCTAAAGCCCCAAGAGCAACCATCACCAACCTAGAGCTGGCAGCAGCCAGTCTGCATATGCTGTGCCAAGCCCTGACCTGGTGGAACTCTAACATGTCTCTCCCCAGATGTCAAGTTCCAGCACCAGTTCCACACACCCCAGCCCACTGGTTGTTAACCTTGGAGAGGGGGAGGAGAGCTCTACAGCACAGCCTGAGTGGAGATGGTACTTCAGTGGCAGCGGGGGAGGAGAGCTCTACAACAGATGGTACTTCAGTGGCAGAGGGGGAGGAGAGCTCTACAGCACAGTGTGAGTGGAGATGGTACTTCAGTGGCAGAGGGGGAGGAGAGCTCTACAACAGATGGTACTTCAGTGGCAGAGGGGGAGGAGAGCTCTACAACACAGCCTGAGTGGAGATGGTAGTTCAGTGGCAGAGGGGGAGGAGAGCTCTACAACACAGCCTGAGTGGAGATGGTAGTTCAGTGGCAGAGGGGGAGGAGAGCTCTACAACACAGCCTGAGTGGAGATGGTACTTCAGTGGCAGAGGGGGAGGAGAGCTCTACAACACAGCCTGAGTGGAGATGGTACTTCAGTGGCAGAGGGGGAGGAGAGCTCTACAACACAGCCTGAGTGGAGATGGTAGTTCAGTGGCAGAGGGGGAGGAGAGCTCTACAACACAGCCTGAGTGGAGATGGTAGTTCAGTGGCAGAGGGGGAGGAGAGCTCTACAACACAGCCTGAGTGGAGATGGTACTTCAGTGGCAGAGGGGGAGGAGAGCTCTACAACACAGCCTGAGTGGAGATGGTAGTTCAGTGGCAGAGGGGGAGGAGAGCTCTACAACACAGCCTGAGTGGAGATGGTACTTCAGTGGCAGAGGGGGAGGAGAGCTCTACAACACAGCCTGAGTGGAGATGGTACTTCAGTGGTAGCGGGGGAGGAGAGCTCTACAACACAGCCTGAGTGGAGATGGTACTTCAGTGGTAGCGGGGGAGGAGAGCTCTACAACACAGCTTGAGTGGAGATGGTACTTCAGTGGTAGCGGGGGAGGAGAGCTCTACAACACAGCCTGAGTGGAGATGGTACTTCAGTGGTAGCGGGGGAGGAGAGCTCTACAACACAGCTTGAGTGGAGATGGTACTTCAGTGGTAGCGGGGGAGGAGAGCTCTACAACACAGCCTGAGTGGAGATGGTAGTTCAGTGGCAGCGGGGGAGGAGAGCTCTACAACACAGCTAGTTCAGTGGCAGCGGGGGAGGAGAGCTTGACAGCACAGCCTGAGTGGAGATGGTAGTTCAGTTGCAGCACAGAAAACCTGTTCTTTATCTGTTGCAGTATCATCCCTGCACTCTGGACAGGTCCATAGATCCTTCCTTCAACATATGCACCAGCGTCCGGTGGCTAAAAGTGCCAGTTTTGTGTTGGTTGACGAGATCCCCCATTCTCGCACTGTGCCTGTCATGTCTGGCCATGCCAATTCCTCCTGCAATCTCTCACTTTAGACAACGTTGTGGATTCATTGGTGTCAATTCCTCCTGCAATCTCTCACTTTAGACAACGTTGCGGATTAATTGGTGTCAATTCCTCCTGCAATCTCTCATTTCAGACAACGTTGTGGATTCATTGGTGTCAATTCCTCCTGCAATCTCTCATTTCAGACAACGTTGTGGATTCATTGGTGTCAATTCCTCCTGCAATCTCTCATTTCAGAGAACGTTGTGGATTCATTGGTGTCAATTCCTCCTGCAATCTCTCATTTCAGACAACGTTGTGGATTCATTGGTGTCAATTCCTCCTGCAATCTCTCATTTCAGACAACGTTGTGGATTCATTGGTGTCAATTTCTCCTGCAATCTCTCACTTCAGACAACCTTGTGAGTTCATTGGTGTCAATTTCTTCTGCAATCTCTCACTTCAGACAACCTTGTGGATTCATTGGTGTCAATTCCTCCTGCAATCTCTCATTTCAGACAACGTTGTGGATTCATTGGTGTCAATTCCTCCTGCAATCTCTCATTTCAGACAACGTTGTGGATTCATTGGTGTCAATTTCTCCTGCAATCTCTCATTTCAGACAACGTTGTGGATTCATTGGTGTCAATTTCTCCTGCAATCTCTCACTTCAGACAACCTTGTGAGTTCATTGGTGTCAATTTCTCCTGCAATCTCTCATTTCAGACAACCTTGTGGATTCACTGGTGTCAATTTCTCCTGCGGTCTCTCACTTCAGACAACATTGTGGATTCACTGGTGTCAATTTCTCCTGCGGTCTCTCACTTCAGACAATGTTGTTAATTCACTGGTGTCAATTTCTCCTGCAGTCTCTCACTTCAGACAACCTTGTGAATTCACTGGTGTCAATTTCTCCTGCAGTCTCTCACTTCAGACAACCTTGTGAATTCACTGGTGTCAATTTCTCCTGCAGTCTCTCACTTCAGACAACCTTGTGAATTCACTGGTGTCAATTTCTCCTGCAGTCTCTCACTTCAGACAACCTTGTGAATTCACTGGTGTCAGTCCTCCACTCACCTCATCTCTCACAGGACGTTAATACTATGGGCTGGGAGGACAACCCCTAGACCAGCCTGACACCAACAGATGTAAGCCCACACGACCCCAATGCTTCAGACTTGAGAGTTAAAACTCTAGAGCAGGGGTGGGACCTTTTGTGCGTAGGGCCGCATTGACAAATGTAAAGCTGTTGGCGGGCCGCGCGCGCGCGCACGCACGCATGCACACACACATATATATATATAATGTTCATTTTGTTTACAACAACCAATCACCAAAGTAATTATTAATTATTTATATGTTATTAAGCAGTATAAATAACTAATTATTGCAATTTTATTTTATTTATACACTTATACATTATATTTAACAATATTGACAAAAACTTTTACTAATTTGTTAACAAGATTTTACAACTTGTTATATAACAAATATTATTTATTATCTATTAATGGCTTTAATTTAGACACAAACCGACTACATTGTCACTATAATTGTTGATTTCTAATGAGATGTATGTAACTGCTTGCACTTTTTGACAATATTCTTGAAATCTGGAGCAAGTTTACTTGTTGAAATTCGCATGACAGCATGCAAGTTGCAGTCTGACAATAAAGACCTGTTCTTAGATTTGTTGATCTTCAAGCAAGAGAATGCTTGTTCACAAATGTATGTTGATCCAAATAATGAGAAAAGTTTAGCTGCAAAGTTTTTCAAATTAGAAAATGATTCTTGTGATAAAGATCCATAGAAATCCAGCAAACCATCTGTCTTGAATTTCTCTTTCAGGTCATGATCTGCTTGTAAGTCAAGCAGCTCCAACTGTATATCCTCTGTGGTTGTATCAGCTTCTGCACTAAAATGGGAAACTGAGAATATTGAACTATGGCTCTAAGTTTTTTTGAAATCTTGGAATCTCCATCCAAATTCTTCAATCAATGCATCTAATTGGGCTTTGTACTTTTCAGTCATTTCACCAGACATGGTTTCTTGTTTCAGCAAAGAGAAGTGACAAAATCTTTTTTTCACTTGCTTGTCTGGAGAACAGTGAGAGTTTTGCCTGAAATGATTTTACATATGCATACAATTCATGTGCAAACACACCATTGCCCTGAAGTTTAAAATTCTGTCCAAATTACAACATGTCTAGGCAAACCTTCTGGCCTAGAGAGACGACAGTGGTAGATAAACTCTGTGGACTGCTGGGTGAACTAAAAAGGACAGTTAAATTCATACAAGAGACAACATTGCAGTTATAGACATATTTAAGGCGAACGAAAGAAGAAGATGAAGAAGCATTACATTACGAAGGTCAAGGACTGTTTAAATAAATAGATAATTAGACAGAAATTTTATCAAAAATGTTAAAACAATCAAACGGTACATGAAATTCTGTAACATTCAACAAAATAACTTAAAAACGAAGTAAACATTTTTATTTCTAAATGCCCTTGCGGGCCGCATAAAATCAGTTGGCGGGCCGCATGCTGCGTGCGTGCCGTAGTTTGCCCACCCCTGCTCTAGAGGATTCTCAATCAGCCAACACTGTCTAATACAGATGATAGGAACATCATAAAAACATTGTAAGAATCATATTGTTCAGTGATACTGTGACTCAACAGGCAAACTGCTGCAATTCATCAATTAGTCACCTGTGAACAGGGATAGAGGAAGACAGCAAGAGAAGATTCCAAATATTCTGTTATCTAATCAATTAGTCATCCTGTGAACAGTGATAAAGGTTGATTGATTGATTGATTGATTTAGGAATCGACATCACAGCATTCGGGGCATTCCCATAAGTGCTCCGTCCTCATCCTCAGCAGCCAGCGAAGAGTTCCAACACTAATAGTACCAGTAGCAATCTGATTATAAGTTCGTCTCGCCTTTCCTCTGAGCGTTGAGCGTCGACCAGATCTCTTCGTCACTCCTCGTTGTCTCATTCTTGCCAGACCATGGTAAACCATTTGCTCCTCCGAGGTGTGCACGTGCTCCCACAAGGCCGCAACCACGTCTGCCTTGTCATGTATGTAGCGAAACCCCAGTGGCCCATGTCCTCATACCTATCCGCTCAATTCCTTCGGAGTGGGATTCTCTGGGTTACTTTCATAACCCGAGCATTTGACACGAATACTTTGAAATCTATCTATTCTTCAGGAAAACCCAATGGCACGCCTTGCACCAAATATGACCTAGGGTAATGGTTTGGGCGTGAAATGTCCGTTGTCAACCTTGTCGGTTGTGGTCGGCACAATGTATTGAAGTTTTAAAGAATTTTACAGATAAAGTGCCGCATCCTACTGCTGGGGTATGAAAAGGTAATTTTAGATTAATTGGTCCTGCCAGACATGGGCATATTAAGCTTGGTCATCTCAAATAATGAGACGAATTGGTGAAACGGCAGTCTTGCCAATCTGGCTAAGCATCTAGATCTGGGCATGGCGGGGGAACAAATCGGGGCTATCTTTCTTCCTATGGCTTTACCTCTGTTTAGTGTCCTCTTTCATTTGAATATAAACATTCTATAGCTATGGCATGTCGAGGGGATGGAGGGGCTCCGTGGGGACCGGTTCCATCCATCTGAGTTATATCTTCTTGAGCCAGAAGAGGCGATCCACTGTGCTATCTCTTTCGTCTTTCGGCTGATGGGGGGGGGGGGGGGGGGGGGGGGGGGGGGCAGGTGGACCGGGTGGTTCCTGGTCGATAGGAGGATGTTGGAGTATAAATGGACTTCCCTGTCTCCCTGAGAGAACCTGAACTCATCTGAATGTATGGGTTATGTGAGACACGGCCGATACATTGCGGGTGACAGCTCAGACAAGAGCGGCGGCCGGACAGGGTAGTTTCCTCTTTCCTGTTCTTGCTAGGGATGGGGGAGGGAGATGCACTGCGGTCCATACAGACCCACTATTATATTAGTTAAGAGTAGGAAACATACATAATTACGCACACTACTCCACAATAGCTTGTCGTGAGAAAGGCAAGGTTTGCAAGTGAGAGGTAAGCCTGAGAAGGTATGTGCCCAATATAATAAAGCATGGTATGAGTGTGGAGAGGAGTGTGGTATGAAGACAATTGAATACTAGGTAATTGTATGTATTTTATGTATGGCAACCGACATGCTGAGACCATTGGAATCTCCATGCCGGCTGTATATGAAGTTTACACCAGAGGCTCTCAAAATTGTTTTAACTTTACAGGATTCTTCTTTTGACGGCGAATATAGCCGGAAGTTTCGACAGAGCATCGACATAGAACATTATGTTTACTATGAAGTCCCTGCTGCTGTTGGGCTATACCAGATAGAACCACGGCGGGCCCGAACGAATGTTTTCAGAACACCTCGGCAGGCTTTTCGTTGAGCTGGGATCGAGTATGTTTGCATTTTGGGCTAGATCCCGCCTAAGTCACTGACACTCCCGTACATATATCCTATTTATTCTCCTTGAGTATTTCCCCACCAAAATTGTGCCACGTGATCCCAGGGCACTTTCCCTAACCATTGGACACACTACATTCGTGTAGGCCACGGAAACTTGGAATCCTGGATCGATGGAACCTTGTTGTTCAAACAACCTACGCGGGAAATAAAGACCAGGGAACTTGCTGTGAGGTGGTTGTGAATTCATGGGACAATATGGAAAACGATGATATAGGATATTTATATTTGTGTTGATATTGTATGGACTAGTTTTCTCTCTAGAATGTGTGTAGATGTTTATGAGTTAATCGCCAGATTTTTTTTTCTGTGCTGTTATGTATTGAGTTATTAAATTTACAATTACAAATATGTTGAAGAACGTCATGTTGTATGCGTGTCAGCCAGAACGACCCTGCAGGAAATAGGTCCTGAGGTCAAAAGAGAGAGTGACAGTGAGTCCGGGGGAAACGGAGGAGGGTTGGCAGGCAAAGACCTATCCCAGCCAGGGCTATAGAATAATATTGAAATATTGTTACATAGTTACTTGGGACCCTCCACGTAGCTTGTTACAATGTATCAATACTCCACCAAGTTCTGCAGAGCCAGCCAATCTGTCCGCCTGTTCATTTCCCAGCACACCGGCATGCCCCGGAGAAAAGATCCAGGCGATGCTTGTCACCCGTGACCTCCGAAGCGAAGCAAGCCACTCCGCACGAAGTCTGCCCGTCCTCACCCTCGTCAGCATGCTTTCTGAGTTAGTTACAATCACGATGTGTGTGTGTGTCGTATTCTTCATCCAGCGGAGAGCCTCAGTGACTGCCTCCACTTCCATTCTTAAGCTGGATGTTGTGGTATCATATGCCAGGCTCTCCTGCCCCAAACATCGACCATTAGCTTTGGCTATGAACCCCCAGCCACTTCTCTCACCTCTTGACACCGAACCATCTGTGTAGATAATCACATCACTCGAGTGAGCATTGTCCTGAATTAGTTGCTGGATTTCCACTTCCGTGGCCCCTGCTGGCTACTCCCTGCTTAATGTGATTATAACTCTGCACAAGTCTGACTGCTCCGCTGGCACTCTGACCCACTCCTCTCCACGCCTCATGTTCTCCAAGGGGCACACCTGTCTAATCATTTCTTCCGCCTGAGCCATCCATGATTTCCCTCTTATCAGTCGCTGACCCTTAACTGCGTCCAGCGCCTCATGCAGTGGGTGGTCTGTGTCTGCAGCTACTCTGAGGTATGCCTTCGCCTGCATCACCTTGAGCCTACCAGCAACAGTTGGCAGACCAAGGATGTAACGCATACACACTACTGGGGTGTCTCTAGTGCATCCCAGAATGACCCGCATAGCTTCGATCTGTATGCGCTCTAACTTCACCATCTGACTCTCTGAGACAGTGAGCAGACCTAATCCATAATCAATTACTGAGAGGATCAAGTGCTGGTATAGTGTGAAAAGCATTCTCTGCTCTATGTCCATTGTAGCCATAATTTTAAGTGCATTGAGTCCCTTTTAAGATCTTGTCACGACCGTCTCCACATGGTCCTTGAAGGATAGGCTCCTGTCAAATGTGATCCCCAGATACTTCAGTTCGTTCTCTCTCCTGACATTTCTACCATCTATCGCGAGGGTTGGGACATCAGCTCTTACAATCCTGTTGTCCAGAGAGCACCACAAAACAGCCGCCTTTTCCGGGTGGATGACAGCACTCATTTCTGTGCACCAGTCAATCACTTTATCTACTGTCGCCTGTAACTCCTGGGCTGTTTGCTCCCTATCTCTCCCCTGCCTATATGCAAGAATATCATCTGCAAATGTTAGTATTCTTCCAACCCCTGATGCTTCTAGGTTTGCAATCTTGCTCGTATACACATTAAAGAGCACCGGTGAGACTGCAGATCCCTGTGGCAGTCCCGGGGTTTACATATGTGGCTCTGAGGTCCATGCGCCCAGACGAAGAGCAACCCGGCGAGAGTGCAGGACAGCTGCTATCCAGTTCACCAACCAGGGATTGACCCCCTTCTCCATCAGTGCGGTCATCAAAATATCATAGTGAACTCTATTGTACGCATCCTCGAGATCAAGCGCTACCGCCACCGTTTCCTGTCTATTCTGGAACCCCTCATAAACATCAAAGGCAAAAGTGGCTGCATTTGACCAGGTATCTTTTCCTGACCTGTAGCTCCCCAGGCCTCTTGGAAGAAGCTTCCTGCTTTCCAAAAACTCTTGCAGCTTGACAGCGACTATCTTCTCTAAAACCTTCCCAAATGTATTTTGAAGGGTGATGATCCTAAAGCCGCTAAGCTTTGATTGATCCTTGAATGGTTTTGGGAGAGGGATGAGATAGCTGTGCACCCAATCCTGCGGTACTGATGCTGTCCTAATGCTCTGGTTAAAGCAGTCGGTCATCTCCTCCAGGTCTGCTTCGCTCAAACCCTTCATGTGGCCATACCTGACCCCATCGGGCCCTGGTGCCGTGTCTTTTGCCTTTTTCAAAATGTGTTTAACATCTTCCACCCGTATGATGTCTTCATACTGCATATTCTTCGTGGTGCCAGATAGCTCCTCTCTAACTGCATCCCTGGTGTCCGCATCATTATGATTGGTCTGCTCTAAAAATCTCTGGAGAAACGCCTCCCCTTTCTCTTTGTCTGTTGTCACGCGCACACCATCATCTCTATAGATTGTTCCCACTGTCATCGGCCTAATCTTTTCTCTGCATTTGCCTGTGCAGTTTCCAGAATTTTTGCAGTGTTTTATCCCCTCCAATCTCCTTCATGAAACATTGCCATTTTGCCTTTTTGGCCTCTGCAGCACAGCGCTTGAAAACCTCCACCTTGTCTTTCTTGACATTTTCCGCTGTGTCCACTTCCTCTCGTGAGCTTCGAAGTGTCTGTCGCTGCCATACGGCGGCACGACCCACCACGAAAAGTATAAATTGGAAAATGGGAATTCCCCACTCGGACACGAAAGTGGACGTCAACAAAGGAATCCAAGGAGAATGTGGACAATGTAATTGGACAGCAACGGGAGACGCTGTGATTGTGCTTTCGAACAAGGACGTGTTTCAAAGGATCTGTGTGAGGTGACCTCTGGACGCGATGATATGAGCGTGAGACAGCTATGAGTCAGGAGAGGGATCTGTTGATGATAATACCGCAGTGAAGAAACTGGGCGGAAAAACCTAGAGTGGAATTACAGCTTAAATGGAATTCCTCCAGTTCCTTAAGCCAGTCCCAATGTTCCTTTCTGACAAAACAGTCCACGGTTGCATATACATTTATGATGTTCCAAATTAAGCCACCAATCTCCATTTGTATACCCTGGACCTTTCTTGCACTGTGATTCCACTGGCTCAAGTCGAGTACCACATGCTTCACTCCTTCCTTCACCAGCAGACCTTGTCCATGTCTCTTCTGCCCAGTAGGGTTTATATAACTGGCGTACCCAGGGCAATGGTATTTGTCTGTATTTAGCTCCTGGAGCATGAGGACGTCAAAATCATATATTAGTCTCTCCAATACAGGACCTCTCTGTCTGGCACTGCGACAATTCCAGTATCCCCTCTTATATAGTTGAAACCTAGTCTTTCCACTTTTCGTCTCGTTCTCCTGGCGCCTGCACTCCTATTTCTATGTCGTCGTCTCACACCATTTCCTCGCCTTCTCCTCCTCACTCTCTCTTCGCTAGCCTCTGAGGGATGTGTCAAGCACAGAGCACGTGCTCCGTAGCTCCGGCGACGATTCCCATGTTTAAATAAATCCATAGGCAAAGTTTGGATATTGCAGGAAATAAACGGTCACCCTAGCATTGCCTGCTTGCTAGGGAAGAGGCAGGGGATGTCCCGCAGGAGTCCATACGCCTGATGCCGCCCCGCACGCCTGTCAGACGTCCAACGTTCACGACCAGTTAACCCATGGCCATCCAGTTCCTCAGCATGCTGGTCCACCTTGAACTTGGGGGTTTATATTTGGAGTTTTCCGTCTCCTAGATGGATTGCTGTCCAAAGCTAACGGGTTCCACCTACCCGGGAGCGTAACCCTGATCGGGGGGCTAAACGGGTACTCCACCTTGCCCAAGGGTGTCCCTAGGCTAGCGGAAAGGAAGACAGCAAGAGAAGATTCCAGACATTCTGTTATTATCTAATCAATTAGTCAACATGTGAACAGAGATAAAGGAAGACAGCAAGAAAAGATTCCAGACATAATGTTATCATGATCATCCCTGCCCTTCTTACAAAAACCAGACCTTCCATTACAGCTGTTTAGGAACCAGTTATCTTCCACGTTAAGATCTTGTTCTATTACAGCTGTTTATGAGCCAGTTATCTTCCATATTAAGATCTTGTTCTATTACAACTGTTTATGAATCAGTTACCTTCCATGTTAAGATCTTGTTCTATTACAGCTGTTTATGAGCCAGTTATCTTCCATATTAAGATCTTGTTCTATTACAGCTGTTTATGAACCAGTTATCTTCCATGTTAAGATCTTGTTCTATTACAGCTGTTTATGAACCAGTTATCTTCCATATTAAGATCTTGTTCTATTACAGCTGTTTATGAGCCCGGCTGTTTATGAGCCAGTTATCTTCCATGTTAAGATCTTGTTCTATTACAGCTGTTTATGAGCCAGTTATCTTCCACGTTAAGATCTTGTTCTATTACAGCTGTTTATGAGCCAGTTATCTTCCACGTTAAGATCTTGTTCTATTACAGCTGTTTATGAACCAGTTATCTTCCATATTAAGACTCTTGTTCTATTACAGCTGTTTAGGACGCCATTATCTTCCACGTTAAGATCTTGTTTCTATTACAGCTGTTTATGAGCCAGTTATACTTCCACAGTTAAGATCTTGTTATATTACAGCTGTTTATGAGCCAGTTATCTTCCACGTTAAGATCTTGTTCTATTACAGCTGTTTATGAACCAGTTATCTTCCATATTAAGATCTTGTTCTATTACAGCTGTTTATGAGCCAGTTATCTTCCATGTTAAGATCTTGTTCTATTACAGCTGTTTATGAGCCAGTTATCTTCCACTATTAAGATCTTGTTTATTACAGCTGTTTATGAGCCAGTTATCTTCCATATTAAGATCTTGTTTTATTACAGCTGTTTATGAGCCAGTTATCTTCCACATTAAGATCTTGTTTTATTACAGCTGTTTATGAGCCAGTTATCTTCCATATTAAGATCTTGTTTTATTACAGCTGTTTATGAGCCAGTTATCTTCCATATTAAGATCTTGTTCTATTACAGCTGTTTATGAGCCAGTTATCTTCCATATTAAGATCTTGTTTTATTACAGCTGTTTATGAGCCAGTTATCTTCCACATTAAGATCTTGTTTATGAACCAGTTATCTTCCATATTAAGATCTTGTCTATTACAGCTGTTTATGAGCCAGGTTATCTTTCCATGTTAAGATCTTGTTCTATTACAGCTGTTTATGAACCAGTTATCTTCCATATTAAGATCTTGTTCTATTACAGCTGTTTATGAGCCCGGCTGTTTATGAGCCAGTTATCTTCCATGTTAAGATCTTGTTCTATTACAGCTGTTTATGAGCCAGTTATCTTCCACGTTAAGATCTTGTTCTATTACAGCTGTTTATGAGCCAGTTATCTTCCACGTTAAGATCTTGTTCTATTACAGCTGTTTATGAACCAGTTATCTTCCACGTTAAGATCTTGTTCTATTACAGCTGTTTATGAGCCAGTTATCTTCCATATTAAGATCTTGTTCTATTACAGCTGTTTATGAACCACTTATCTTCCATATTAAGATCTTGTTCTATTACAGCTGTTTATGAACCAGTTATCTTCCATATTAAGATCTTGTTTTATTACAGCTGTTTATGAGCCAGTTATCTTCCACATTAAGATCTTGTTTATGAACCAGTTATCTTCCACATTAAGATCTTGTTCTATTACAGCTGTTTATGAGCCAGTTATCTTCCACATTAAGATCTTGTTTATGAACCAGTTATCTTCCACATTAAGATCTTGTTTATGAACCAGTTATCTTCCACATTAAGATCTTGTTCTATTACAGCTGTTTATGAACCAGTTATCTTCCACATTAAGATCTTGTTCTATTACAGCTGTTTATGAACCAGTTATCTTCCACATTAAGATCTTGTTTATGAACCAGTTATCTTCCATATTAAGATCTTGTTCTATTACAGCTGTTTATGAGCCAGTTATCTTCCACATTAAGATCTTGTTTATGAACCAGTTATCTTCCACATTAAGATCTTGTTCTATTACAGCTGTTTATGAACCAGTTATCTTCCATATTAAGATCTTGTTCTATTACAGCTGTTTATGAGCCAGTTATCTTCCGTATTAAGATCTTGTTCTATTACAGCTGTTTATGAGCCAGTTATCTTCCATGGTAAGATCTTGTTCTATTACAGCTGTTTATGAGCCAGTTATCTTCTATGTTAAAATCTTGTTCCATTACAACTGTTTATTGAACGCATGTAATTGTTTCACCTCAGTTTTGAAATGCGAGACAGAATTATGTCTAAGTAAGACTATGACAGCGAGTTGAACGTGGGGGATCGTCTGGGATTTGAACCCGAGACCTCTCGCAGGTTTGTTCTATTACAGCTGTTTATGAGCCAGTTACCTTCCATGTTAAGATCTTATAGATGCTTTCACAAGGGCATGGACAAACAGACATGAACTGATACATGACTCTAGGGATCAAGATGTCAACAAGCATGACTGCCCATTGGCAAGGCACTTGATGGTGATGATGATGAGCTCACCTTTAAATGGTTGTCCCAGCCTCCACTGACAAAGATGTACTGGTTAATGGGATGGAACTTGATGGCAAAGATCCTCATTGTGTTGCCTACTGTAGTGTGATCGTGTAGAATAGTCCGTGAAGTTGTACCAGGCCACAGTTTGATCAGCTGAAATACAAGGCACCAGGTTACAGTTTGATCAGCTGAAATACAAGGCACCAGGTTACAGTTTGATCAGCTGAAATACAAGGCACCAGGCTACAGTTTGATCAGCTGAAATACAAGGCACTAGGCCACAGTTTGATCAGCTGAAATACAAGGTACCAGGCCACAGTTTGATCAGCTGAAATACAAGGCACCAGGCTACAGTTTGATCAGCTGAAATACAAGGCACCAGGCCACAGTTTGATCAGCTGAAATACAAGGCACCAGGCCACAGTTTGATCAGCTGAAATACAAGGCACTAGGCCACAGTTTGATCAGCTGAAATACAAGGCACCAGGCCACAGTTTGATCAGCTGAAATATAAGGCACCAGGCCACAGTTTGATCAGCTGAAATACAAGGCACCAGGCTACAGTTTGATCAGCTGAAATACAAGGCACCAAGCTACAGTTTGATCAGCTGAAATACAAGGCACCAAGCTACAGTTTGATCAGCTGAAATACAAGGCACCAGGCCACAGTTTGATCAGCTGAAATACAAGGCACCAGGCCACAGTTTGATCAGCTGAAATACAAGGCACCAGGCCACAGTTTGATCAGCTGAAATACAAGGCACCAGGCCACAGTTTGATCAGCTGAAATACAAGGCACCAGGCTACAGTTTGATCAGCTGAAATACAAGGCACCAAGCCACAGTTTGATAAGCTGAAATACAAGGCACCAGGCTACAGTTTTATAAGCTGAAATACAAGGCACCAGGCTACAGTTTGATCAGCTGAAATACAAGGCACCAGGCCACAGTTTGATAAGCTGAAATACAAGGCACCAGGCTACAGTTTTATAAGCTGAAATACAAGGCACCAGGCTACAGTTTGATCAGCTGAAATACAAGGCACCAGGCCACAGTTTGATAAGCTGAAATACAAGGCACCAACACAGCCATCAGTCTAGCTGGCTTCCATGGTGCTTCCAGAATGTTCTATAAAAGATGTGTTGAGATGTGAGTTTATGTTGAGATGTGAGTTTATGTTGAGATGCGAGTATTTGATGTGATGTAATCAGACAATATATCACGGTTCAGTCGATTCAGATCATCATCCCAGAACTCTGGACCCATCCACAGCTGCTCCCATCTCCCCCACAGTAACCCCATCAGCGTGCTGCAGCTAACCGTGGATATCCAATGTTGACTGATCCTTCATGTGTTGTTCTTTCCTGGTCATGTTGAATGTCTGTATCTTGGTCACACTGATGATCATCATTCTGAATGCCTGTATCCTGGACACCTGATCATCAATCTGAATGTCTGTATCCTGGACACCTGATCATCAATCTGAATGCCTGTATCCTGGTCACTTATACTGATTCCTTCAGTTGAAAACTGGTCTCAGCCGGACCCTCTAATGGTGGATAGTGACAGTGTCGGCCAGCATACCATACTTTGTATCGCTCAAATCACTCACATGTTCCGCTAGAAAGATAAACATAACTTTACAAATTGTGGGCCTATATAGGGATTCAATCCATGCCTGCGCACAAGACCTGCCTCAACTTTCTGGATGATACATATTACAGTATGGACTGCCAGAGTAACTAACGACAATTGCCTGAAAGAGGCTAATGAAACTAGAACATTATTCACAACAATAAGAAAGAGACAAAAGCTTTCTTTGGTCATGTGATGATAAGAGAGGAATTGGAGAACATCGCGACAACTGGAAAGATCGAGGGGAAGAGAGGCAGAGGCAGACCAAGACAAATGATGCTGGATGGAGTGAGAAGGTGGCATGGAGGAATGTCATCAGCAGAGATGATCCAGAACACCTAAGACCGAGATATGTGGCAAGCCATGAACACCTACGCCAGCTGGCATGACACTTGATGATGATGATGAAGACTGTTATATTGTATGAATATGAAACATCATGTTGAGATGGTAACCACTGTTATGTTTATGAATATGAGACATCATGTTTAGACTATACTCTGTTATGTTGTATGAATATGAGACAGTATACTATGTTATGTTGTATGAATATGAGACAGTTTACTGTGTTATGTTGTATGAATATGAGACAGTTTACTCTGTTATGTTGTATGCATATGAGACAGTATACTATGGTATGCTGTATGATTATGAGACAATATGTTGAGATAAACACTGTTATGTTGGATGAATATGTGATGTGTTGTGACAGTATACTCTGTTATGTTGTATGAATATGAGACAATATACTCTGTTATGTTGTATGAATATCTGACATGTTGTGACAGTATACTCTGTTATACTGGATGAATATGAGACAATATACTCTGCTATTTTGTATGAATATGAGACAATATACTCTGTTATGTTGTATGAATAGGAGACAATATACTGTTATTTTCTATGAATATGAGACAATATACCCTGTTTTGTTGTATGAATATGAGACAATATACTCTGTTATTTTCTATGAATATGAGACAATATACCCAGTTTTGTTGTATGAATTTGAGACAACATGCTGAGATAGTATACCCAGTGAAGTCGTATGAATATGAGACAACATGGTGAGGTTGTGTGACAATATGAGACATCGTGAGGTTGTGTGTCAATATGAGACAACACAGTAAGGTTGTGTGACAATATGAGACAACACGGTGAGGTTGTGTGACAATATGAGACAACATGGTGAGGTTGTGTGACAATATGAGACAACATGGTGAGGTTGTGTGACAATATCCCGGGAAGGTTAACCCGGTCAACAAATGCCCGCAGAAGTCGGATGTGTCGGCCTAACGGCGCAAGAACGCAGCTCTGCTGTAAACAGGCAAAACGCAGTCACATCCGAAGAAAAAAAATCCGGATGAACGCAGAAGAAGAAGAAGTGTGACAATATGAGACAACATCGTGAGGTTGTGTGACAACATGGTGAGGTTGTGTGACAATATGAGACAACACGGTGAGGTTGTGTGACAATAGGAGATAACACGGTGAGGTTGTGCAACAATATGATACATGAGAACTAACCACACGGACAAGGGCCTCACCTTGTTCGAGTTGGTTTCATACACGCGGACTCCCAGATCCTTGCCTCCTGTAGCAAAGTTATACCCATCCACAGAAAAGTCCATCGTATTGATTTCATTCCCACCCTCTAGAAAAAACAAAGAGAAATCCATCATATTGATTTCATTCCCAATCTCTAGAACGAACATTGTATTGATTTCATCCCCAACTCTAGACAAACAAAGATAAAGTGGATGTCTTCCTGACTAACATAACTGTAGTGTAAAATAAACAACATGCCTACTAATGACAATAAATTACACTATATACCTACAAATGACAAAAACATAGACTACATGTCTACTAATGGCAAAAACATACATACACTACACACCTACTAATCCCAATAACATACACTACATACCTACTAATGACAATTTTCTTCTTCTTTCGTTTGCTTCGCTTGAAATATGTCTATAACTGCAATGTTGTCTCTTGTATGAATTTAACTGTCTTTTTTTAGTTCACTCAATGGTCCATAGAGTTTATCTTCCATTGTTGTCTCTCTAGACCAGAAGATTTACCTAGATATGTTGTATTTTGGGCAGTCTTAGAGTACTAATGACTATAACATACCTACATGTCTACTAATGACAATGATTGATTGATTGATTGATCTAGAAACCGCCATCACAGCATTCGGGGCATTCCCATAAGCGCTTCTTCCCCATCCTCAGCAGCCAGCGAAGAGTTCCAACACTAATAGTACCAGTAGCAATCTGATTATATGTCCGTCTCGCCTTTCCTCTGAGCGTCGAGCATCGGCCAGATCCTCTCGTCACCCCTCGCTGTCGCATTCTTGCCAGACCATGGTGATCCATTTGCTCCTCCGAGGTGTACACGTGCTCCCACAAGGCCGCAACCACGTCTGCCTTATCAAGCATCAATGCTCCACCAAGTTTTGCAGAGCCAGCCAATCTGTCCACCTGTTCATTCCCCAGCACACCTGCATGCCCCAGAGAAAAGATCCAGACAATGCTTGCCACCCGTGACTTCCGAAGCGAAGCAAGCCACTCTGCACGAAGCTTGCCTGTCCTCACCCTACTCAGCATGCTTTCTGAGTCAGTTACAATCACGATGTGTGTGTGTATCGTATTCTCCATCCAGCGGAAAGCTGTACTGACCGCCTTCACCTCAATTCTTAAGCTAGATGTTGTGGTATCATATGCCAGGCTCTCCTGCACCAAACGTCAACCATTAGTTTTTGCTAAGAACCCCCAGGCACTTCTCCTGTAATAATGAGAGAGATCAAAGAAAAGCCAGGAATACAAATCGGAGGTTATATAAACATTATACACTATGCAGTATTATTGGTGGATAATGCAAAAAATCTACAACAATTGTTGGACATTGTAGTAACAGAGTGTGCCAAGAAAGGACTCGCCATCAATAGCAAGAAAACAGTAACAAAGGTGATATCAAAGAAAAAGGTGACACCCAAATATGAAATGGAAGGGAAAATTCTTTACCAAATGGATAATTTTAAATACCTAAGGGCATTTATAACATCAGATGGAAGATGCTCAACAGAGATTAAGAGCAAAATAGGGCAAGCAAAAGCTGCATTTCAGAAAATGAAGAGTATCTCATGCAATAAGTCACTATCAATGAATGTAAGAAAGGGAGTGCTGAAGTGCTAAATAGAACCTGTTTTGCTGTATGGCAGTGAATCTTGGAATGTAAATGAACAAATTAAATTAGGAAGAACTTGGAAGCAATAGAGATGTGGGTCCTGAGATGAATGTTGCAAATTCCTTGGGCTGCCAAAGTAACTAATGATGATTGCTGAAAGAGGCTAATGAAACCAGAACATTACATACAACAATAAGAAAGAGACAAACAGCTTTATTTGGTCATGTGATAAGAAATGAGACATTGGAAAACATTGTGACAACTGCAAAGATCAAGGTGAAGAGTGGCAAAGGCAGACCAAGAGAAATTATGCTGGATGGATTTAGGTGGTGGCATGGAGGAATATCACCATCAGAGTTGATCCAGAAAATCAAAGCCCGAGATCTGTGGAGAAACATGAAAGCCTACTCTAGCTGGCAGGGCACTTGATGATGATGCTACGAGCTTGCTGTGATCATCATTATATGTGCACATGTTGCAGTTACTGGACTGGAAGGCAGAAGGGAACCTAGTGAGCAATCCTAGACACTGTTAACAAGTCCTGGACAGGGAAACACTAACAGTTGATAACCAGGTCACAGTAAGTCCATTGAACTCCCAGGCACTTCACATCAACTTATGCAGCGAACCAAGTCTGGCTTGCAAGAAGTAACAGCTTTTTGACATGACACAAACTCACCTTCGGTGTTGGCAACCTCCAGACCAGTCATGACACAAACTCACCTTCGATGGTGGCAACCTCCAGACCAGTCATGACACAAACTCACCTTCGATGGTGGCAACCTCCAGACCAGTCATGACACAAACTCACCTTCGATGGTGGCAACCTCCAGACCAGTCTTGACATTATAAACATGTATGTTCCCTTCTGTGGTCGCAGCATACAGGATGTTCGGTTCCTTTGGGTGGAAGCGCAAGGACATGACAGCAAAACCTCCCACCCTGCAAGGCCGCAGTTCGTTCACCATCCTTCCTGATTGTGTTTCAAAGATCTATGAGCACACAATGTTTACATTTGAATCAAGTAGGTAACCATGGCAACATGTCACATAAGCACACTAGGGATGTGCAGTTAGGTTCATTTGTGGTGACCAAGCAGCAAAGATTGTTACCCATTGTTACCCAGGGAACCTTTACTTACTGAACTAGTCTTTTCATTGTGCGCTACCATAAAACTGTACTGACTGGGCTAACAAACAAATGCCACCACTGCTCTAGATTACCCATTTCATGAAGGGCTACCATAAAACTGTACTGACTGGGCAAACAAACAAATGCCACCACTGCTCTAGACTACCCATTTCATGGTGGACTACCATAAAACTGTACTGACTGGGCAAACAAACAAATGCCACCACTGCTCTAGACTACCCATTTCATGGTGGACTACCATAAAACTGTACTGACTGGGCAAACAAACAAATGCCACCACTGCTCTAGACTACCCATTTCATGATGGGCTACCATAAAACTGTACTGACTGGGCAAACAAACAAATGCCACCACTGCTCTAGACTACCCATTTCATGAAGGGCTACCATAAAACTGTACTGACTGGGCAAACAAACAAATGCCACCACTGCTCTAGACTACCCATTTCATGATGGGCTACCATAAAACTGTACTGACTGGGCAAACAAACAAATGCCACTGCTGCTCTAGACTACCCATTTCATGGTGGACTACCATAAAACTGTACTGACTGGGCAAACAAACAAATGCCACCACTGCTCTAGACTACCCATTTCATGGTGGGCTACCATAAAACTGTACTGACTGGGCAAACAAACAAATGCCACCACTGCTCTAGACTACCCATTTCATGATGGGCTACCATAAAACTTTACTGACTGGGCAAACAAACAAATGCCACTACTGACTGGGCAAACAAACAAATGCCACCACTGCTCTAGACTACCCATTTCATGATGGGCTACCATAAAACTTTACTGACTGGGCAAACAAACAAATGCCACTACTGACTGGGCAAACAAACAAATGCCACCACTGCTCTAGACTACCCATTTCATGAAGGGCTACCATAAAACTGTACTGACTGGGCAAACAAACAAATGCCACCACTGCTCTAGACTACCCATTTCATGAAGAGCTACCATAAAACTGTACTGACTGGGCAAACAAACAAATGCCACCACTGCTCTAGACTACCCATTTCATGAAGAGCTACCATAAAACTGTACTGACTGGGCAAACAAACAAATGCCACCACTGCTCTAGACTACCCATTTCATGAAGGGCTACCATAAAACTGTACTGACTGGGCAAACAAACAAATGCCACCACTGCTCTAGACTACCCATTTCATGAAGAGCTACCATAAAACTGTACTGACTGGGCAAACAAACAAATGCCACCACTGCTCTAGACTACCCATTTCATGAAGGGCTACCATAAAACTGTACTGACTGGGCAAACAAACAAATGCCACCACTGCTCTAGACTACCCATTTCATGGTGGACTACCATAAAACTGTACTGACTGGGCAAACAAACAAATGCCACCACTGCTCTAGACTACCCATTTCATGGTGGACTACCATAAAACTGTACTGACTGGGCAAACAAACAAATGCCACCACTGCTCTAGACTACCCATTTCATGGTGGACTACCATAAAACTGTACTGACTGGGCAAACAAACAAATGCCACCACTGCTCTAGACTACCCATTTCATGGTGGACTACCATAAAACTGTACTGACTGGGCAAACAAACAAATGCCACCACTGCTCTAGACTACCCATTTCATGAAGAGCTACCATAAAACTGTACTGACTGGGCAAACAAACAAATGCCACCACTACTCTAGACTACCCATTTCATGAAGAGCTACCATAAAACTGTACTGACTGGGCAAACAAACAAATGCCACCACTGCTCTAGACTACCCATTTCATGAAGAGCTACCATAAAACTGTACTGACTGGGCAAACAAACAAATGCCACCACTGCTCTAGACTACCCATTTCATGAAGGGCTACCATAAAACTGTACTGACTGGGCAAACAAACAAATGCCACTACTGCTCTAGACTACCCATTTCATGAAGAGCTACCATAAAACTGTACTGACTGGGCAAACAAACAAATGCCACCACTGCTCTAGACTACCCATGTTCATGAAGGGCTACCATAAAACTGTACTGACTGGGCAAACAAACAAATGCCACCACTGCTCTAGACTACCCATTTCATGGTGGACTACCATAAAACTGTACTGACTGGGCAAACAAACAAATGCCACCACTGCTCTAGACTACCCATTTCATGGTGGACTACCATAAAACTGTACTGACTGGGCAAACAAACAAATGCCACCACTGCTCTAGACTACCCCATTTCATGAAGAGCTACCATAAAACTGTACTGACTGGGCAAACAAACAAATGCCACCACTACTCTAGACTACCCATTTCATGAAGAGCTACCATAAAACTGTACTGACTGGGCAAACAAACAAATGCCACCACTACTCTAGACTACCCATTTCATGAAGAGCTACCATAAAACTGTACTGACTGGGCAAACAAACAAATGCCACCACTGCTCTAGACTACCCATTTCATGGTGGACTACCATAAAACTGTACTGACTGGGCAAACAAACAAATGCCACCACTACTCTAGACTACCCATTTCATGAAGAGCTACCATAAAACTGTACTGACTGGGCAAACAAAACAAATGCCACCACTGCTCTAGACTACCCATTTCATGAAGAGCTACCATAAAACTGTACTGACTGGGCAAACAAACAATGCCACCACTGCTCTAGACTACCCATTTCATGAAGAGCTACCATAAAACTGTACTGACTGGGCAAACAAACAAATGCCACCACTGCTCTAGACTACCCATTTCATGAAGAGCTACCATAAAACTGTACTGACTGGGCAAACAAACAAATGCCACCACTGCTCTAGACTAACCCATTTCATGGTGGACTACCATAAAACTGTACTGACTGGGCAAACAAACAAATGCCACCACTGCTCTAGACTACCCATTTCATGAAGAGCTACCATAAAACTGTACTGACTGGGCAAACAAACAAATGCCACCACTGCTCTAGACTACCCATTCCATGATGGGCTACCATAAAACTGTACTGACTGGGCAAACAAACAAATGCCACCGCTGCTCTAGACTACCCATTTCATGAAGAGCTACCATAAAACTGTACTGACTGGGCAAACAAACAAATGCCACCACTGCTCTAGACTACCCATTTCATGAAGAGCTACCATAAAACTGTACTGACTGGGCAAACAAACAAATGCCACCACTGCTCTAGACTACCCATTTCATGGTGGACTACCATAAAACTGTACTGACTGGGCAAACAAACAAATGCCACCACTGCTCTAGACTACCCATTTCATGATGGGCTACCATAAAACTGTACTGACTGGGCAAACAAACAAATGCCACCACTGCTCTAGACTACCCATTTCATGATGGGCTACCATAAAACTGTACTGACTGGGCAAACAAACAAATGCCACCACTGCTCTAGACTACCCATTTCATGAAGAGCTACCATAAAAACTGTACTGACTGGGCAAACAAACAAATGCCACCACTGCTCTAGACTACCCATTTCATGAAGAGCTACCATAAAACTGTACTGACTGGGCAAACAAACAAATGCCACCACTGCTCTAGACTACCCATTTCATGAAGAGCTACCATAAAACTGTACTGACTGGGCAAACAAACAAATGCCACCACTGCTCTAGACTACCCATTTCATGATGGGCTACCATAAAACTGTACTGACTGGGCAAACAAACAAATGCCACCACTGCTCTAGACTACCCATTTCATGATGGGCTACCATAAAACTGTACTGACTGGGCAAACAAACAAATGCCACCACTGCTCTAGACTACCCATTTCATGAAGAGCTACCATAAAACTGTACTGACTGGGCAAACAAACAAATGCCACCACTGCTCTAGACTACCCATTTCATGATGGGCTACCATAAAACTGTACTGACTGGGCAAACAAACAAATGCCACCACTGCTCTAGACTACCCATTTCATGATGGGCTACCATAAAACTGTACTGACTGGGCAAACAAATGTAACTGCACCAAATCTGAGCAAGTACAGGTTTGGCCTGCTAAAGGAAAATCCTGGAGGCTGTTTTGTGGAGAGTATAAAAGCGGAGTGGCGCAAAAATATTTTTCTCTCTCTGACCGATCAGAGACGTGCACAGGCCTATATTTAACATGGAGAAGGCCCAAACTGGCCTCTCTCAGCAATGATCCAGGCAGAAGGGCACAAATGCCAGACATATATTGGAATGGCCAGGACTGGCCTTTGTGATCACGATTTCAGTCAAAAAAACAAACATGCCTGGGGATGGGGTCTGGTAGACCCGGAGAAATACTGATTGGCAACCGTGAATGTCTACTGTGGAGTAGTTTTTGACTGTGGCTGTCAAGAGCACTCCTGGGCCCTTGTTGTTCATACACAAAAGCAACCCACACTATGTTTGTGGTTCTATTGTTGTTTATGTAATAGTGAGTTTTTTTTGTTTGTTTTTTTGCGTCATGTCCTGGCTGGTTCAGGAATGAGATATCAGCTTGTTGTACCTAGGGCACTCTGTGTCCCTGACTGAATGACAGAGTTTGGGTTGTGTGGGGCACATACCACTATTGATCTCTGATGCTGCACTGTAGTTATCTGTATTGTTGTGCCTTGTATTTCATTGCTACATGTTTCATCTTGGGACTGTGGGGTTTACCAAATAAAAGTTTAATTATTGTTATTCTTGGTGTTTTTTTTTAAGTCTTTGTTGTTTAGTTTATTGTTTACATTCATTAATCCTGGTACAGTCCAACTCTGCACTCTACTGTCTGGGGTTCACCATAATGGCGAATCCCCTGTTCAAGATTCTGATTCTTCTGATCTTTAAATCTATTCTTTTTCTGAAGCTGGGGACAGTGATAGGTTTTCTCTTTCTTCTTGTTATTCTTTTTTTTCTCTGGCCAAACAGCAGTCAGTATTGTGCTCTGTCTACCTCTGATCACTGCATCAGAAGGTATTTGTTTTTACCTTTGTTTGTCTCCTCTTGCTTCAGGTTGTGTGCCTTCCCTCAGGATAATTGACAGCCTTTAGATTGCTCTGTTGGAAACTGTTCTGGTGTTTAATGATTGTTTGATGTGAAAGGTTTGTGGTTGTGCAGTGGGCATCCATAGTTATGTGAGAAGCTCTTGGTTTGTGACGATGGCAAGGCCCAGGTTTGCTCTTGGTGTCCCCTGGAAAGAGCTGCACTAGAGCCCCCCCCCCCCCTCCCCTGTACTATGTTGAACTCACACAAGTCGCCCAGAACAATGTTGGCTTGATCTTCTATGTTGGGAACCATAGTTTCCCTCCAGGTTGGCACTCCTGGAGCCTCAGAGCTCACCGGTGAAGCAAGGCACATGATAGTGCCAGACAGAAGCACCATGTTATTGGTCTGAAATGTGGCCCCATTATTGGCGATTGTATGAGGTGGGTGACAGCAATATGGAGGTGGCACAACACCATGTTATTGGTCAGAAATGTGGCCCCATTGTTGGCGATTGTGTGAGGTGGGTGACAGCAATATGGAGGTGGCACAGCGTCCACAGAAAACCGAGCCAGGAAAACACCTCCCCCCCCCCCCCCCCCCCCCCCCCCCACCCCCCCCCCCCCCACCCTGTGTTCTAGTGAAGCTGAAGACTTGGTTGAACTGTCGTGATCCAGGGGAAATGTGGTTGATCATTCAGGAGGACAGCTTCAAGGTTTGGTCTGAGGAAGAAGTGTTTTTGTTTTCAGAACACCCCCCCCCCCCCCCCCAAGTTGATTATGTGAGGGTCACTGAGTGAGTGAGTCATTAGAATCTGCTGGGCTCCAAGCAAAAAAAGTGTCCACCCAGGGTTGAACTCTCCAAAAGACCAACCCCAACTGCCTATGAGAATGCAATCAATCCCTGATGGGGGTGTTATCATCTGTGGTCATCAGAAAAATTTGATTCACTAGAGAAAGAGACAGCGAGGTTCCATCATATCGGTGTAATAGGACAGGTGGACAGTGTGAAGTAACAGAAGGAACAATGATGTTTTGTCTTTCATTTATACAGATGGATGAAGATGGTCCCTATCTGAATATTTCTATGAATCTGTATCAAAGGAAATAGTGAAGATCCACTGATATTCTTGAAGAGAGAGACATTGCTGTTATAAGATTCCACTGCTCACCGGATGGACAATGTAGACTTAGTTTAAGTTGTTGATTGCACATTGTTTTGTTTTTTGGTTTTTTTCCTCATGTACAGGTGAATGCCGTTTCCCCGGGCCGAGGGGTTTGCAGCTTTCTCCATAACCCCGAATACTCTCATGGTTGACGTGAGCTCACGAGAATTGGAAGCGGTTCGGGTTGCGCCAGCGACTTATGATAGTATGGAGCCGGTCGCTCAGAAAGTCGTGGTGTGCTGATGAGCGTAATCTAGCCTAGGAATCAACATACAGCTGAAAGCTGCTGATGTTGACCGCAATATCCTGAAAACAGGATGGAAACACGGGGGGAAAAATTACAGGTGAATAGTGGCACAAGATTACATTTTTTTTTTTTTTTTGAGTGTAGGAGCACCAGGAAGATAAGATGAAAAGGGTAACATTCTGGTCAGTCACGTGGCCACCACAGCAGGTTGTCCAAGAGCAAGAATCATTGGGGTAGGGTACGGAAGGACAGGGCGACTCTGTGGGTGATGCTCCAGTGTTGTCATTGTCATTAGTTCCAATGGGGAATTAAAACTCCAGGGTGCGTGTATGGTGTTTGCATTTTTGATTTCAGATGTCCAAATATGCTGGATTCATACATGAAACCATTGACCAGATTTGGATTTGAGATGCTTGGACAAATGTTTTGTGTTGTTCTTTCCTTGTGTGCAGGTTGTTGATGGCACGTGGCCACATGTGTTTTTTCCCCAGTCATTCAGGTGCCACAGTAACAACAGCCAGTCATGCTGTGAAATTGGCATATGTGCCTACCAAATGGTGGGGTACCAGAATGCGCCCATGGAATTGGAGTTGCTTTTTGTTGCCTCGTGGCACATAAAAAAAATTTTAAACATACAAATCTCAACATGATTTTTCAATGTCAATTAGGACACATCAATCAACAGTCATGTACACCATATCAACCCGCAGCACTTGTCCCGCTACAGACACTGCTCTCACACTTACAAAACAGATGATCAGAGTTCATAAACACTAACAATAGTTCAGGAACCAGCCCTTTATCTCAGATGCCAGCATTCTGTTGTTGTTGTTGTTGTTGTTGCAGATACGAGCTAATATTTGCTAGAACAGAATTTTAACATTCATGGGCCAGGTAAAAATGTCCATCGCCCCGGCAACTAGGCACTCTGTCTTTGTATACTCCTGTACATGTCCATTGTTTCATTGAATACCCAACAGTTGAATGCCAGGGAAAACCTACCATAGTCGCCTCCAGCAATCACCAATTCTCTCTATGGATCACCAGACTATCTACAGCAGTGGTTCTAAACCGGTGGGGAATTCCCCCGTAGGGGGAATTTTGGGGTTTCCAGGGGGGGAATGAAGATTATCTCAAGATCGTGTTAATACAAGAACTGATTACTTGATATTGTTTTTTCCCCCCCTACTTTTACAGTTCTGTGCTTCTTGCCCCTTTTGAAATTCATTTTATAATGTAAGTAGACCCGAAAATCACATTTTATGTAGACGCTAGACTTGTTCTAGTATGTGTTATTAAATTTTGCTTCCATTTTTACGTATGCTGTGTAAGGGCAGGGGGAATTTATAGGGGGGAAATACGAAAGGATGGGGGGAGTGATAATATTCTGAACATATGGTGAAGGGGTGCATGGGCCAAAAAAAAGGGTTTAGAACCACTGACTACAGCAATCCGGCATGCCCTTAAAAATTAACCCCCAAGAATAGACAATCTAACAGCTTTCAGATAACAACAACTTCCTGCTGCTGGTGGCCTTGTCTAGCAGCCATACGGAGTCCTTGTAGACAAAAACAACTCACCCGAATACCTCCAGCTCCCCAAACCCCCCAGCCAAGAGCTCCCTGAAAAGTTAAACTGCAAACTGAAAACTCCATTGGCAGTTTTGTGCAGCCGGATCTCTCTGACCACCTGTACTGAAGTGGCAGCTGCCATTGGTTTCTGAGCTGAAGAATTTAACACAGAACAGAGACAATAATTCATGATATCATGAGCACAGACATGGCACATTAGCTTCATAGGAGATACTTTCGTTCGACTGCCATTGGACTCATTGCAAACAACTGTCTATAGAAGGTCAGTTTTCTGGGGTGATGTGGCTTCCTTTTCTCAATTGTTTCCTTCCATAAATCAGAGACCAGCTCTGCATATACACTCAGTGTAGCACAGACTTTCTACAAGAGGGATCTGAACTACTTACCTGGCTCACATGTAGGTCTCTGTGCTGAAGCGATCAGGCCGTCTCCCTTGCACTCAGTCTACCCCAGACTTTCTACATCTCTTCATGCTGTCAAGCCACATGTAATGCATCATCCAGACCGTCTCTTGGTGCTGTCAACTCACAAGTAATGCATCTTCCAACCCATCTCTTGAGGTTGTCCATCTACAAGTAATGTCTTCCTCTAGCTGCCTGTCCCTTCACTTATCCCCCCAGAGCATCATTTTACAAGCAGCTATCTATTTATATGCTTCCTTCACTTTTCCATTCTTGTTTTAAAGGGGGAAATGTGCCACCCCCCAGTTATGCACCTCACAGGTCAGTGTGTCTGGCTTCAGCATGGATGTATGCCAGGTTTCCTCTAGACCCGTGGTTCTCAACCTTTTTTTGGCCCATGCACCCCTTTACCTTATGTTCAGAATGTCCCCCCCCCCCCCCCCCCCCACCCCTTTTGTGTGTCCTCCCTATAATTCCCCCCCGCCCCCACACATTATGCGTAAATCTGGAAGCTAAATTAAATAGCACATACTAGAACAAGTCTAGACGTCTACATAAAACGTGATTTGCGGGTCTATTTTTGTTATAAACCGAATTTAAGAAGGGCGAGAAGTACAGAGCAGTAAAGTATGGATGGAAAACAATATCAAGTAACCGGTTCTTGTATTAACCCGGTTCTTTTATTAACGCGATCTGAAATAATCTTAATCCCCCGGGGAAAACCCCAAAAAACCCCCCCCCCCCCAATAACCTCACTAGCTATGCTGATGGTAGAACAACTACTAGTAGTCTCCATGTCGGACAGGTCACAGGCTAGGGACCAGACAGAGCTATACACAAACTTGCTGCCTTGAAGGTAAAGAATGAATCACTGAAAAACGAGAAGTAGGTTGAGAGCTTTACCAAAGCACAACTACAAAAAAAAAATGGATGTTGCGACCAAAGCCTTCGTCAGCACAGAGCAAACAAAAAAAAAATAGATTAACTAATACACGATCGACACTACATGAATGTCTAAATATCAACTCATCTGTATCCTAGCTTGAGACGGCTATCCATGGGTGGAATGGAACGGATGTGGTGTTAAAGGGGTCAACTGTCTAAAGGTCAGTACAGCCAGAAACTCGGTAATTGGTTAATATCAACCGGTGAGGGAACCCGCGCTAGGGGGATCGGGGTGCGCCCAGGAGAGCGAATGGAAACATATGGATGTGTAACTAGGGGCGATGTAACGGATGCAGTACGCAAATCCGCCAAGTTCGAAATGTTGCTGTGGGCAATATGGATGCAGGCCAGCAAGCGTTTGCTATCAGAAAGTAGCACAAGTAATGGTAGTTCAGAACGCAATGAGAAACGACCCCATGCAAACCAACCAAGAAGTCACAGAAAGCAGAGATAATGCTGGTGGTGACTGCCACGTCCTGCGAAGGACATACAAATGGCTATGAAGTGGACTAAAAGATGGCGGAGATGGAGGGGGGGGGGGGGGGGTTTGTGGGGTAAGGGGCGTAGGGGACTAAATAAAAAATGTGTTGGACATTGAGGCCGTGAGGGGAAAGCGAACCCCAAATTTGGGAAAATAATGAAGGTAGACTGGGGGGCAGTCCAAGGCTAGGGACAGCAAACATGAACAAATGCTAGTCCAAGTTTGATGTACTGAGTCACCGACTTGATGAAACACTGCAACCCATGTCATTGTATGATGTCAATCCCAGTGTGTAATACTTTTCTTTCTTCTTTTGCCATGATATTCTTCATATTTGCCTACATAACATTTCCTGCCTGTCCGTCCACCCATCTGTCTATGTATGTATCCACCCACCAACCTGTTTCTGTATTGGCTATCTGAACCCCTCCCCACCGCCCTGTAATGCATTACTCAGGATGATAGTTTGATTGCATGAATTGTGAATGAAGCCCGGCCAAGTATGTTGAGGCTGTCTTTGAGGGCGAGAGAGAGAAGACATTACTACCAACTCCTCATGGAAGCAGGGAGTAGAGATACCTTGAGATGGCTGCTGCATTGGAGGACTGAGCATGCATGGGTGAGAGAATGGAGACATTAAATCAACTCCTTATGGGAACAATGAGAGAGGAGACATTACAATCAACTCCTCATGGAACAGTGAGTAGAAATACCTTGAGATGGCTGCTGCATTGGAGGACTGAGCATGCATGGGGATACCCAATGTGCGTGGATGACAATCGTGATGAGACATAAAATAACTAAGGATACAGTAATGCTGTCAGTCCAAAGAGGACACATTGTCCCTAGTTACTCAACCCCGTTTTTAAATCTACTTATGTTTGTACTTTCTTTACAGGTGAATGCCGTTTCCCCCGGGCCTGAGGGGTTTAGCAGCTTTCTCCATAACCCCGAATACTCTCATGGTTGACGTGAGCGCACGAGAATTGGAAGCTGGTTCGAGTCGCGCCAGTGACTTATGATAGTATGGAGCCGGTCGCTCAGAAAGTCGTGGTGTGCTGATGAGCGTAATCTAGCCTAGGAATCAACATACAGCTGAAAGCTGCTGATGTTGACCACAATATCCTGAAAACAGGATGGAAACGCGGGGGGAAAAATTACAGGTGAATAGTGGCACAAGATTACATTTTTTTTTTGTTTTGAGTGTAGGAGCACCAGGAAGATAAGATGAAAAGGGTAACATTCTGGTCAGTCACGTGGCCACCACAGCAGGTTGTCCAAGAGCAAGAACCATTGGGGTAGGGTACGGAAGGACAGGGCGACTCTGTGGGTGATGCTCCAGTGTTGTCATTGTCATTAGTTCCAATGGGGAATTAAAACTCCAGGGTGCGTGTATGGTGTTTGCATTTTTGATTTCAGATGTCCAAATATGCTGGATTCATACATGAAACCATTGACCAGATTTGGATTTGAGATGCTTGGACAAATGTTTTGTGTTGTTCTTTCCTTGTGTGCAGGTTGTTGATGGCACGTGGCCACATGTGTTTTTTCCCCAGTCATTCAGGTGCCACAGTAACAACAGCCAGTCATGCTGTGAAATTGGCATATGTGCCTACCAAATGGTGGGGTACCAGAATGCGCCCATGGAATTGGAGTTGCTTTTTGTTGCCTCGTGGCACATAAAAAAATTTTAAACATACAAATCTCAACATGATTTTTTCAATGTCAATTAGGACACATCAATCAACAGTCATGTACACCATATCAACCCGCAGCACTTGTCCCGCTACAGACACTGCTCTCACACTTACAAAACAGATGATCAGAGTTCATAAACACTAACAATAGTTCAGGAACCAGCCCTTTATCTCAGATGCCAGCATTCTGTTGTTGTTGTTGTTGTTGTTGTTGCAGATACGAGCTAATATTTGCTAGAACAGAATTTTAACATTCATGGGCCAGGTAAAAATGTCCATCGCCCCGGCAACTAGGCACTCTGTCTTTGTATACTCCTGTACATGTCCATTGTTTCATTGAATACCCAACAGTTGAATGCCAGGGAAAACCTACCATAGTCGCCTCCAGCAATCACCAATTCTCTCTATGGATCACCAGACTATCTACAGCAGTGGTTCTCAACCAGTGGGGAATTCCCCCGTAGGGGGAATTTTGGGGTTTCCAGGGGGGGAATGAAGATTATCTCAAGATCGTGTTAATACAAGAACTGATTACTTGATATTGTTTTTTCCCCCCATACTTTACAGTTCTGTGCTTCTTGCCCTTCTGAAATTCATTTTATAATGTAAGTAGACCCGAAAATCACATTTTATGTAGACGTCTAGACTTGTTCTAGTATGTGTTATTAAATTTAGCTTCCATTTTTACGTATGCTGTGTAAGGGCAGGGGGAATTTATAGGGAGGAAATACGAAAGGATGGGGGGAGTGATAATATTCTGAACATATGGTGAAGGGGTGCATGGGCCAAAAAAAGGTTGAGAACCACTGATCTACAGCAATCCGGCATGCCCTTAAAAATTAACCCACAAGAATAGACAATCTAACAGCTTTCAGATAACAACAACTTCCTGCTGCTGGTGGCCTTGTCTAGCAGCCATTACGGAGTCCTTGTAGACAACACAACTCACCTGAATACCTCCAGCTCCCAACCCCACAGCCAAGAGCTCCCCTGAAAAGTTAAACTGCAAACTGAAAACTCCATTGGCAGTTTTGTGCAGCCGGATCTCTCTGACCACCTGTACTGAAGTGGCAGCTGCCATTGGTTTCTGAGCTGAAGAATTTAACACAGAACAGAGACAATAATTCATGATATCATGAGCACAGACATGGCACATTAGCTTCATAGGAGATACTTTCGTTCGACTGCCATTGGACTCATTGCAAACAACTGTCTATAGAAGGTCAGTTTTCTGGGGTGATGTGGCTTCCTTTTCTCAATTGTTTCCTTCCATAAATCAGAGACCAGCTCTGCATATACACTCAGTGTAGCACAGACTTTCTACAAGAGGGATCTGAACTACTTACCTGGCTCACATGTAGCCAGCTGAAGCGATCAGGCCGTCTCCCTTGCACTCAGTCTACCCCAGACTTTCTACATCTCTTCATGCTGTCAAGCCACATGTAATGCATCATCCAGACCGTCTCTTGGTGCTGTCAACTCACAAGTAATGCATCTTCCAACCCATCTCTTGAGGTTGTCCATCTACAAGTAATGTCTTCCTCTAGCTGCCTGTCCCTTCACTTATCCCTCCAGAGCATCATTTTACAAGCAGCTATCTATTTATATGCTTCCTTCACTTTTCCATTCTTGTTTAAGGGGAAGTGTGCCACACCCAGTTATGCACCTCACAGGTCCGTGTGTCTGGCTTCAGCATGGTTGTATGTCAGGTTTCCTCTAGACCAGTGGTTCTCAACCTTTTTTTTGGCCCATGCACCCCTTCACCATATGTTCAGAATGTCACAGGTCACAGGCTAGGGACCAGACAGAGCTATACACAAACCTGCTGCCTTGAAGGTAGGCTGGGGACAGTCCAAGGCTAGGGACCAGACAGAGCTATACCCAAACCTGCTGCCTTGAAGGTAGGCTGGGGACAGTCCAAGGCTAGGGACTAGACAGAGCTATACACAAACTTGCTGCCTTGAAGGTAAAGAATGAATCACTGAAAAACGAGAAGTAGGTTGAGAGCTTTACCAAAGCACAACTACAAAAAACAATGGATGTTGCGACCAAAGCCTTCGTCAGCACAGAGCAAACAAACAAAAATAGATTAACTAATACACGATCGACACTACATGAATGTATAAATATCAACTCATCTGTATCCTAGCTTGAGACGGCTATCCATGGGTGGAATGGAACGGATGTGGTGTTAAAGGGGTCAACTGTCTAAAGGTCAGTACAGCCAGAAACTCGGTAATTGGTTAATATCAACCGGTGAGGGAACCCGCGCTAGGGGGATCGGGGTGCGCCCAGGAGAGCGAATGGAAACATATGGATGTGTAACTAGGGGCGATGTAACGGATGCAGTACGCAAATCCGCCAAGTTCGAAATGTTGCTGTGGGCAATATGGATGCAGGCCAGCAAGCGTTTGCTATCAGAAAGTAGCACAAGTAATGGTAGTTCAGAACGCAATGAGAAACGACCCCATGCAAACCAACCAAGAAGTCACAGAAAGCAGAGATAATGCTGGTGGTGACTCCCACGTCCTGCGAAGGACATACCAATGGCTATGAAGTGGACTAAAAGATGGCGGAGATGGAGGGGGGGGGGGGGTTGTGGATAAGGGGCGTAGGGGACTAAATAAAACTGTGTTGGACATTGAGGCCGTGAGGGGAAAGCGAACCCAATTGGAAGATAATGAAGGTAGACTGGGGACAGTCCAAGGCTAGGGACAGCAAACATGAACAAATGCTAGTCCAAGTTTGATGTACTGAGTCACCGACTTGATGAAACACTGCAACCCATGTCATTGTATGATGTCAATCCCAGTGTGTAATACTTTTCTTTCTTCTTTTGCCATGATATTCTTCATATTTGCCTACATAACATTTCCTGCCTGTCCGTCCACCCGTCTGTCTATGTATGTATCCACCCACCAACCTGTTTCTGTATTGGCTATCTGAACCCCTCCCCACCGCCCTGTAATGCATTACTCAGGATGATAGTTTGATTGCATGAATTGTGAATGAAGCCCGGCCAAGTATGTTGAGACTGTCTTTGAGGGAGAGAGAGAGAAGACATTACTACCAACTCCTCATGGAAGCAGGAGTAGAGATGGCTGCTGCATTGGAGGACTGAGCATGCATGGGTGAGAGAATGGAGACATTAAATCAACTCCTTATGGGAACAAGTGAGAGAGGAGACATTACAATCAACTCCTCATGGGAACAGTGAGTAGAAATACCTTGAGATGGCTGCTGCATTGGAGGACTGAGCATGCATGGCGATACCCAATGTGCGTGGATGGCAATCGTGATGACGACATAAAATAACTAAGGATACAGTAATGCTGTCAGTCCAAAGAGGACACATTGTCCCTAGTTACTCAACCCAGTTTATAAATCTACTTATGTTTATACTTTCTTTACAGGTTGCACTGAATTATCAATGATAGTGTTAACTGTAAAGAAATTCCATAGATCACCATGTGCCACGTCAATAAGCACGGGTGGTCACGGTTCGCCATCTCACCCAACCATCAGTCTTGGATCAGCTCTGTGTTCCTGTCCTAATTATGCGAGAGGGGGCCAAGCCATCCAGGTATTTTTCTCCTTGCCTTCCACTTGCTCTTGTCCCATCAATTTTATCAGTTGTCACTCAATTTTCAAGAATATTTCTCCTCATAACGTGCTCACAAAATCTTGACTGTCCATGTTATAATTTATGTAATCAACTGATGGTTTTCATTTGTTTATTATAGTTTCCTAATTAATTTTTTTTTGTCAGTCCATGGTATTCTTTGCACTCTCCTCACAAACCGGATTTCCACTATTAGAGGTTTTTCAGCTTGTCTGCTGATCATCCATGTTTCACATGCATACCACAGTACAAGTTCTATATAGCACTTCAACACTCTTTTTCTCACTGCAATTGACCTAGTCATTTGCTGTCTACAAAAGAACGATAAATAGTACATGCTTTTTTACACTGACCTATTCCAGCCACGGATAGCATGTGGGCCTCCAAAACTCTCCTGGCCATTGTGAAAGATGCTTACAAATTGGTCTTGGTTGAAAATATTGCAGGGGCTTGACTAGACTTGTGCATGAAGCAGTTAGGCTAGCACTGTTGCAGACCATCACCTCTCCAGTCCATTTGACCTGAAATTACACAATTTAATGACTATGTGAACTCCTGGTTAGATCACTGACCACATTATATTGTCATGTCTGTTGCCAGGGTGAAGCCTACCTTTCCTCCTGGGCAATCTTGGGTTTGTTATACCTGTGCCATCATTGTAAGCTATGCTTTAGTGTATAACTGTTGCTGTGTGACTATAAGCTAGACATTAATGTAACTGTTGCTGTGTGACTATAAGCTAGACATTAATATAACTGTTGCTGTGTGACTGTAAGCTAGACATTAATGTAACTGTTGCTGTGTCACTGTAAGCTAGACATTAATGTAACTGTTGTTGTGTCACTGTAAGCTAGACATTAATGTAACTGTTGCTGTGTGACTGTAAGCTAGACATTAATGTAACTGTTGCTGTGTGACTATAAGCTAGACATTAATGTAACTGTTGCTGTGTGACTGTAAGCTAGACATTAATATAACTGTTGCTGTGTGACTGTAAGCTAGACATTAATATAACTGTTGCTGTGTGACTGTAAGCTAGACATTAATGTAACTGTTGCTGTGTGACTGTAAGCTAGACATTAATATAACTGTTGCTGTGTGACTGTAAGCTAGACATTAATGTAACTGTTGCTGTGTGACTGTAAGCTAGACATTAATGTAACTGTTGCTGTGTGACTGTAAGCTAGACATTAATGTAATTGTTGCAGTGTGACTGTAAGCTAGACATTAATATAACTGTTGCTGTGTGACTGTAAGCTAGACATTAATATAGCTGTTGCTATGTGACTGTAAGCTAGACATTAATGTAACTGTTGCTGTGTGACTATAAGCTAGACATTAATGTAACTGTTGCTGTGTCACTGTAAGCTAGACATTAATGTAAATGTTGTTGTGTGACTGTAAGTTAGACATTAATGTAACTGTTGCTGTGTGACTATAAGCTAGACATTAATATAACTGTTGTTGTGTAACTGTAAGCGAGACATTAATGTAACTGTTGCTGTGTGACTATAAGCTAGACATTAATGTAACTGTTGCTGTGTCACTATAAGCTAGACATTAATGTAAATGTTGATGTGTGACTATAAGCTAGACATTAATGTAACTGTTGCTGTGTGACTATAAGCTATACATTAATGTAACTGTTGCTGTGTGACTGTAAGCTAGACATTAATGTAACTGTTGCTGTGTGACTGTAAGCTAGGCAGTAATGTAACTGTTGCTGTGTGACTGTAAGCTAGACATTAATGTAACTGTTGCTGTGTGACTATAAGCTAGACATTGATGTAACTGTTGCTGTGTGACTATAAGCTAGACATTAATGTAACTGTTGCTGTGTGACTGTAAGCTAGACGTTAATGTAACTGTTGCTGTGTGACTGTAAGCTAGACATTAATGTAACTGTTGCTGTGTGACTGTAAGCTAGACATTAATGTAACTGTTGCTGTGTGACTGTAAGCTAGACATTAATGTAACTGTTGCTGTGTCACTGTAAGCTAGACATTAATGTAACTGTTGCTGTGTCACTATAAGCTAGACATTAATGTAAATGTTGCTGTGTCACTGTAAGCTAGACATTAATGTAACTGTTGCTATGTCACTGTAAGCTAGACATTAATGTAACTGTTGCTGTGTCACTGTAAGCGAGGCATTAATGTAACTGTTGTTGTGTCACTGTAAGCTAGACATTAATGTAACTGTTGCTGTGTGACTATAAGCTAGACATTAATGTAACTGTTGCTGTGTGACTATAAGCTAGACATTAATGTAACTGTTGCTGTGTGACTGTAAGCTAGACATTAATGTAACTGTTGCTGTGTGACTATAAGCTAGACATTAATGTAACTGTTGCTGTGTGACTATAAGCTAGACATTAATGTAACTGTTGCTGTGTGACTGTAAGCTAGACATTAATGTAACTGTTGCTGTGTGACTATAAGCTAGACATTAATGTAACTGTTGCTGTGTCACTATAAGCTAGACATTAATGTAAACTGTTGCTGTGTGACTATAAGATAGACATTAATGTAACTGTTGCTGTGTGACTATAAGCTAGACATTAATGTAACTGTTGCTGTGTCACTGTAAGCTAGACATTAATGTAACTGTTGCTGTGTCACTGTAAGCTAGACATTAATGTAACTGTTGCGTGTCCACTTGTACGCTAGACATTGAATGTAACTGTTGCTGGTCACTGGTAGCTAGACATTAATGTAACTGTTTTCTGTGTCACGATAGCCATTATGTAAATGCTGCTGTGTCACTGTAAGCTAGACATTATGTAACTGTTGCTGTGGTCACTGTACGTAGACATTATAATGTAACTGTTGCTGTGTCACTGTAAGCGAGGCATTAATGTAACTGGTTTGTTGTGTCACTGTAAGCTAGACATTAATGTAACCTGTTTGCTGTGTGACTATAAGATAAGACATTAAGTAACTGTTGCTGTGGTGACTATAAGGTCAGACATAATGTAAACTGTTGCTGTGTCACTGTAAGCTAGACATTAATGTAACTGTTGCTCTCGTGTCACTGTAAGCTAGACATTAATGTAAACTGTGCTGTGTGACTGTAAGCTAGACATTAATGTAACTGTTGCTGTGTCACTGTAAGCTAGACATTAATGTAACTGTTGCTGTGTGACTATAAGCCAGACATTAATGTAACTGTTGCTGTGTGACTATAAGCTAGACATTAATGTAACTGTTGCTGTGTCACTGTAAGCCAGACATTAATGTAACTGTTGCTGTGTGACTATAAGCTAGACATTAATGTAACTGTTTCTGTGTGACTGTAAGCTAGACATTAATATAACTGTTGCTGTGTGACTATAAGCTAGACATTAATGTAACTGTTGCTGTGTGACTATAAGCTAGACATTAATGTAACTGTTGCTGTGTGACTATAAGCTAGACATTAATATAACTGTTGCTGTGTGACTGTAAGCTAGACATTAATGTAACTGTTGCTGTGTGACTGTAAGCTAGACATTAATGTAACTGTTGCTGTGTGACTATAAGCTAGACATTAATGTAATTGTTGCTGTGTGACTGTAAGCTAGACATTAATATAACTGTTGCTGTGTGACTATAAGCTAGACATTAATGTAACTGTTGCTGTGTCACTATAAGCTAGACATTAATGTAACTGTTGCTGTGTGACTATAAGCTAGACATTAATGTAACTGTTGCTGTGTGACTATAAGCTAGACATTAATATAACTGTTGCTGTGTGACTATAAGCTAGACATTAATGTAACTGTTGCTGTGTCACTATAAGCTAGACATTAATGTAACTGTTGCTGTGTGACTATAAGCTAGACATTAATATAACTGTTGCTGTGTGACTGTAAGCTAGACATTAATATAACTGTTGCTGTGTGACTATAAGCTAGACATTAATGTAACTGTTGCTGTGTGACTATAAGCTAGACATTAATGTAACTGTTGCTGTGTGACTGTAAGCTAGACATTAATATAACTGTTGCTGTGTGACTATAAGCTAGACATTAATGTAACTGTTGCTGTGTGACTGTAAGCTAGACATTAATGTAACTGTTTCTGTGTGACTGTAAGCTAGACATTAATGTAACTGTTGCTGTATTACTGTAAGCGAGGCATTAATGTGTTACTGTAAGCTAGGCCTTCATGTGTCACTGTACGCTAGGTATTATTGTGTCAGGTATTTGCTTGATAATTTGGTGCCTCAAAGTAATTTCATGACATTGTGTGGAACTGGCAAAAATATGCCATATACTTGTCAAAACTGACATCAACTGCCTATAGTACCTTGCGGTATAGGACAGGGGGGGGGGGGGGGGTCTTGAGCCCAAGCAATTATTTAGACCGCCTGGCTATGGCTAAGTTCAATCGCCGCCAACTGTGCAGGTTAGGGTTTTCGCTTAAGTGACATAGCAACCTCATATCACATAACAAAGAAGATGGGAGAGTCGTGATTGTTAGTGTCAGAACCAGACCAGCATCTGAAGACAGAAGGTTGACAAAGCTCGCTTCTAGAGAAACTTAGCAACTAGCAGAGCTGACTTAAGTCAACCTTCATACTTCGGTTCCCTGGTATAGAATAGCTCAGACGGACACAAGGAATATTCAGTGTACGATCAAAACTAAATATTAATATAACTAAATTCGGTGGCCTATATAATTAACATAATTGAAAACAAAACTAAAATGAATACGAAATATGAAACTTGGTCTCTGTTTGCTGAATATTATCTCATGCTGAGGACTGGAGCAATTGAAAGCTGGACAGTCTTTGATTTATTTGGACTTTGACGTCAAGCGACAAGGCTCTTCGTGATGGCCGACAGGGGTGATCAAAGATGCGTTGATCGTGATTTTAAGAAAGAACTACGCATTACGAACTGAACTGCCTTGCTGCTATATTAAAGACAACTCGTGGCAACATATTCGACTGGTGACGGGACAACATACCAAGACGAGAGCGCCTGTATCAAGTCCCCAGCCCATGGAGGTGTCCGGCCGGCGGTCACATCTTGCTCTCATCTTGTTGGACTTCGTAATCTTGGCTGGGGCCAAACTTTCACTTCTGCTGCTCGCTGATTGGCTGGCTGTTACTGGACATGCGCAACTGTTGCTTTCAATCGTGCAGTGCCATCTCCGTTTAAATGGGTGACTGCAATAACAAGGAGAAAGTGGTCGTGTGGCTGTGGGACCAGGTGGAGATGGTGGAGGAACAGATTAAGAACCCGTATGTGGAAAGGATGAGATTACGGGGGGTTGGCAAGGGGTTCTGGTAGAATCTCAAAACTGAGAAGGAAGACCAGGATAACTTTCAATCAGATAGCGGTGGGAACGATAAATTAGTTGTGTGACTCTTCGCTGGATGTTGAACGAGGGGACGGAGCGCGTATGGGAGTGTCCTGAGTGCAGTGATGTCGGTTCTTAGCTCAACCCAACTCATCTGCAATAGATCTCCGACACTTTCTGTCTGTTGCTCGGAATGTTACACTGGCTTGCTGTTATTCATCACTTGATGTTTATCTTCCCACTTGTATTGTTGTCTACACCTGCTCGCCTGCCTTCCAATTTTCCCTCTAGTATAGTTTGTATTTTTTTTAATCGTTATAACCAATATACATTCGTCTAACAAAGTTCTGCGGATTGATGTTTAAAAAAAAAAAAAAACATAGTAAATGAACTTGTAACCGTTAATGTCAACTCCTAACTTAACTGTTTAGATGTGAGAAGCTGTTTCATGTCGTTAGGTGTTACTTTGCCATTTCCTTCTGTCTTCTTTTATGTCATGAATCATTATGGCTATGGTAGCCTTTTGTAAGATGGAAAACATCATCAGCATGTGCCATGCCGATAAGAGTGGGCGGTAAAGTTTCGCCATCTCATTCGATCACCAGAGCCGTGGATCAGCTCAATGTTCTTGTCTCGACCATAACACATGGCCAAGCCATCCAGGTATTTACTTCTCTGTCTTCCCCTCGATCTTGCCAGTTGTCACTAAGTTCTCCAATTTATTTATTCTCGTAACATGTCCAAAAAAGTTGTCAGCTGTAATGAGAAGAGAGTGATGACGTGCTATACGGAACCTAGACTCATATATTCATGTGAAACATGGATAATAAGTAGACACGATGAACAACAGATAATGGCAGTGGAAATGTAGTTTCTGGGAAACATGCAAAGAACACTATGAACAGACAGAAAAACAAATGAGATAGTTCTACAAGAAACAGGCGAAAACTAAACAGATTTTACAAATTAAACGTAGACATTAAAGATTTTTTGGACACATTATTGGAGTAACAAACTTGAAAACGGGACAACTGGCAAAAGTAATGAAAAATGAGCTAGGGGAAGGCAGAGCTAAATGCTTAGATGGTTTGGCCACATGATATCATCAGGACAAGAACACAGACCTCACCCAAGACCGGTGATCGTGTGAGATGGCCAACCATGACCGGTGATCGTGTGAGATGGCCAACCATGACCAGTGATCGTGTGAGATGGCCAACCATGACCGGTGATCGTGTGAGATAGCCAACCATGACCGGTGATCGTGTGAGATGGCCAACCATGACCGGTGATCGTGTGAGATGGCCAACCATGACCGGTGATCGTGTGAGATGGCCAACCATGACCGGTGATCTTGTGAGATGGCCAACCATGACCGGTGATCGTGTGAGATGGCCAACCATGACCGGTGATCGTGTGAGATGGCCAACCATGACCGGTGATCGTGTGAGATGGCCAACCATGACCAGTGATCGTGTGAGATGGCCAACCATGACCGGTGATCGTGTGAGATGGCCAACCATGACTGGTGATTGTGTGAGATGGCCAACCATGACCGGTGATCGTGTGAGATGGCCAACCATGACCGGTGATCATGTGAGATGGCCAACCATGACTGGTGATCGTGTGAGATGGCCACCCATGACTGCTGATCGTGTGAGATGGCCAACCATGACCAGTGATCGTGTGAGATGGCCAACCATGACCAGTGATCGTGTGAGATGGCCAACCATGACCAGTGATTGTGTGAGATGGCCAACCATGACTGCTGATCGTGTGAGATGGCCAACCATGACCAGTGATCGTGTGAGATGGCCAACCATGACCAGTGATCGTGTGAGATGGCCAACCATGACCGGTGATCATGTGACATGGCCAACCGTGACTGCTGATCGTGTGAGATGGCCAACCATGACCGGTGATCATGTAAGATGGCCAACCGTGACTGGTGATTGTGTGAGATGGCCAACTATGACTGCTGATCGTGTGAGATGGCCAACCATGACTGGTGATCGTGTGAGATGGCCAACCGTGACTGCTGATTGTGTGAGATGGCCAACCGTGACTGGTGATCGTGTGAGATGGCCAACCATGACCGGTGATCGTGTGAGATGGCCAACCATGACCAGTGATCGTGTGAGATGGCCAACCGTGACTGGTGATCATGTGAGATGGCCAACCGTGACTGGTGATCGTGTGAGATGGCCAACCATGACCGGTGATTGTGTGAGATGGCCAACCATGACCGGTGATCGTGTGAGATGGCCAACCATGACCAGTGATCGTGTAAGATGGCCAACCATGACCAGTGATCATGTGAGATGGCCAACCGTAACTGGTGATCGTGTGAGATGGCCAACCGTGACCGGTGATCGTGTGAGATGGCCAACCATGACCAGTGATTGTGTGAGATGGCCAACCAAGACCGGTGATCGTGTGAGATGGCCAACCATGACCAGTGATCGTGTGAGATGGCCAACCATGACCAGTGATCGTGTGAGATGGCCAACCATGACCAGTGATTGTGTAAGATGGCCAACCATGACTGGTGATTGTGTGAGATGGCCAACCGTGACTGGTGATCGTGTGAGATGGCCAACCGTGACCGGTGATCGTGTGAGATGGCCAACCATGACCGGTGATCGTGTGAGATGGCCAACCATGACCAGTGATCATGTGAGATGGCCAATCATAACCGGTGATCGTGTGAGATGGTCAACCATGACCGGTGATCGTGTGAGATGGCCAACCATGACTGGTGATTGTGTGAGATGGCCAACCATGACAGGTGATCGTGTGAGATGGCCAACCATGACCAGTGATCGTGTGAGATGGTCAACCATGACTGGTGATCGTGTGAGATGGCCAACCATGACCAGTGATTGTGTGAGATGGCCAACCATGACCGGTGATCATGTGAGATGGCCAACCATGACTGCTGATCGTGTGAGATGGCCAACCATGACTGGTGATCGTGTGAGATGGCCAACCGCGACTGCTGATCGTGTGAGATGGCCAACCGTGACTGCTGATCGTGTGAGATGGCCAACCATGACCGGTGATTGTGTGAGATGGCCAACCATGACCAGTGATCGTGTGAGATGGCCAACCATGACCAGTGATTGTGTGAGATGGCCAACCATGACAGGTGATCGTGTGAGATGGCCAACCATGACCAGTGATCGTGTGAGATGGCCAACCATGACCAGTGATTGTGTGAGATGGCCAACCGTGACTGGTGATTGTGTGAGATGGCCAACCATGACTGGTGATCGTGTGAGATGGCCAACCATGACTGGTGATCATGTGAGATGGCCAATCGTGATCGTGTGAGATGGCCAACCATGACTGGTGATCATGTGAGATGGCCAACCATGACCAGTGATCGTGTGAGATGGCCAACCATGACCAGTGATCGTGTGAGATGGCCAACCATGACCAGTGATCATGTGAGATGGCCAACCATGACTGGTGATCGTGTGAGATGGTAAACCATGACCAGTGATTGTGTGAGATGGGCAACCATGACTGGTGATCGTGTGAGATGGCCAACAGTGACTGGTGATCGTGTGAGATGGCCAACCGTGACTGGTGATCGTGTGAGATGGCCAACCGTGACTGGTGATTGTGTGAGATGGCCAACCATGACTGGTGATCGTGTGAGATGGCCAACCGTGACCAGTGATTGTGTGAGATGGCCAACCATGACTGGTGATCGTGTGAGATGGCCAACAGTGACTGGTGATCGTGTGAGATGGCCAACCGTGACTGGTGATCGTGTGAGATGGCCAACCGTGACTGGTGATTGTGTGAGATGGCCAACCATGACTGGTGATCGTGTGAGATGGCCAACCGTGACTGGTGATCGTGTGAGATGGCCAACCGTGACCGCCGACATTTAGCCATGAAACATGATGTTGACTCCATCTTATTTCTGCCAACACCAATTTGTAATTGTCCTAGACATAACTTGTTCAAGTGACTTTTCATTCACTATCATTTTCTATAGCGGTTTAGTAATATCTTTGGATACACCCACATCTCTGTACAAACGAACATCTTTGGATACACCCACATCTCTGTACAAACGAACATCTTTGGATACAGACACATCTCTGTACAAACAAACATCTTTGTACACAAATTTGGATACATCCACATCATTGTACACATGTACACCTTTGTTTACATCTACACGCATAGCACACAAAAAATGAAAACATCTAATATTAAACAATGGAAAACAGGAATACAAAGCACTGTTATCAGTGTTGGATTTCACAGCAGTTTTATTACATCCACAATAGTTTCAGATAACATCATGTCACAAATTTGCAACAACAAATCTACATGATCACAGAACCAACGCTTGTATATCTAATCAGAGAAATAAGTCACGTGTGTGGTCTGTGCAGCTTACATGAGTGTGTTCTTCTTTTGTTTGCAATTGTTTAAATCTGCAATGTTGGTTCTTGAATAAACTTCACTTAATCAGGCTTTTGAAAATCCTGTACAGTCAACAGGTCATAACAATTCAATATGGAATAAAAGAAAAAGCAGCGGCTGCAGCAGGATATAACAATATGAATTGGAAACAAATAGGTATATTTAGCTCTTGCGAGAAGAAACGTACTAAACGCAAACATGTTGCACATAGCTTACAAGGAGATCCATCGCTGGATCTCCTTGTAAGGTATGTGCAATGTGTTTGTGTTTAGTACGTTTCTTCTCGCAGGAGCTAAATATACCTATTTGTTTCCAATTCATAACAATTCAAGCTCGGCAATCTCTCAGCACCAGCTAAATTGTGCCCATAAAATTAACAAGGCAAGGTGTTTTGAATTTAATAAACAATAAATGATTGCTCAAATATTCAGAGACTTAAGCAACTGAATGTTTGTAACCAATCTTGTACAGACAGAAAAAGTTTACTGTAAATTTGCAATCACCGTAGGGATAACAAATGCCCCACATTCAAACAGTACCAGGAGTACGGCAAGGATGCCTTTTGTCACCACTGTTATTTTTGCTGACTATAAAAAGTTTTATGAAGACAATAATAACTACAGACAAAAATGGAATTCAAGGGACCCTAACAAAGAGACTTGATGATCATACTTTGCAGATGACACCGCACTCCTGTCACACACACGTGATCCAGTGCAGGACAAACTAATCCCGCGTGATGAGAGGTCACAACAATTAGGTCTACAAATTTATTGAGGAAAGATACAGATAACGAGATTAAATCAAGCAAATAACCTGCTGTCCCTTGGTGAGACCTCACTTCCAGAGATGGAATCATACACCTATTTGGGAAGCAATGTGGACAACAATGGGGTCCCCCGATAGAAAATATTAAAATAGGAATACAACAGGCAAGAGAAGCTGTCATAACACTAGGACATCTGTGGAAGTCATAGAAAGTTGAACAACAGGCAAGAGAAGCTGTCATAACACTAGGACATCTGTGGAAGTCACAGGAAGTTGAACAACAGGCAAGAGAAGCTGTCATAGCACTAGGACATCTGTGGAAGTCACAGGAAGTTGAATAACAGGCAAGAGAAGCTGTCATAACACTAGGACATCTGTGGAAGTCACAGGAAGTTGAACAACAGGCAAGAGAAGCTGTCATAAGCACTAGGACATCTGTGGAAGTCAAATGAAGTTGAATAACAGGCAAGAGAAGCTGTCATAAGCACTAGGACAATCTGTGGAAGTCCATAGAAAGTTGAATAACAGGCAAGAGAAGCTGTCATAACACTAGGACATCTGTGGGAAGTCATAGAAAGTTGAATAACAGCAAGAGAAGCTGTCATAAGCACTAGGACATCTGTGGAAGTCATAGAAAGGTGAACAACAGGCAAGAGAAGCTGTCATAGCACTAGGACATCTGTGGAAGTCATAGAAAGTTGAATAACAGGCAAGAGAAGCTGCTGTCATAAAAGCACTAGGAACATCCTGTGGAAAGTCACAGGAAAGTTTTGGGGAAACTACAGGCAAGAGAGCTGTCATAAGCACTAGGACATCTGTGGAAGTCACAGGAAGTTGAACAACAGGCAAGAGAAGCTGTCATAACACTAGGACATCTGTGGAAGTCATAGAAAGTTGAACAACAGGCAAGAGAAGCTGTCATAACACTAGGACATCTGTGGAAGTCATAGAAAGTTGAACAACAGGCAAGAGAAGCTGTCATAACACTAGGACATCTGTGGAAGTCACAGGAAGTTGAATAACAGGCAAGAGAAGCTGTCATAACACTAGGACATCTGTGGAAGTCATAGAAAGTTGAACAACAGGCAAGAGAAGCTGTCATAGCACTAGGACATCTGTGGAAGTCATAGAAAGTTGAACAACAGGCAAGAGAAGCTGTCATAACACTAGGACATCTGTGGAAGTCACAGGGAAATTGATAACAGGCAAAAGAAGCTGTCATAACACTAGGACATCTGTGGAAGTCACAGGAAGTTGAATAAACAGGCAAGAAAGCTGTCATAACACTAGGACATCTGTGGAAGTCACAGGAATTGAATAAAGCAAGAGAAGCTGTCATAAAAACTAGGACATCTGTGGAAGTCACAGGAAGTTGAACAACAGGCAAGAGAAGCTGTAAAAACACTAGGACATCTGTGGAAGTCATAGAAAGTTGAACAACAGGCAAGAGAAGCTTTCATAACACTAGGACATCTGTGGAAGTCATAGAAAGTTGAACAACAGGCAAGAGAAGCTGTCATAACACTAGGACATCTGTGGAAGTCACAGGAAGTTGAACAACAGGCAAGAGAAGCTGTCATAACACTAGGACATCTGTGGAAGTCATAGAAAGTTGAAAAAACAGGCAAGAGAAGCTGTCATAACACTAGGACATCTGTGGAAGTCACAGGAAGTTGAACAACAGGCAAGAGAAGCTGTCATAACACTAGGACATCTGTGGAAGTCATAGAAAGTTGAACAACAGGCAAGAGAAGCTTTCATAACACTAGGACATCTGTGGAAGTCATAGAAAGTTGAACAACAGGCAAGAGAAGCTGTCATAGCACTAGGACATCTGTGGAAGTCATAGAAAGTTGAACAACAGGCAAGAGAAGCTGTCATAGCACTAGGACATCTGTGGAAGTCACAGGAAGTTGAACAACAGGCAAGAGAAGCTGTCATAACACTAGGACATCTGTGGAAGTCACAGGAAGTTGAGCTTAGCACCGAACTTAGAATTTTTAACGCCAATGTTAAATCAGTATGGGCCAGAAACACGGAGAACAACTACATGAATTACTAATAAATTACAGAAATTCATTACTTGGTGCCTGCTGAGAACAGCAGGAATACAGTGGTATGACAGAATCACCAATGTAGAGCTCATGGAGAGTACTTAGTGTGTGAGGCTTCAGTGATCTGGAGAATGTTTGGTACATCGCTTTGTGTGTGAGACATCAGTGACCTGGCATGAAAAGTCACTATTATTGTGGATACGCAAGTAAATAAACTGATGACAGTTGTCATATGAAATGAAGAATCTGTATCATGTCACTCAAGACATTCCCACAAGTCCTCTGTCTCCATCCTCATTACCCAATGAAGAGTCCCCGTGCCGTTTGTACCAGTGACAGCCTGACTGAACACTGCCTGCATTCTCCTCTACGAGTTGATGTCCTTCAGACCCTCCTCACACACACCCACTACAAATTTGATTAGGGTTTTTATATCAGCCATACACTTGACAAACAATGTACATATTTGGCAGAATTAAAATACCTCAAGCTGACATACATATACCGGAATAACAATGTGGGTTCGTACAAATATATTTGCTACAACAGATGGGTAGCATTGTGATGTTCTGTTGTGATAATTTGGTGTGTCCAGTGTGTGCCGCGTGGTTACACACCCGCTTCACACGCGTGATCCGGGACTGTTTCCGGATCCGGTCAGGGATATGCACTACTGACGAGCTCAAATGAGGGCGAAACTCGAGTATAGTGCTTCCATATTGACGTGGATAGGCCTTAGGTTCATAACAGAATGCGATCGGCGTTGCCAGTAGTGGGTTGTGCTCAATATTTAAATTTCAAATCGCAATTTTATTAATCGACAATCATCTCTTTAGCCAGAACTTGTAACCCAGGTAATTGTATTAATCTATCCTCTTTTCCCTAGCATCTTTTTTCAAATGGACATGCACATGTCGCAACAGTCAGGATGACGAAAGTCTTAAGTATTTCTACTTTTGTGACTTTGTTGGAAGAAGATCTTTGCGTTTGTAATGCAGTCTGTTTGAAATATGGAAGTTGTTGTTTCTCTTTGGTATGTTTGTACTGGACATTATAGTTTGGCATACACAGGGTGGTAACAAAGTGTAGAGGCTTCTCTCTGTGAACAAACATCTTCTCCTCTCTTATGTCTGCGAGAAACAAGAGCTTGTACTACTTCTCTTTCTACACTTTCATACTCATACTGCAATAATACCTCTACAATTATAATTTTCAACGAAGTGGTATTTCAATTTTCATCAATGTCACTCATGTCCAAACATTTAATGCATAGCAATTACTGACTTTTTAACAGAAACAAATATCAGTACATATTAGAACAAGAATTACCATGGTGAAGTTAGCATTTTGCAAGATGGAAAACATACTGACCAATAATTTAAAAAAAGCTATCAATTGAAATGAGAAAAAGAGTGTTGAAATGCTACATAGAGCTTGTACTTTTGTATGGATGTGAAGCGCGGACAATGAGCAGACAGGGTGAAAAACATCTGATGGCTGTGGAAATGTGGTTTCTGAGGAAAATGCAAAGAATACCATGGACAGACAGAAAAACCAATGACCAAGTCCTACAAGAAACAAAAGAAAATTGTACACTGATTAGAGAAATTAGACGTTGATGGTCAACATTTTGTGGTCACTTTATGAGAAGAAATAAATTGGAGAACTTGGTGATAACTGGCAAGATCGAAGAGAAGAGAACAAGGTAAGGCAGAGAAATAAATACCTGGATGGCTTGGCCGCGTGGCATGGTCGAGACAAGAACACTATCCACGACTCTGGTAATCGCGTGAGTTGGCGAAACATGACCTCCCAACCTTATCAGCATGGCACATGATGATAAAGGCAATAATAATAATGATAATAAACCATGAATTAATTAGATATTAATGCAGTGTACATTCGACTCAATTTTAAGCAAATGGCCAAAGTCGAAAAACAATAAAAAGTAAATAATTACACTGTTAAAAGATCGAGAGAAAAAAAAACATGTTTTGTTCTGCTCAGTCTCTTCTTGACCTTCTTGATTGTATTTGATTTCAAGTTGCTAATACAAGATGGTTTGAGAATGTTTCAATGTTTTGTTCTGCTCAGTCTCTTCTTGACCTTCTTGATTGTATTTGATTTCAAGTTGCTAATACAAGATGGTTTGAGAATGTTTCAATGTTTTGTTCTGCTCAGTCTCTTCTTGACCTTCTTGATTGTATTTGATTTCAAGTTGCTAATACAAGATGGTTTGAGAATGTTTCAATGTTTTGTTCTGCTCAGTCTCTTCTTGACTGTATTTGATTTCAAGTTGCTAATACAAGATGGTTTGAGAATGTTTCAATGTTTTGTTCTGCTCAGTCTCTTCTTGACCTTCTTGATTGTATTTGATTTCAAGTTGCTAATACAAGATGGTTTGAGAATGTTTCAATGTTTTGTTCTGCTCAGTCTCTTCTTGACCTTCTTGATTGTATTTGATTTCAAGTTGCTAATACAAGATGGTTTGAGAATGTTTCAATGTTTTGTTCTGCTCAGTCTCTTCTTGACCTTCTTGATTGTATTTGATTTCAAGTTCCTAATACAAGATGGTTTGAGAATGTTTCAATGTTTTGAAGGACTACACTCAACATGACCATGCACCAGCATTTATGATTTTCATCAACAAAGTGTGAAGTTACACTGAGTATAACATGTTGTAATATTATACAAAATAGCATTTGGGTAAACTGTGAATAATTTATGAAAACAACAAGAAAATAAATTAATTCTTCTTCTTCTTCTTTTGCGTTCATCCAAAGAGTTTTTTCGGACGTAATTGCGTTGTGCCTGTTTACAGCAGAGCTGCGTTCTTGCACCGTTAGGCAGACACATGCAACTTCTGCGGGCATTTGTTGACCGGGTTAACCTTCCCGGGTAAATTAATTTAATTACTGAAGACTTGCAAGAACATTGCAAGTGACTATCAACAGGACATGATTGTTCAAACTGTTGTGCTCAGTGTGTAATATGTCTAGACTATTGGTGCTAACATTTATCAACGAGTGTCAATGATTTTATTGATGTCACAGAACATACTGAACAAACATCTAATTCATAAGAATGTTCAAATATTCCAAGTTGGCAATTCCAATGAGGCTGTTGAAATTTAGGTTGACAAAATTCTTCTTTTTAGTACACAAGCATTGTAAAGGACATGAGGGAACAGGCATACATCTTAAAGACTGGGTACATAACCTGTAATATGATGAAGAATGTAATATGGAACTGCGACACAGAAACTTATTTGTTCTTTCATTAAAATAACATTAGAGTGATTGCCACATTTCTAAAATCAGAAAAGTGCCAAATTTATAGGAGAGACACAAAAGAGAGACAAAGTTAGACATATTATAAGTACAAGGACAAATACGGAGGTATGCATTAGCGACAGCCTACGACAGGTAACACAGACCTAACATTACACAAAGTAGTTGACTATGTGCGTGTGTTCTGCACGGGCCGTTTGGTGCGCATGACCCATGTAGTGTGAAGAACAGAAGGAAGAGAGTTTTGGGCAGTTAGAAAATGGCGAGTGATAGAATCGAGTGTCAGAGCTAGTTTGCAGTTAAAGTGTTAGGCAGCAGGCAGCGCGTGAGGTGTCATCCTGGATAATAGCAGAGCCATTGGAAGTGTTTGAGATAGCACCATATTTTAGCTTAGCGAGCAATCCTGTGTGTCTTAGTGCTACATCACGTCAATTATCTATGGAGTGTAAGTCTGTAAGAATGCTTGTCGACGGGAGGCCATGTGTATGGATGACCGTGGGACAAACAAACATCCGTTTGTACTGAGAGAGGTTTCAGTCAGACGTGTTTGTTAGGCATTATATCTCCTGCTTATAGGTTTTTGTTGTTAGCAAATGGGAGGCCAAGCCCTGGGGATTTTGATTCATATACATATACAATATGTATGTATACTGTCTAGGCCGGTCTCCGTGGCCAAAGGCTTGCAAACGCGGTTCGTGAGCTGCTTACCAAACGCTCGAAACTCACCCGCGACCGATTTGTGCAGTAGACCGTGTCGCTTTGTGTTATAACGTGTTGGTATGGGAGCCAGTCGTTCAGAAAGCAATGGCAAACTACTGAATGTAAAATTTGCCTAGTACATCAAAAGCAGCTGAAAAATGCTGGTGTTGACTGCAACGTCCTGCAAGGGATATGAAACATGTTTTTTTAAATGTATAGAAAGGATGATTTCATTTTATTTCTGTTGTAATGATTCACATAACATATCTTACTGTTGATGTCTGTTGTAATGATTCACATAACATATGTTACTGTTGATGTCTGTTGTAATGATTCACATAACATATGTTACTGTTGATGTCTGTTGTAATGATTCATATAACATATGTTACTGTTGATGTCTGTTGTAATGATTCATATAACATATGTTACTGTTGATGTCTGTTGTAATGATTCATATAACATATGTTACTGTTGATGTCTGTTGTAATGATTCATATAACATATGTTACTGTTGATGTCTGTTGTAATGATTCATATAACATATGTTACTGTTGATGTCTGTTGTAATGATTCATATAACATATGTTACTGTTGATGTCTGTTGTAATGATTCATATAACATATGTTACTGTTGATGTCTGTTGTAATGATTCATATAACATATGTTACTGTTGATGTCTGTTGTAATGATTCATATAACATATGTTACTGTTGATGTCTGTTGTAATGATTCACATAACATATGTTACTCTTGATGTCTGTTGTAATGATTCATAGAAACATATCCTAATTATAATTGTCTGTTGCAATAATTCACATGTTCTTATTGTAATTGTCTGTTGTAATGATTCATATCACGCAGAAACATTCAGACTTAACAAAGCCACATCTATATATAAATTACCATATCAGCATACAACGATAAGCTATTCCCACAAATGTATTTTTTTTTTAAAACCACGTAAAAATCAAAGTGACGTTAAATCCCCCACATTTATGTACAATGTAGACACTTGAAGTGAAATTAAATCCCCCACGTTTATGTACATTTTAGACACTTGAAGTGACGTGAAATCCCCCACGTTTACGTACAATGTAGACACTTGAATTGATGTTAAATCCCCCACGTTTATCTACAATGTAGATACTTGAAGCTACACTTCACTGATTCAGTGCAAAAGGATAATATATTGCCAAATGTGACCTCACATTGGACAGAAGGATGATATATCATGATACTAGGGCCATATATCATGATACTAGGGCCATGGTGTTATTTGTTTTGTTTCGTGGAATTTTCTGATCAATGCTCAGGGAAAGGAACTGTAAATTACAATACTTGTTCATGTGATTTTGTAGCATTTGAATGTGGTGGAAACCTACCCGTTACCTTGGCACTGAATCAGTTAACACAACAAAACAAGAAAGGTGCCAGGGTCAAGACTGGGTGTGGTCACAACTTTTCAGCCTGTGTTTAGCAGTGTCGTGGTCAACGTGCAGGCATCCATTGGATCCTTTCTCCTGTACAGCAGAATTTAAGAAAGAAAAACTCATAATTTTCTTGAGACTGACCAGACCCCCTGGTCTGGATTTGTTTTCCAGGTAGCGAGCCCAGATGTAAGCAATTCCACCAGCCAGGTTCATGCTGATCCCAGTGTAGGTTGCCAGGTTGTGGGACACACCCCCAAAAGTAAACAGCCCCAGCAGTGTTTGAACCAGAGCCTTCAGTCCACCAACAACACTGGTGGTCAATGCACTGGTCAAGCTTGTACACAAGAACAAGGAATAATTCAACAACATTCCAACACTAATAGCTGATCCAAATAACAGGAAGAAGTTGAGCTTCCCCCAGTAGGGGAAAGTACTGAGAGTGGCAATCTCTCCGTTCAGCGTGGCAGCTACGAGAAGCAAAGGCAGTGTGTTGAAGCTGTTCAGTTGCAGTATGTGGGTCACCGGCAAGTGGTGCTCTGAGAACCTCTGTACCAGCAGAAGGTAGATCGCCTGGGTGAAGTTGCTTCCTATTCCACACACATATGCTGTCAGGTTGAAGCCCAGGTCCCCATAGCCTGCGTAGAGAAAGTTCACAACCAAAATGAAACAAAGCATGCGCGTTAGATTCTGCAGTTGAGACAATAAGTATAAGGTCACATAATGCATCTTACAGAGATGCCCAGATAGAAATGGCAACATTAATACCCCTGGTAAATGGCAACATTAATACCCCTGGTAAATGACAACATTAATACCCCTGGTAAATGACAACATTAATACCCCTGGTAAATGACAACATTAATACCCCTGGTAAATGACAACATTAATACCCCTGGTAAATGGCAACATTAATACCCCTGGTAAATGGCAACATTAATACCCCTGGTAAATGACAACATTAATACCCCTGGTAAATGACAACATTAATACCCCTGGTAAATGACAACATTAATACCCCTGGTAAATGACAACATTAATACCGCTGGTAAATGACAACATTAATACCCCTGGTAAATGACAACATTAATACCCCTGGTAAATGACAACATTAATACCCCTGGTAAATGACAACATTAATACCCCTGGTAAATGACAACATTAATACCGCTGGTAAATGACAACATTAATACCCCTGGTAAATGACAACATTAATACCCCTGGTAAATGGCAACATTAATACCCCTGGTAAATGACAACATTAATACCCCTGGTAAATGACAACATTAATACCCCTGGTAAATGACAACATTAATACCCCTGGTAAATGACAACATTAATACCCCTGGTAAATGACAACATTAATACCCCTGGTAAATGACAACATTAATACCCCTGGTAAATGGCAACATTAATACCGCTGGTAAATGACAACATTAATACCACTGGTAAATGGCAACATTAATACCGCTGGTAAATGACAACATTAATACCGCTGGTAAATGACATCATTAATACCCCTGGTGAATGACAACATTAATACCCCTGGTAAATGACAACATTAATACCCCTGGTAAATGACAACATTAATACCCCTGGTAAATGACAACATTAATACCGCTTGTAAATGACACCATTAATACCACTTGTAAGTGAATAGACAATATATTGAACCAAATAAACAATATTTATATAAAAACTTAACAAATGCAAGAACAAATTGATTAAATCACACCATACATTTATGCGTGGAGTAACTAGCATTGCTCAATAGGGCAAAGGTCAAAAGCATATCATGGATGTTCTGCCCAGGGCAAGCAGGGCAATGAACATGTTGACTGGGTGGGGGTGAGTCAAAAAGAAAAGGGTGTGTGTGTGAGAGAGAGAGAGATTTCCCAGGTGTCCTTCCCAAGCCAGTAACCCCAAAACTCTTTGGGAAGCAGATTACGACTGTCCAAGTGGTACTGTAGCCTGCATGCCACTATCTTCTGGAGTACTTTGCCAAAGGTGTTTTACAAGGTTATGATTCTGTCTTCCTTACCTGGCTTTGGGAGTGGGACTAGGTAGCTGTGCAACCAATCCCGGGGTATTTCTGCCATTTTCATGCTTAGGTTGAAACAAAGAGCCATTTCCTCCAAGCCCCCATCATTCATGTTCTTTATATGGGTGTACCTAACTCCATCAGGGCCTGGTGATGTGTCTTTAGCTCTCTTCAGCACACGTCTAACATCGTCTATATTGACCTGTGACAAGGCTGCTCTGACTGTATCCCTAATAGCCCTGTCCTGCTGGTCCGTCTGTTTTAGAAATCGTGCAAGAAAAACCTCCCCTCTGTCCTTGTCAGTTGTCATGGGTCGGTTGTTATCATCATAAACTGTACCATGTGTACCGGACATCGCCTGTCTGTTCATCTGCCAGTGCAGCCTCTAGAAACCAACTTCATTTATAAACTGTTCCCACTTCATCTTTTCTGCCTCTGCTGCTTGGAATTTAAAATCCAGCACCTTTACTTTTTTATTCCTTTCAGCCTCCTCCAATTGTGTGTCAACTGAACTGGTTGCTCTCCGCACCCTCTGCCAATTTCTTATGGCCACCCTCTTTTCCCTCCATGCATTCTCCACCTCTGGTATCCACCATGGTGGTTAGGTAAAGATTCTTCTTCATGGTTTAGACCGTCCCTGTGATTTAGGTCAAGAATGGTTGCCATCATAATTAAATGCCCTGCAGACTCTAATAGCCTTGGCTGTGCTGGACTTAGGTATCAGTACAGAACAGGAGAAGTGGTAGCTTCCACGGTCCTCAAAGACACTCCAGTTTATGTCTGATGCTGCCTCTTGGGATACAAGTGCCAGGTCAATGGTCGTGTCAGGGTCTCCCAGTCTCATTGCTAGCCTAGTTGGTCTCCTGTCATTTATACAGACCATATCCGCCTCAAGCAAGGCTTCAGCATGAGCAGAATCCTGTCTGTTCTCGCCTGACCTGCCCCACCCTTTGGCGCGCTCATTAAAGTCACCACATATCAGATACCTGGTACCAGGGGTATCCACTGAACCTTTCAACCAGTCCCAACTCTCTCTGCTTACGCAAACGCCCCACTTATATATATTTATTAGGTTCCAGCTGTATCCTCCAATTTTAATCTGCATTCCCTACACCTCTTTGCTTCCTTGATCCCATCCACTCATATCCAGTATTGTGTGCAGTTAGCCATCCTTGACCACCAGAACCTGCCCATGTCTTCCCTGCCCAGCTGAGTTAATGTAACATGTACAGCCAGGGCACTCCAAAGAGTTTGTCTTCAGTTCTTGCAACATAAGGGCATCAAAATCGTAGACCAATGTTTCCAATATTGGTCCTCTCTGCTTTGCACAATAGCAGTTCCAATATCCAACCTGTACATTTTTGAGTCCCATATGATCTGTTTTCCTCCTATCCCTTCTGGCTCCAGATCTCTTCTTTCTTTTCCTTCCCCTCTCTCTTCTCCTCCATTTCATTTTCTCCCCGCTGGCCGTTGTAAAAGGTAGGAACTAACCAGTCACCCTAGTAGAGCCTGTCTGCTAGGGAAGGGGCAGGGGATGCCCCTCAGGAGTCCATATGCTTTGCGCCGCACCGCCCCGCCCACATATTAGACATTGATGGAGTAACTAATAACTACTACCTGGAAAAGGCTAATGAAAGTAGATTATACACAACTAAAAGAGGCAGAGACAGACTGAGAGAAATGATGCTGGATGGGCTGAAACAGCAGCATGAAGGAATATCATTAGCAGAGTTGATCCAGAATAAGAATTGAGATCTGTGGAGAGATATGAGCATCTACGCCAGTTGGTAGGGCACTTGAGGATGATGAATAAAACATAACAATGGTAAACAATAACAGAAGCTGTCCTTACCAGCAATGACGCAGCCGATAGTCAGCATGGTAACAGATGCTACTGTGAACTTGTTTGGTAGGTCCTTCTTCAGGATGACCAGTGAGAACAACAGAGTGAAGAGCGGTACACAGCGTTTCAACACCCCATACATGGCAATGTTCATGTGAGACAAGGCAGTCAGGGCCAGTACTGAGTTCATGCCATAGAATGTGGCCGGAGCCAGGAAGGACAGGCCCCGTTTGATGGTGTAAACAGGCAGGTCAATGAACCCAAATATAGACATCAGCTCCAACGTACAAATTGTGAACAACATCTGGGCAACCATGATGAAGATGGGAAAGTCAAATTCCATGGTGTCCATCAGTGACTTGGTGACAAACGCTGATGACAGGGAGCACGTGCCGTAGAACAAGGCTGCAAATACTCCCTTGACAGCCGTTTGGACACTTCGGACTTCCTCCGTGTCAATCTCCAGAAGCACCTGCTTGTCCTCCATGGCAGCTGGCGAATGTGATGTCTTTTCGATGGAAGCCACTGGTCATGTGGCGCCGGCCTTGTTTACTACAGCAGCAGTCATGACATCAAGTGTCACTTCCACCAGCCCTGCGTACACCAGTAAATCACAGCAGTTAGTAACTTTGAAACATCACAACATATCAATATTATCACATTATATGTATTACTCTTCACAAGATGTAGGCAGAAGTTAGTCGTTAGTCATTAGTCACGGTTCCAACATCACGGCAAAGGGTCGTCCCCATTATGCTCCGTTCCCGTGCTAGTGAATATCACATAAAATGTTCCCCACTCCCCCATGTGAAAAGTGGAAAAGACAGGAGTCTTGCAAACAACGGCCTGCTCAGACACACTGTGCATAATGCCGCCGTCAGAATGTCACCACAAAAGTCCTTTACGAAACATTCAGTTCATCCTTGATGGAATTGGCAGTCACTTTCCCAACCAGATGTTCACCTACAAAGTCTCGATGTTTCTAGATGATGATGTTCCATTTCTAGATGTTTTCTAGCCAGCCACGCCATTTTCCTCTGAAATGCAGTTCACACAACAACAAAACCTCGGACAGATGTAAAAGAAAAAAAAACATTCCACTGTACATAATGCTGTCGCCAGAATGCCAACACAAAAGTTCTCTACGAAACATACAGTTCATCCTTGATGGAAGCGGCAGTCACTCTCCCAACCAGATGTTCACCTACAAAGTGTGGGTATCTTCGAATGTTAATTTATTGTTAGACAGCATCGTTCAAATATCACAACCTATCAATATTACTACATTACATGTACTGACAAGAATGTAAGGTTTTAGATTAGAAGTTTAGATTGGAAAGTCCTAACAGAGAACTCATTGTGTGGGCGTCATCAAAAGTGGGAAAAGTGTCCCAGTGACATGAAATGGAATATTGCTTGCATAGCAAATCCATTATGTGGAAAGTCCAAACCGAAAGCTCACTGTGTGGATGTCATCTGTAGACTGCATTCTTCTGGTTTCTGGAGGAACTGCCTATGGTGAACCCAATATACGCAAGTGAGGCTAGGCAACTATGTGCAGGACGTGATGATTCCTTGGGTGAGCCCAGTACCAGAGTGCTGTGTGTTGGCTCTGCAATTATGGAAGTCTCCTTGGATGGTGGAGAATGCCCATGGTCTGTCCCTGCCTTCCCTTGAGTGCTGACCGGGATGTCTTCGGCTGTTCTAAAAGGGCCAGCTGGGATGGGAATAACACCACAACAATGAGAGTCAAACGTCCTATGAAACACCCGGGAAGGTAACCCAGCCAACAAATGCCTGAAGAAGTCGGATGTGTCGGCCAAAAGGTTCAGATATTGCATCTCTGCTGTAAACAGGTACAGCGCAATTACGCCTAAAACAACATTCCGGATGAACAGAGAAGAAGAAGAAAAGAAGAAGAAGAAGAAGAAGAAGAAGAAGAAGAAGAAGAAGAAGAAGAAGAAGAAGAAGAAGAAGAAGAAGAAGAAGAAGAAGTATAGGTTTTCTCTTCTAGTGATATTTTACTGTTGCAAATTAATGGTGAATTATTGCCATGTTTTTAAAACAATAGATTCATATTATGAATTATGGTAAAAGTTAGTTGCATATCTTTTCACATTATGTTGCTATCAACCCCAGCATTTATTGGCCGTTTGCGATTTTCTAGGCAAATTTATTTTTAATAGTTTGAAGTTATCGTGAAAGAGGGAATAATTATAATTTATAATCAGAGGAAAAAAAAGCTCAGTAGAAATTAACCCAACTGGACATATGGGTCCAGGTGTTGGCCTGCTAGCCTCTAGGGCTGAATTCATCATCATCATCATCATCATCATCATCATCATCATCATCATCATCATCATCATCATCATTATCATCATCATCATCATCATCACCTTCTTCCACTTCTGCCATCAAGCGTCGTGGGGAGGAATAATTTGTGCTCCAGTGCCCGATGGGCTGCACTAGATAGTGTCATTCCATGTGATTGTACAATGTCTTTGATGTCGTCAATCCATTTTCTTCTTGGACGTCCTCTTGGTCTCGTCGCAAGATGATCTTTGATGTAATGCCAGTGATGGTAGCTGATGGTGTTGCATTCTAACGACATGGCGAAACCACTTGATCTTCTGTCTTTCAATAAATGTGGCACAAGGTGTTGATCCCACTGTCTGTCTGATAACAGCATTTCTTACTCTGTCTCGGATTGTTAAGTTGGCAGCTCTCCTTACGCATCTCATCTAGCAGGTGTTGATTTTGCAAACATGTGATTTGGGTAAAGTCCAAGTTGAATTAGTTATACAGTCCTATAAACTTGATGTAAGCATAATATTATTATTACATACAGAAAGACAGAAGTCATGGTGATAATGATATCAAAGAAACAAATTGTGCCTAAGTGTACAATTAAAGCAAATGACATTATTTGGGGGCAAGTGCAGAAATTCAGATATCTAGGCACATGAATAACATTGGATGGAAGATGCATCACTGAGATAAAGAGCAGAATAGGACAAGCAAAACCTGCATTCTATCAAATGAAGAACATTTTTTTAAAAATAAGACACCGTCCTTGAAAGTCAGAAAAGAGTTCTTGCATGTTACATAGAACCAGTTTTAACATACGGCTGCGAATCCTGGACAATTAGCGAAAAAAATGGTTTTATAGAAGAATGCTGAAAATTAATTGGACAGCCAAAAAGAGCAATGAGGACGTCTTAAGGGAAGCTGAGACGCAAAGACAACTTATCAAAAACATCAGAAAGAGGCAGTCGTCATTTTTTAGCCATGTTATGAGAAGACAAAAACTGGAACATGTTGTAAAAACAGGAAAGATTTGTGGAAAGAGATATAGAGGACGATATAGTGAGAAGATTCTTGACAGTTTTGTGTCATGGCACGGAAGGGAATCAACACACAAATTGATCCATGACTTTGGAGATCGCAAATTGTGGATAGACATGCCAGCCAGCAAGGCACTGGATGATGATAAGGAGGAATGTACCCACTAGTGCAGATGTCATTTAGAAATTGTATCAATATTTTGATTCCAAAATCACCTAGCACCTCAATTTCCTCTAATGTAATGTCTGGACCGGGTGCCTTTCCTTTCTTCATGCAATGTAGTGCATTTTCAACTTCCTCTGCAAGAAGTATTGTTAGACCCTCAGCATTGTTTTGAATATTTACATAATTATGAACACTTTCTTGTTCCTTGTGCAATCTCCTTTAATTTGATATATAATACAATATATCTGCTACAATTTTAACCATTGATACATCATTATTGTGACACCCCCTCCCCCCACTTCCCATTTTCTGCCATTAATTTCTGTTTGGTCCAAACCCAGTGTTTTGTTTGGCAGTGAATCAGTTAACTGACGTAGCACACACTTGATAACAAACAATTATGCCAACTTCCCTTTTGTAAGCAACTATGGGGGTCTCGTATAGTATTACGAATTTGAGATGATGTGGTGGGGGAGTTACGATAATACCGACGAAATAGCTACCATACACTGCAATCATGTTAAAATGCTACATGACATTGTCATCATGACAGTCATTGATTGAGTCAATTAACTGATAACTGAACTTTGCCAACTTAACTAACAACTTTTTGGTACTTCAATTTTAATTCACCGCAAACAAAGAAAAATCCCTTCGAGCCTCATTTGCATCGGTCCGACAATCGTTTTCCGGTTAAGTGTTTGGTGGACTGCTGGACCGATCGATGGATGTTTTTTTTAAGTTTTGGGCCCTAAGGGCCCTCACTGTCGTCGACATCCATCAATCGGTCCAGCAGTCCACCAAACACTTAACCGGAAAACGATTGTCGGACCGATGCAAATGAGGCTCGAAGGGATTCTTCTTTGTTGCGGTGAATTAAAATTGAAGTACCAACTTTTTAGTTAAGTTGCCAAAATTCAGTTATCAGTTAACTCAAATAACTGTCGTGTATGATGATGTAGCATTAACATGATTGCAGTGTATGCTAACTATTTTGTCGCTATTGTTTTATTGACATTGTTTTACTAACATGTATTAATTATTTATTAATATTTTTTTTTTAAAGTTAACACTGTGTCAGTACTCTCAGTGGGGGTGTCTGAGCATGAAATGAATCAACAATCGTTGACGTTAACATACCTGAACCTGCCTGGTTTGCTTAGACGTACGCATCATACGAATGTTCCAGCGCGCTATAACTTGAGATAGTGACACTCCCAGTCCTACACAATAAGGAAACTCGAGATGTACAAACAAAGGAGCTGGCTGCCGGCCAAACACGAACAAGGAAACCAGCTTGTCTACAATACGTCTGCCATCTTGGTCTCCAGCAAACGTCACCGGCTTCTCTCACAGTAACCTCCCTTGCCATGGCCCTGCCCCTGGCTGTTGAGTGGCTGACTTAACTCTCTTACTCCCTCCAGACTGGGCAGGCCCTGGCTGTTGAGTGGCTGACTTAACTCTCTTACTCCCTCCAGACTGGGCAGGCCCTGGCTGTTGAGTGGCTGACTTAACTCTCTTACTCCCTCCAGACTGGGCAGTCCCTGGCTGTTGAGTGGCTGACTTAACTCTCTTACTCCCTCCAGACTGGGCAGTCCCTGGCTGTTGAGTGGCTGACTTAACTCTCTTACTCCCTCCAGACTGGGCAGTCCCTGGCTGTTGAGTGGCTAACTTAACTCTCTTACTCCCTCCAGACTGGGCAGTCCCTGGCTGTTGAGTGGCTGACTTAACTCTCTTACTCCCTCCAGACTGGGCAGTCCCTGGCTGTTGAGTGGCTGACTTAACTCTCTTACTCCCTCCAGACTGGGCAGGCCCTGGCTGTTGAGTGGCTGACTTAACTCTCTTACTCCCTCCAGACTGGGCAGGCCCTGGCTGTTGAGTGGCTGACTTAACTCTCTTACTCCCTCCAGACTGGGCAGTCCCTGGCTGTTGAGTGGCTGACTTAACTCTCTTACTCCCTCCAGACTGGGCAGGCCCTGGCTGTTGAGTGGCTGACTTAACTCTCTTACTCCCTCCAGACTGGGCAGTCCCTGGCTGTTGAGTGGCTGACTTAACTCTCTTACTCCCTCCAGACTGGGCAGGCCCTGGCTGTTGAGTGGCTGACTTAACTCTCTTACTCCCTCCAGACTGGGCAGTCCCTGGCTGTTGAGTGGCTGACTTAACTCTGTTACTCCCTCCAGACTAGGCAGTCCACGCTCCTGCCCCTGGCTGTTGGGTGGCTGGCTTAACTCTCTTACTCCCTCCAGACTGCTCATTCGGACTTGCGGAGCGCTATCAAGAACAAGTTACCTGAACTGTTCAAGAAGCCTGATACCGGGGAGGAAATGGCACTTGGCAAGGCCAACACCAAGAAACACCAGACTCACAAGATGTGCAGCGTGAGAGCCGCTAAAGCCGTACAGAAGGCGAGTGAAGAGAACCTGCCTTCGAGCTGCAGCAAAGAAGCTGAAACTACAGACACCTCAATGGAAGCTACCACGAGGAAGATCGACGACAACCCACCACAGACAAAAGCCAAGACAGCTGAGAAGAAGGAGGAGAAAGACACCAGAGTCGGAAACACCGACTCAAAGACAGTCAAATTGGTTGTCAAACGTATTCAAGTGGAGCTGTCAGACGAACAAATCCTGAAGCAGCTACAAGAAAAAATCTCCATATTCGAATCCTGAGGGCGGAGTGGATCCTGACGTACTCCAAGATCCCTACTACGCTGGCGGTGGTGACGACTGAGGGCAGCGAGATACCAAGCCAAGTATCGATAAACCAGAAAGTACAACAACCTGAAAGATTCATACCAAGAATCACTCAATGTTCAAGATGCCAGAGGGCCGGCCACAGCAGAGCAATATGTTGCAGTAAGAGAAAGTGCGCCAACCACCTGGGCAAGCATGGAGCAGGATACTTGGGCTGTCCGTACCTTTAAAGACACAGAGACGTCTTAAAGATCGCCATTACCACAAAAACACCATAAGGAAGCAAGAAGGAGGTGTGAGACAGCCACGTTTATATCACAAGCTGAAAGAGACCAACTGCAAAACCAGACAGACGAGCTGAAGAAGCCAGTCAAGGCACTGCTGACCCCAACCAGCGGCAGTGAAAAAACGGCTGGCTGAAATAAAGGAGATCCAGCAAAACATCAAACAAGAGGTGGAGCACATGGTGCAGACGACAAGGAAGAATGAAGAGATTCTATGAGACATCAAGGCGGAGAGAGAAATGCTAAAAACTGAAAGGGAGCCAACCCAAATCAAACCAGCAGAATAAACGGAAAAGAACACAGAGAAGCCGCAAGATGAAACTAAAAGAAAAAGAAAAAACATCGAACAGCCTCTAAAGACAATACACAAAAAAGGAGGCAAAAGGACGCATGATGGAGCCAAACACAGACCAATCAGAAACAGCAAGCTAAAGCCAGTAGTTCAGCCACGATGCTCAAGCAGCTCAAGGAGAAACCGGAATCCCGCCAGACACCCGAAGAAAGCCCAGAGGAAGTTATCGGCACACATGAAAACAACCGGAGCCAAGAAGAAAAAGACAGAGAAACCTTAACTCCCGGAGAGTATTGGGGAAAATATGAGGAGGATAGATACTTCGAGAAGGAACGGCAAAGAAGAATACGAGCAGGCAAATAGGTATACGAATCAGCATTTTCCACCAGACGTATCTACCCAAGCGAAACTCACAAGTAGCCAACACAGACAACAGAAACCACCAGAGGAGACCGGCACAAAGGACAGCCGCAGACCAATCCCCCTGCTGACGTCACAGACACAAAAGCCTATACAACCAGTCCTAGTCAGGACTAACTCGTAAGAGCGAACAGACAGAATCAGGATAAAATCCACATATACCACGGATCTCATTTCTAGCCAGGGCGGAAAGAAGCAGGTTGAACGAGACCGAATTTGAAATTTTTGTTTTTGAATCAAGTCAAGTCCAGACTGGGCAGTCCACGACCCAAGGCGATCAGTCACCTCAGTTACTGTTAAAAATAAACTACCGAGTGTAAAGTCGGCGACCTGACACCTGGCACAATGGAAGCAGCCATCCGTGTCTCTTCTGTAAATATTGGCAATATACTGGATGGAAAGAACACTGCTAGGCGGAAAATTTCTGGGAGATGAGGCAGCGGTCGATCAGCACGCAGATGGACACTGGACATTGCAGGCACCCGGGGCAGGCGGTCGCATGAAGGGGAAGAACTGGCCAGAGATCAAGAGGCCCTTCGGTATGCCTTGGTGCGAGCGGCGTTCTGCAAAGGACCTGTTCCATGATGAATATACTAGACCAGTGGTTCTCAACCTTTTTTGGCCCGTGCCCCCCTTCACCATATTTTCAGAACGTCACCCTCCCCCCCCCCCCCTTCGTATTTCCTACCTAAAAATTTGGCCCGTGCCCCCTTCACCATATTTTCAGAACGTCTCCCCCCCCCCTTTCGTATTTCCTACCTAAACCTCCCCCTCCCTTTTACACAGTATACGTAATAATGGAAGCTAAATTTAATAGCACATACTAAAACAAGTCTAGATGTCCACATAAAACGTGATTTGTGGATCTACTTACTTTATAAATTGAATTTTAGAAGGGTGAGACGTACAGAACCGTAAAGTATGAATGGAAAAACAATATCAAGTAATCGGTTCTTGCATTAACACGATCTTGAAATAATCTTAATTCCTGGGGTGGGGGGGGGGGGAATTCCCCACCGGTTGAGAACCACTGTATTAGACCAAGAACTAAGGTCCCGTGTGATTGTTGTTTGACACATGCTTGGTTATTATACATTTCTGGAATGTCAGCAACCGATGTCACAGGCATTCTAGGATACTTCTCTCGCACCACACAAAAGACTTGCTAGTCGTACGAGAGGAATTGATTTCATATTTTATTGCCACTGGCTCTTTGCATCACATCAATGTACAACAAACAGTCGCTAACAAATCACACAAGAATAAATGCACAGAACTTCCTATCACTAGTCGTTTCCTAACCCTATCGCTAATCTATCTACTCGGCTAACGAAACAAGCATCGCTAAGCGATGTTATCACTCTGAAGTCTGTGTCCCGTCTGATTCTACTCCGCGTGCTGTTTACACAGTACGCGGAAGGACTTGGGGCGCACTACGGCTTTTGCGTGCGGCCTCATTCAGCACGCTCGAGTAGTGGCCTCTCTTGAGTTACACTCTAGTTTCACGTTGCCGTGATCATGCCGTGACTAGAGTGCTAACTCTCTGGTTGACACCTCCGTGTCTCATGAGAGAACCAATTACTAGTTCCCCTTCCTATCACCTACCCTGCCCTCATGTAGGGGCGCTGAGTTACCTCTAATCTACTTGAGGTAGACCACTCGTTCAGGGTGGTCTTCCTCCTCTGTACTTGAGTCTTTGACATGGAACCTGTGGTGTTATTTACAGTGTGATCACCGTAGATATACATTTCTGGAACCTGTGGTGTTATTTACAGTGTTATCATCGTAGATATACATTTCTGGAACCTGTGATGTTATTTACAGTGTTATCACCGTAGATATACATTTCTGGAACCTGTGGTGTTATTTACAGTGTGATCACCGTAGATATACATTTCTGGAACATGTGGTGTTATTTACAGTGTGATCACCGTAGATATACATTTCTGGAACCTGTGGTGTTATTTACAGTGTGATCACCGTAGATATACATTTCTGGAACCTGTGGTGTTATTTACAGTGTGATCACCGTAGATAGGGGAGACTGGGGAGAAATGGACCAGCAATTTTGTAGTTTTCAATATTTGCTCATCACCGGAACAGATTTTATCGAAACATAACAAAACCATGACTAAAATGTTGTACATTCATTTATTTTAAAAGGGGAAAACATTTAGCAATCTATTTCTATATGTTTCTTTACAAAATGCATTTCAAAAATGTATATGAACATGGGGAGAAATGGACCACCATTGGGGTGAAATGGACCAGCACGTGGGGAGCAATGGACCATAGTGGGGAGAAATGGACCTTTTTTAAAAAGAAGCAGCAACAACTCATCCATATTGCTATAAGAAATAAATAATCATTAAAAGGATATTTGCAGTTTTTTTTATTATTTTAAGCGACAGTAAAAAAAAGTTTAATATGATATATTAATCTAATATAAAGTTTTATCGAACATTTATGCCTGCAAGACTTTCTTTGAAGACATAGCCATCTTTGGTCCTAGAAGTGGTTCCAGTGATTGTAGATCTAATAAGCTGTGCTTTAATACATGTAATTGAGACACTGGCGACATCTTCTACCTTAGGCTTAACAAATTTACCAGCAACCTTCTCACTCTTGCGCAAGAACTCTACCTCAACATCACCATCATCATCAATGTCTCCCCTTACAATTCCTACATAGTAAACACAAGTCTTCTTTGTTCCACATTCACATAACACACACTGGCCTTCAAAAACCTCACACACACCAGTCAAGCTAACCGTACACTCCTCATTTTCACCAAATGAAACATCAGAATCTGTGTCATCACAAAACGAAATGTCAGTTTCTGGATCTGAATCAACATCAAGTTCTTTCAGCAGCTGTCTCTTTGCCTTTTTGGGTGGAACTTTTGCTGCCTTTTCTTTCATCACCGCTCTTTCCCCAATTCGATCCATTTCTGGCGTAGAAGTAGCCAGCATAGTTTTTCCTCTTTTCCTCATATTATTTGAATCTTTTCGCGGACCAGCTTTTGGTAGTCCTCTGAAAACATGAGGCGAAGTAAAGGAAGAAGTAGCTTTATGTTGAAGACTCCCTGATATTTCCTGCAAGTCATCTACAAGGTTCTCAACATTACACTCTTTCTGATTTTCATGAAATTCTTGTGCAGTTTGATCTGTGCTGGTACCACAATGTGGAGATGCTGATCCTGTCTGTTCATTGCTTTCTAAAGTGGCATTTTCACTGTCCTTGCTGATGGGCCTGTTCGTTATTTCTGAAGGCATAAAATCATCTTCTGTAAAAACATCTTCTTTAAAGGGCAAAATACCTGACACTGCAAAGCCTGATTGAATGTTAATGGGAGTTGCCGCTTTAAGAAAAGCGTGGCCTCCTAGATTTGCAACTTGATAGATTGTCAGTGGTGTCCCAACATTTTTCATCATCCATGAATCACACGCATTGTTGTAGACCAACTTCATGGGTCCAAAAACTGAACGGTCCAAGGGCTGAGTTTTAGATGAGGTGTGTGGTGGCAACGTGATCACATGAATGTTGTTTTTCTTGCACAGTTCAAGTGATTCAAATGAAATGTGGGAATCGTGATTGTCCAAGATCAAAATCAAAGGGAAGTCTTTGGAAGGTCTTGAATGCTTAATGAAGTGATTTATAACTTTGACGAAATTATCACGGGTCATCCAACCTGATTCATTCACAAGGCCAAGGGAACCTTCAGGTGCTCCAGCAAGCATAAAATTCTTAAAAATTTTTCTGGGAAACACAAAGACTGGAGGGATAATGTAACCCGCAGCTGACACAATGCAACAGATTGTGACCAGTTCTCCTCTTTCTCTGGATGTCACCTGGCCTATTTGCTTCACTCCTCGTGGGGCAATTACTTTTGGCACTTTCTGTACAGTGGTCAGACCTGACTCATCCAAATTGTAGATTTGAGCTCCACTCACATTTAGTTTTGTAATGGTTTCCTTCACAATGTTGAAGAAGGTGCAAATATTATGCTTGTTGAAAGCTGTAGCTCTAGCCAGAGATGTTGCCTCAGGTTGCCTTATGGTCAGCTCGGGATTCCGTCGCAAAAATCCACAAAGCCAGTCATTCCCTGCCATCATTTGCTCATCCCAGGTTAAAGGATGTGCAATGTTATTGACTTTCGCCATCTCGTACGCCAAAATACGAACGTTTTTAGTTGTGAGTCCATGGAACATTCTTGCACAATCTTTCAAGTAACTAGCAAAATCAGCTTCTTGCTTAGCTGTGAAAACAAGGCTATGCCTATAATTTGGTACGAGTCTAGTAGGCAGACCATTTCCTTCTCTGTCTTTTGTAAGATTGTTATTGAGGGTAGAGCGAGCAATGCCGTACTCCCTTGCAGCTTTCCTCATTTTCATTCCATTTTTCACAGCATTAACAGCTTCTCTCATACGTTCCTCCGTAACGAGACCCTTGTTGGTGTTTCTGATGTACAATCTTGGCATCTGAAACAAAAGAGTGACAGAATTATATAACATTTAGAATGGTAGGCCTATCATTTGCAAAGAAATACTGATCATAGCACGAATGGCGTGCATCTTTAATAAATCACTGAAATCAAATTTGTTAACAGTTTTATTGGTCTAGATTAAGACCCCAGTATTAAAAAGAATCAATAATGCTGATATTCGAATGCAATCTTCAACACTTTTAATAACAACAGACTGTCTTGTCAATTTCTTCTATGGGGAGAAATGAACCATGGGGAGAAATGAACCGGTCCATTTCTCCCCCATCAATGTATTAAACTATTCAGCCATAAAGTCTCTTAAATCTAATATTATATGCTATATTTTTTATATGAACTCTTAAATAACAAGTAAATAAAGATATTAACGTAATTACCTTGTCCTGATTCCTGACTATGCGTCTGCTTTACGATGGTGTCTGGAACTGGAAAAAGAAACTTTAGTGCAGAAAATTTTTCAAACTTTGCGTGGGAACGACCTGTGCGGGAAGTCGATGGCAAATGACAAATTCGGACTATGTTTGATGTGGAAAACAAACTTATTATGGTTTCACTTTCATTGCATCACAGCCAGGGGCCAGAGAGGGGGTGGTCCATTTCTCCCCTATGTCCATTTCTCCCCAATACATTTCTGGAACCTGTGGTGTTATTTACAGTGTGATCACCGTAGATATACATTTCTGGAACCTGTGGTGTTATTTACAGTGTGATCACCGTAGATATACATTTCTGGAACCTGTGGTGTTATTTACAGTGTGATCACCGTAGATATACATTTCTGGAACCTGTGGTGTTATTTACAGTGTGATCACCGTAGATATACATTTCTGGAACCTGTGATATTATTTACAGTGTGATCACCGTAGATATACATTTCTGGAACCTGTGGTGTTATTTACAGTGTTATCACCGTAGATATACATTTCTGGAACCTGTGGTGTTATTTACAGTGTTATCACCGTAGATATACATTTCTGGAACCTGTGGTGTTATTTACAGTGTTATCACCGTAGATATACATTTCTGGAACCTGTGGTGTTATTTACAGTGTGATCACCGTAGATATACATTTCTGGAACCTGTGATGTTATTTACAGTGTGATCACCGTAGATATACATTTCTGGAACCTGTGATGTTATTTCTGGAACCTGTGGTGTTATTTCTGGAACCTATGGTGTTATTTCTGGAACCTGTGGTGTTATTTCTGGAACCTGTGGTGTTATTTACAGTGTCATCACCGTAGTTTTCAGTCCTCATACTGTCTAGTATCTCTTGTTCTGGCCAACACTCAGGACTCCGAGGAATTGCTACACTGTCACATAATCAGACGGCTACTGGTACCATTAGTATTGGAACTCTTCGCTGGCCATTGAAGAGATAGACGGAGCACGCAAGGGAAGGCCCCGAGTGCTAAGATGTCGGTTCTTTAATCAACTCCACACACATATTGTATACACACAGGGCAAAAGTGTGCTGCCACAGGTAATGTACTATAACAGCAAATGTGATGGCGGAATTATTCCCGGCTATCGTGTCAAGGTCTCCCTGGCCTAGGCGTTAAACGACTTTTTCCGTAATCCAGTTGATCCACGTAGGGTAACGCAGCGCGTGAGAATTGGAAGCGGTTTTCGCCCCGTTGGTGACTTACGGGATAAGTGAGTCGGCCGCTCAGAAAGCAATGGCAAACTTCTGAGCGTAATCTTGCGAAGAAATCAACGACAGCGGTAAAATGCTGATGTTGACAGCGCTGTCCTGTAAAGGATATGCGAGGGGGGGGGGGGGGGGGGAGAATCGTGTCAAGAGTGAAGAAGGAGACAGTGCAGATTCTTTGGCCATCTTATGAGAAGGGAAACACTGAAGAAATCGTCACGACGGATTGTACCCAGCTAGCTTATGAGAAGGGAAACACTGAAGAAATCGTTACAACGGATTGTACCCGGCCATCTTATGAGAAGGGAAACACTGAAGAAATCGTCACAACGGATTGTACCCGGCTAGCTTATGAGAAGGGAAACACTGAAGAAATCGTTACAACGGATTGTACCCGGCCATCTTATGAGAAGGGAAACACTGAAGAAATCGTCACAACGGATTGTACCCGGCTAGCTTATGAGAAGGGAAACACTGAAGAAATCGTTACAACGGATTGTACCCGGCCATCTTATGAGAAGGGAAACACTGAAGAAATCGTCACAACGGATTGTACCCGGCTAGCTTATGAGAAGGGAAACACTGAAGAAATCGTCACGACGGATTGTACCCGGCTAGCTTAGAGACATGGCATACTTGGGACCAGAATACTGACCTAATCCAACACCGGTTATTGGTGGGATGGAGAACTATGATCGCACAAGCGTGTCTCCGTGCACATGATGACGATGATGATGACGATGATGATGGTGGTGATGATGATGATGATGATGATGATGATGATGATGATGGTGGTGGTGATGATGATGATGATGATGATGATGATGGTGATGATGATGATGATGATGATAATGAGAAACAAACTGTACTATATGATACAAATAGTTTTTAATCTTTTGTGTCAAACAACAGTTTTTTGTATCCTGTCTAGTCCAAAGAAAAATTTTTTTTTGCTAAAACGTCATGCGGCGCTTGGGATACATGCTGAGCAGTGAGATTGCACAAAGCGCCTTGTTCGCGACACAAAGAGTTAAGAACTTGACACAACCAGATATTGACTAGACATGGGGTGGGGAACAGCAACCGTCAGCTGAGGTAGGCATGTGTATAGCTTACGACAGGTGATCAATTGATTAGACACAGCACACACAGAACAGATGCAACTGTTTATAGCGATGATTGACAGTCCATATCAGTTATCATCTTCCTTGGAAAGTTAGCTGCAGATGTTCTGCAATATTTTCCACCCACTAGTATGGTAAATGTGGTAAAAACTCCGCTGCGGAGCAAGCGCGACGGAGGGATTCTGATCATCAGAAGTGGCCTTACTGGGATTCCCTCATCGGCATGGGAGGTGAGTGTCTAGGCACTACGCCTTGGGATTCCCTCGCCGGCATGGGAGGTGAGCGTCTATGCACTACGCTACTGGGGGTCTATTACCGGTGTTGTGGGCGAGCTTCTAGGCCAGTGGTTCTCAACCAGTGGGGAATTCCCCACCCGGGGGGGGGGGGGGATTTTAGGGTTTCCAAAAGGGGGGGGGGGATGAAGATTATTTCAAGATCGCGTTAATACAATAACCGATTACTTGATATTGTTTGTCCCCTCATACTTTACGTTTCTGTACGTCTCACCCTTCTAAAATTCATTTTATAAAGTAAGTAGACCTACAAATCACGTTTTATGCGGACATCTAGACTTGTTTTGATATGTGCTTCCATTATTACGTACACTGTGTAGGGGCAGCAGCGGGAGGGGGGATTTTTAGGTAGGAAATACGAAAGGAGGGGGGAATGAGGTTGTGAAAATATGGTGAAGGGGGGCACGGACCAAAAAAAGGTTGAGAACCACTGTTCTAGGCATTACGCTACTGGGACTTCCTCACTGGTATGGTAGGCGAGCGTCTAGGCACTACGCTACTGGGGTTCCATTACCGGGGTGGTGGGCGAGCTTCTAGGCACTACGCTACTGGGGCTCCATCACAGGTATGGCACAATCTCTCTTGTAGGACAACACCGTGGAGCAAGCACAGCAGGAGGCTCCTGATCAGACATGATCCACTTCTACTAATGTTCGCGTCTTTTTATCTTATTTACGCTCTCATGGGAATGGCTGGCGCACCCAAGGTGTCTCTCTCCAGTTATTGATCCGAACCCTTTAATATCAGCTGCAACACATGTGTTCCCCGCTGATTATATTCGTCCCACAAAACAGCCGCCATGTGTCCCTACCAGACAGCCACCCTCCCCCTGGGAAGGCGAATGTCGTGCATCTGGTTCATCGTGATTCGATTCATTTTTTCAACACCTGTTGACTTGGCACGGAGAAAGCCAGTTTCTCACCCCAGCCGGTTAACATCCTCGGCTCGGTTACCAGCTTGTGTCCATGGCTAACGTTTAGTGTTCGAAACTGACAGCATAGTCTGTTCGGTTCGGTATAGCCTACCACCTTGCTGCCATGTTGTCGTCTCAGTACCCTTTCCATAGCTAAAAGAGCCGCATTTCTGCATGCTCCCAGGGAAAGCCAGCTCTCTTCCTCTAGGCTGTTGTCATTGTGTTCGTAGGCTGTATACTTCCTTCCATTACTCTTATGTCTGTAGCGGGAAGCTTCCTCGCCCAGCACACGGTTATCACGACTTCACTGCAGTATTGCCACTTCGGACATTTCTCTATCCTGGTGTCTACTGCGGTGTAAGATATCCCCCAATGGGCAGTGTCTACAGCCAATGTGTAGTGTCCGAACCTGACAGCATAGCCTGTTAGGCCGAAACGATACAGCAAAGATTATTTATTATTCATGTTTGGTTGGGTTGTGCGGATTTACTAGGCAGTGAAAGGAGGGCATATAATAACAGATGATGGCAGAAGTGAAATAAAAATCAAACAGAGAATAGGGATGGCCAAAAATGCTTTCAACGGCATGAAATCCCCAAACTTTGTTGTATATCCGAGAACCATTAATCTGTTGTTTGTTGTGTATCCGAGAACCATTAATCTGCTGTTTGTTGTGTATCCAAGAACCATTAATCTGTTGTTTGTTGTGTGTATCTGAGGACCATGTTATAATCTGTTGTCCACCGTGTGTGTCTCTTCTCCAACATACTAAATACTACTTCAGTGTGATTGAACTTTTACCAACATAACCTATGTGTAATGTGTGACTGGTTCTTCCAGTGTGTCCCAAATCTGTGTCCCTCTGCCTGTTTATTTTGTGTGTGTGGGCTCTCTGTCCACAACGTCCATTCTGTCACTCATAACCTTGTTCCCGAAGAGCTGACCAATTCCAGTTTCTAGTTTTGTTGATTTACTGATTGAGTCCTAATCATCGTCCAGTAAGTTTTCTGTTTTGTACATCAGGGGAAACAACAGAAATCTCACTGCCAAGGAGGCAACTTCAGTTTTATTTATGTTCCTACAAGAGAAGTTTGTTTACATAGAATTTTGCAAAGTAAACAAAAGGCAACAATAGCCTCAATGCAGTGTGTGAGTGAACCACCAGACCTGCACCCTGGCACCCAGCCTACATGTGACTGAACCACCAGACCTGCACGCCGACTCCCAACCTGTGTGTGACTGAACCACCAGACCTGCACGCTGACTCCCAACCTGTGTGTGACTGAACCACCAGACCTGCACACCGACCCCCAACCTGTGTGTGACTGAACCACCAGACCTGCACGCTGGCTCCCAACCTGTGTGTGACTGAACCACCAGACCTGCACGCTGACTCCCAACCTGTGTGTGACTGAACCACCAGACCTGCACCCTGGCACTATGACTCCCAACCTGTGTGTGACTGAACCACCAGACCTGCACCCTGGCACTATGACTCCCAACCTGTGTGTGACTGAACCACCAGACCTGCACACTGGCACTATGACTCCCAACCTGTGTGTGACTGAACTACCAGACCTGCATACTGGCACTATGACTCCCAACCTGTGTGTGACTGAACCATCAGACCTGCGCCCTGGCACTATGACTCCCAACCTGTGTGTGACTGAACTACCAGACCTGCACACTGGCACTATGACTCCCAACCTGTGTGTGACTGAACTACCAGACCTGCACACTGGCACTATGACTCCCAACCTGTGTGTGACTGAACTACCAGATCTGCACACTGGCACTATGACTCCCAACCTGTGTGTGACTGAACTACCAGACATGCACCCTGGCACTATGACTCCCAACCTGTGTGTGACTGAACTACCAGACCTGCACACTGGCACTATGACTCCCAACCTGTGTGTGACTGAACTACCAGACATGCACCCTGGCACTATGACTCCCAACCTGTGTGTGACTGAACTACCAGACCTGCACACTGGCACTATGACTCCCAACCTGTGTGTGACTGAATTACCAGACCTGCACGCCGGCTCCCAACCTGTGTGTGACTGAACTACCAGACATGCACCCTGGCACTATGACTCCCAACCTGTGTGTGACTGAACTACCAGACATGCACCCTGGCACTATGACTCCCAACCTGTGTGTGACTGAACTACCAGACATGCACCCTGGCACTATGACTCCCAACCTGTGTGTGACTGAACTACCAGACCTGCACACTGGCACTATGACTCCCAACCTGTGTGTGACTGAATTACCAGACCTGCACCCTGGTACTATGACTCCCAACCTGTGTGTGACTGAACCACCAGACCTGCACGCTGGCTCCCAACCTGTGTGTGACTGAACCACCAGACCTGCACGCCGACTCCCAACCTGTGTGTGACTGAACCACCAGACCTGCACGCCGAGTCCCAACCTGTGTGTGACTGAACCACCAGACCTGCACGCCGACTCCCAACCTGTGTGTGACTGAACCACCAGACCTGCACGCCGAGTCCCAACCTGTGTGTGACTGAACCACCAGACCTGCACGCCGACTCCAAACCTGTGTGTGACTGAACCACCAGACCTGCACGCCGACTCCCAACCTGTGTGTGACTGAACCACCAGACCTGCACGCTGGCTCTCAACCTGTGTGTGACTGAACCACCAGACCTGCACGCCGACTCCCAACCTGTGTGTGACTGAACCACCAGACCTGCACGCTGGCTCCCAACCTGTGTGTGACTGAACCACCAGACCTGCACGCCGACTCCCAACGTGTGTATGACTGAACCACCAGACCTGCACTATGACTCCCAACCTGTGTGTGACTGAACCACCAGACCTGCACGCTGACTCCCAACCTGTGTGTTGACTGAACCACCAGACCTGCACGCTGACATCCCAACCTGTGTGTGACCTGAACCACCAGACCTGCACGCTGACTCCCAACCTGTGTGTGACTGAACCACCAGCCCAGCACCGACCACCAGACCTGCACGCCGACTCCCAACCTGTGTGTGACTGAACCACCAGACCTGCACGCCGGTCCCAACCTGTGTGTGACTGAACCACCAGACCTGCACGCCGACTCCCAACCTGTGTGTGACTGAACCACCAGACCTGCACCCAGACCCAACCTGTTCAACCTGTGTGTGACGACCACCAGACCTGCACGCCGACTCCCAACCTGTGTATGACTGAACCACCAGACCTGCACTATGACTCCAACCTGTGTGTGACTGAACCACCAGACCTGCACGCTGACTCCCAACCTGTGTGTGACGAACCACCTGACCTGCACGCTGACTCCCAACCTGTGTGTGACTGAACCACCAGACCTGCACCCTGACTACCCCAACCTGTGTGTGACTGAACCACCAGACCAGCACCTGGCACTATGACTCCCAACCTGTGTGTGACTGAACCACCAGACCTGCACCTGGCACTATGACTCCCAACCTGTGTGTGACTGAACCACCAGACCTGCACACTGGCACTATGACTCCCAACCTGTGTGTGACTGAACTACCAGACCTGCATACTGGCACTATGACTCCCAACCTGTGTGTGACTGAACCATCAGACCTGCGCCCTGGCACTATGACTCCCAACCTGTGTGTGACTGAACTACCAGACCTGCACACTGGCACTATGACTCCCAACCTGTGTGTGACTGAACTACCAGACCTGCACACTGGCACTATGACTCCCAACCTGTGTGTGACTGAACTACCAGATCTGCACACTGGCACTATGACTCCCAACCTGTGTGTGACTGAACTACCAGACATGCACCCTGGCACTATGACTCCCAACCTGTGTGTGACTGAACTACCAGACCTGCACACTGGCACTATGACTCCCAACCTGTGTGTGACTGAACTACCAGACATGCACCCTGGCACTATGACTCCCAACCTGTGTGTGACTGAACTACCAGACCTGCACACTGGCACTATGACTCCCAACCTGTGTGTGACTGAATTACCAGACCTGCACGCCGGCTCCCAACCTGTGTGTGACTGAACTACCAGACATGCACCCTGGCACTATGACTCCCAACCTGTGTGTGACTGAACTACCAGACATGCACCCTGGCACTATGACTCCCAACCTGTGTGTGACTGAACTACCAGACATGCACCCTGGCACTATGACTCCCAACCTGTGTGTGACTGAACTACCAGACCTGCACACTGGCACTATGACTCCCAACCTGTGTGAGACTGAATTACCAGACCTGCACCCTGGTACTATGACTCCCAACCTGTGTGTGACTGAACCACCAGACCTGCACGCCGGCTCCCAACCTGTGTGTGACTGAACCACCAGACCTGCACGCTGGCTCCCAACCTGTGTGTGACTGAACCACCAGACCTGCACGCCGACTCCCAACCTGTGTGTGACTGAACCACCAGACCTGCACGCCGAGTCCCAACCTGTGTGTGACTGAACCACCAGACCTGCACGCCGACTCCCAACCTGTGTGTGACTGAACCACCAGACCTGCACGCCGAGTCCCAACCTGTGTGTGACTGAACCACCAGACCTGCACGCAGACTCCAAACCTGTGTGTGACTGAACCACCAGACCTGCACGCCGACTCCCAACCTGTGTGTGACTGAACCACCAGACCTGCACGCTGGCTCTCAACCTGTGTGTGACTGAAACCACCAGACCTGCACGCCGACTCCCAACCTGTGTGTGACTGAACCACCAGACCTGCACGCTGGCTCCCAACCTGTGTGTGACTGAACCACCAGACCTGCACGCCGACTCCCAACGTGTGTATGACTGAACCACCAGACCTGCACTATGACTCCCAACCTGTGTGTGACTGAACCACCAGACCTGCACGCTGACTCCCAACCTGTGTGTGACTGAACCACCAGACCTGCACGCTGACTCCCAACCTGTGTGTGACTGAACCACCAGACCTGCACCCTGGCACTATGACACCCAACCTGTGTGTGACTGAATTACCAGACCTGCACCCTGGCACTATGACTCCCAACCTGCGTGTGACTGAACCACCAGACCTGTACACTGGCACTATGACTCCCAACCTGCGTGTGACTGAACCATCAGACCTGCACACTGGCACTATGACTCCCAACCTGCATGTGACTGAATTACCAGACATGCACCCTGGCACTATGACTCCCAACCTGCGTGTGACTGAACCACCAGGCCTGCACACTGGCACCCAACCTGTGTGTGACTGAACCACCAGACCTGCACACTGGCACTATGACACCCAACCTGTGTGTGACTGAACCACCAGACCTGCACACTGGCACTATGACACCCAACCTGTGTGTGACTGAACCACCAGACCTGCACACTGGCACTATGACACCCAACCTGTGTGTGACTGAACCATCAGACCTGCGCCCTGGCACTATGACATCCAACCTGTGTGTGACTGAACCACCAGACCTGCACACTGGCACTACGACTCCCAACCTGTGCGTGACTGAACCACCAGACCTGCACACTGGCACTATGACACCCAACCTGTGTGTGACTGAACCACCAGACCTGCACACTGGCACTATGACACCCAACCTGTGTGTGACTGAACCATCAGACCTGCGCCCTGGCACTATGACTCCCAACCTGTGTGTGACTGAACTACCAGACCTGCACACTGGCACTATGACTCCCAACCTGTGTGTGACTGAACTACCAGACCTGCACACTGGCACTATGACTCCCAACCTGTGTGTGACTGAACTACCAGATCTGCACACTGGCACTATGACTCCCAACCTGTGTGTGACTGAACTACCAGACATGCACCCTGGCACTATGACTCCCAACCTGTGTGTGACTGAACTACCAGACCTGCACACTGGCACTATGACTCCCAACCTGTGTGTGACTGAATTACCAGACCTGCACGCCGGCTCCCAACCTGTGTGTGACTGAACTACCAGACATGCACCCTGGCACTATGACTCCCAACCTGTGTGTGACTGAACTACCAGACATGCACCCTGGCACTATGACTCCCAACCTGTGTGTGACTGAACTACCAGACATGCACCCTGGCACTATGACTCCCAACCTGTGTGTGACTGAACTACCAGACCTGCACACTGGCACTATGACTCCCAACCTGTGTGTGACTGAATTACCAGACCTGCACCCTGTACTATGACTCCCAACCTGTGTGTGACTGAACCACCAAACCTGCACGCGGCTCCCAACCTGTGTGTGACTGAACCACCAGACCTGCACGCTGGCTCCCACCTGTGTTGTGACTGAACCACCAGACCTGCACGCCGACTCCCAACCTGTGTGTGACTGAACCACCAGACCTGCACGCCGAGTCCCAACCTGTGTGTGACTGAACCACCAGACCTGCACGCCGACTCCCAACCTGTGTGTGACTGAACCACCAGACCTGCACGCCGAGTCCCAACCTGTGTGTGACTGAACCACCAGACCTGCACGCCGACTCCAAACCTGTGTGTGACTGAACCACCAGACCTGCACGCCGACTCCCAACCTGTGTGTGACTGAACCACCAGACCTGCACGCTGGCTCTCAACCTGTGTGTGACTGAACCACCAGACCTGCACGCCGACTCCCAACCTGTGTGTGACTGAACCACCAGACCTGCACGCTGGCTCCCAACCTGTGTGTGACTGAACCACCAGACCTGCACGCCGACTCCCAACGTGTGTATGACTGAACCACCAGACCTGCACTATGACTCCCAACCTGTGTGTGACTGAACCACCAGACCTGCACGCTGACTCCCAACCTGTGTGTGACTGAACCACCAGACCTGCACGCTGACTCCCAACCTGTGTGTGACTGAACCACCAGACCTGCACCCTGGCACTATGACACCCAACCTGTGTGTGACTGAATTACCAGACCTGCACCCTGGCACTATGACTCCCAACCTGCGTGTGACTGAACCACCAGACCTGTACACTGGCACTATGACTCCCAACCTGCGTGTGACTGAACCATCAGACCTGCACACTGGCACTATGACTCCCAACCTGCATGTGACTGAATTACCAGACATGCACCCTGGCACTATGACTCCCAACCTGCGTGTGACTGAACCACCAGGCCTGCACACTGGCACCCAACCTGTGTGTGACTGAACCACCAGACCTGCACACTGGCACTATGACACCCAACCTGTGTGTGACTGAACCACCAGACCTGCACACTGGCACTATGACACCCAACCTGTGTGTGACTGAACCACCAGACCTGCACACTGGCACTATGACACCCAACCTGTGTGTGACTGAACCATCAGACCTGCGCCCTGGCACTATGACATCCAACCTGTGTGTGACTGAACCACCAGACCTGCACACTGGCACTACGACTCCCAACCTGTGCGTGACTGAACCACCAGACCTGCACACTGGCACTATGACTGAACCAAAGCTGTTAAAGCAACAAGAGAGAGAGAGAGAGAGAGAGAGAGAGAGAGAGAGAGAGAGAGAGAGAGAGAGAGAGAGAGAGAGAGAGAGAGAGAGAGAGAGAGAGAGAGAGTTCAGTTTCCTCCATCTCCACCTCTCACAATGTACAATGACAACAGCAACCAAGAGCAAATATTTGCAATAATTTATTGGAAAACAGTCAAATCCTCATGACATTTGGAAATGCAATCATAAACAAGCACAACTTCAAGCAAACAGCACCTCAATCATTCATGGATGTGCATGCAGTGCTAGGACTGGGCTGACAGGACATTCACGGTGTGGGAGGTGATGACTGACGCAGAGTTCATCCTCAACAGTAACATTGTGGTTATAGGCAGGCAGGCAGGAGCGTGGGTCCACAGTGTGACAACAATCTGGTATATGTACAACACACTCAAGAAGGCAAGTCTGTGGATCCAGAAAGCTGGTCTCTGAATGAACTCAAATAAACATACCTGACAGGGGCGGGCCCGTTGTCTCGGATACACTTTCTACAAGAACATATATCGGCAAGTGCAAGTGATGGCTACGCTCAAGCTAAGACAGAAATCAAATGGACTAACATGTGACCAGGGACCTAAACAAAAAAAATAAAAGGCACAGACAAATGAAATCTGTATAAACAATGATAAGAACATGAAACATTTATATGACAGCTGAAATATTATGTGCCAACACAACACAGAACAGCTCATCTCAACACTGAATGGATTAAATGATGGCAAGGTAGAGAGAAATACTGTGACACTTGGATGCAATATTTCAATGTTCAGATAAATTCTTCATGTTCATCTAGTTTTGTGTGCCATGTATTTATTCACCACCGAGGACCGGTGGAAATGTTGACAGTTGTATACGTGTCTTGTTTGTCCACCTCCCTAGTCACTACACACATACAACATACACGGACAAGGGGGGCCTGCTCGAGGCAAGCAATGTCGCAAGTGTTCATGGTTGTTGCTAGAAATAACCACAAACAATAATCATAACACAATAACATTAAAATAACAAGCAACATTCTGCACATGAAGAATTGCACGACCTTCACTGGTGTCAAACAAGGGTGCACAACGTGAGTGAAGGACAGTGACTGCAATCTGACTCCAACTCATTCACACACTCGGGGCTGATCTGTGTCTCCTAGAAACACACTTGAACATTTCCACTCAAACTGGGAATTGTGGCTGCCGACACTACCATCCATAGAACTGAAAGTCCACTACAATCCACGTAAACTATAGTCCACTACAACTCAAGTAACCTAAAGTCCACTAAGGTCTCCATTCTCTCTGTCTCTCTTGTGTAGGATGAGGTAGAGATGGAGAAGATATATAGACAAGAGAGAGGTGTATAAAGAAAGATGTGTGTGAGGTGTGTGAAAGATGATGTGTGTCAGAGAGAGAGAGAGAGAGAGAGAGAGAGAGAGAGAGAGAGAGAGAGAGAGAGAGAGAGAGAGAGAGAGAGAGAGAGAGAGAGAGAGAGAGAGAGACGTTAAAAATTAAGAAACAAGTGGCAATTATCTTGTTACTGTCTTCAAGCCACAATGAAAGCACAAACAAATTCACCGTGATGTCTATAAAAACAGATACAAGATTACATCAAAGTGTGAGCGAAACTGGGATATTACCAACAAGCAGTCTCTCTGACACACACAATCACTGAACCTGTATAACAGTGTGGTTTGCCAAATATAAATAAACTGTTTGCATGTACAAAAGTGAACGCGCAGTCGCTGGGGTCCAGGACAGTACAGTCATATGTTTGCATAATGTCCACCTGCTACATCCAGTCTAAAGTGACTTCAGGCCTGAATAGTGCTTGATACTTCCAGAAAACAATTCACCAATAAATAGTTCAGTCTTGTAAACAACAACAATGACATCTACATGTACAAAATATTTGTGGAAACTTCAAACATGAATATGATGGATGTTGACAACAGAATGAACAGACACGCATTTTGTACAAAAGTAGAAGTAACAAGTAGAAAAGCCAAGCCATGAAGTAGATTCACTTCACGGCTGGCATCTTTCTGTGGAATGTGCACGGTCACCTTATCTCCAGCATCTTGAGGGTCTCGGGGACAGACACCTGTGCTCTTAATACCAATACTGTACAGTGTTCATAAGGAGAGAAACCGTGTGACCAAAGTTTGTTCATCAAATCACATTTGAAATATATATACTCAAAACATGACCTCTCCAGAATTCCAGAACAGAGGACAAAATGTGACATCTCCAGCACACAGGACAAAACATGACGTGAACAAACCTGACACACTATGTACAACAAGGTAATTCAGCTGTCCACTCTTTGTCTCCAATCTGTACATGAGCAGGCTGTCTCCAATCTGTACATAAACAGACTGTCTCCAATCTGTACATGAGCAGGCTATCTCCAATCTGTACATGAGCAGACATGCAAATTATATGCCATCTTGTGCATCCTGCGTCGTATGACCAACATAATCCCAGCGAAGAGGCTAGATGATGTAGGCCGCCTGTGTCAGGCCAAACCTCACACGAAGATGCTCATCATTACCTCAGACACGTAAACATTCATCAACAGTCATTTAGCAACAAACAGCCCTTGGTCATCTCCTAGACAATCATGATTGAGGCTATAACTACAGCCCTTGATCTCCTAGACAATCATGATTGAGGTTATATCTACAGCCTTTGTCTACCTCCTAGACAATCATGATTGAGGTTATAGCTACAGCCTTTGTCTACCTCCTAGACAATCATGACTGAGGTTATATCTACAGAAACTGTCCATCTATTAAACACTCATGATTGAGGTTATATCTACATCCATTGTCCATCTCCTAGACAATCATGATTGAACTTATACCAACAGCCATTGCAGAATGGCACAGCCAGCTGCAGACAGCATGTGCGGCCACTGGTGGTCACTCACAGCCAGCTGCAGACAGCATGTGCGGCCACTGGTGGTCACTCACAGCCAGCTGCAGACAGCATGTGCGACCACTGGTGGTCACTCACAGCCAGCTGCAGACAGCATGTGCGGTCACTGCCTGGCACTCACAGAGTTTATTCTCAGTATCACAATGAACAAATGTAACAATGTAGCCAGTGGCTACGTGATGTAGCTCTCTAGTGTGGTAGCTTGTGGTGGGTCAGGCCATCTCTGCCACAAGATGATCTCCAAGAATGAAATAAACAAACAGAAACATCATCAATCAGCCACACACACACAGGCCAAGCACACTGCTACCTGGTGGACTTCAGGGCTGTGCTGGCAGCAGCCATATGTGTCGTGTGAACAAATTTGCCCCAAGTTTACACGCAAGTCTAATTACAGAGTCACAATCTTTAAAAATAGAACAATCAATAATAAAGATACACAGAGCCCGGAGATCTGTGCTCAATACATGACAAGCAGCACAAGGCGGTGGTCATCTGTAAAGCTGTCCTGTTTGAGAATTGCTGCCTGGAGAGAGAAGAACAGCCGTGTTGGGAGAACAGTCGGAGAAAGTGACACGTCACTATATGAAGACAGACATGTGTTGGAGAAAGTGACATGTCACTGTGTGACGACAACATGTATCCCATATAACATGGAAGATCTAGTTACTGGAGATTGCATGGCATGTGCTTCAGTGAAACAAGAGAAACCTGAGTGGCACATGCTCCAGTGAAACAAGAGTGAGAAACTGAGTAGCGCATGCTCCAGGTGACACAAGAGTGAGAAACCTGAGTGGCATATGCTCCAGGTGAAAGAAGAGTGAGAAACGACCAATGTGCAAACTTAGCCCTGCATTCATACCTCATCTATAATATAACATGTTTGTGTGGTGACTAACTGGCAGAACTCATCTGTTCCACACGTACACTAAAGTCAAGACTGAACTGTTTCCAAGTGGACCATTCAAAACCAATAATACAATACAAATATTCATTATAAATAAAACGCAACACAAACAGTCAATCCTCCAATGATATTATTTTGTGGAATGAAGTTCAACCACACAAGAAGGTGACCACAATGACATGACATGAGCAAGGAATCACAACAATGATAGTGTGTTCACCAACAGTTTAGCTCAAACACATGTTCAACCACATATGTTCAACCAACAATCTAAAACCTACAGCTGCCCCCAACGTCCACATGAGCCAGGCCGTGGTGTGCTCCTGGCTGTGACCAGAACATGATCACACATAAAGATCATCACAAATGTGGAAATACTCCAACTGTATTCCTCTCAGGGATACAGCAAAGATAATCACAAATGTGGAAATACTCCAGCTGTATTCCTCTGAGGGACGCAGCAAAGATAATCACAAATGTGGAAATACTCCAGCTGTATTCCTCTCAGAGACACAGCAAAGATAATCACAAATGTGGAAATACTCCAGCTGTATTCCTCTCAGAGACACAGCAAAGATAATCACAAATGTGGAAATACTCCAGCTGTATTCCTCTGAAGAGACACAGCAAAGATAATCACAAATGTGGAAATACTCCAGCTGTATTCCTCTCAGAGACACAGCAAAGATAATCACAAATGTGGAAATACTCCAGCTGTATTCCTCTCAGAGACACAGCAAAGATAATCACAAATGTGGAAATACTCCAGCTGTATTCCTCTCAGAGACACAGCAAAGTTAATCACAAATGTGGAAATACTCCAGCTGTATTCCTCTCAGAGACACAGCAAAGATAATCACAAATGTGGAAATACTCCAGCTGTATTCCTCTCAGAGACACAGCAAAGATAATCACAAATGTGGAAATACTCCAGCTGTATTCCTCTCAGAGACACAGCAAAGGTAATCACAAATGTGGAAATACTCCAGCTGTATTCCTCTCAGAGACACAGCAAAGATAATCACAAATGTGGAAATACTCCAGCTGTATTCCTCTCAGAGACACAGCAAAGATAATCACAAATGTGGAAATACTCCAGCTGTATTCCTCTCAGAGACACAGCAAAGATAATCACAAATGTGGAAATACTCCAGCTGTATTCCTCTCAGAGACACAGCAAAGATAATCACAAATGTGGAAATACTCCAGCTGTATTCCTCTCAGAGACACAGCAAAGATAATCACAAATGTGGAAATACTCCAGCTGTATTCCTCTCAGAGACACAGCAAAGAAACTCAGTAGGCCAGAAATACAACAACTAGTGGACACTCCAGACACAATCGCTGACCACCACCACTGTCTGATTGTCAACCCCAGACACAATCGCTGACCACCACCACTGTCTGATTGTCAACCCCAGACACAATCGCTGACCACCACCACTGTCTGATTGTCAACCCCAGACACAATCGCTGACCACCACCACTGTCTGATTGTCAACCCCAGACACAATCGCTGACCACCACCACTGTCTGATTGTCAACCCCAGACACACTCGCTGACCACCACCACTGTCTGATTGTCAACCCCAGACACACACGTTGACCACCACCACTGTCTGGTTGTCAACCCCAACATATAAAACACAAACCACAAGGACAGATGGGCAGCTGCAGCAGTGCACTGGCCATCATGCTTGCCCACACGGTGGTCAAATGTTCAAACCTCCTCCATGGCGGGGACGTTTTAAAAAATGACTTCCAATTCAGATGAAACGCAATGCCTATCTCTTTGACCACACCACAAAAACGCACTGACAAGCAAACCACATGAAACACATCAAGACCACCCCATAAAAATGTGAATACCCATGACACACAACAACCACCTCCCTGACAGAAGTCTCAGCCTGAGACAGTGAAAGACCTCAGCTAATGACTGCCTCAGCACAGGTCACACAACAGACCGAAATGTAGCAGCCACTGATGATGTTAGTTCAGTTTGAGGACAGGAGAGTCCTGGTACCACTACATCTATGGAAGACCACAGGGATCTGAATGAGCAAGAGTCTGCTGGAATGACAGCATGAACCCGCCTGACACTGAGAATATGCAAAGCAACGATTGCAGAGGGCAACGATTGCAGAGAACATCTAGAGTCCTGCATTCAGCCGGTACATCCGAGAGTACAGGAGAGGTAACTTAGCAAATAGGCACCAGGAACAGTCAGACAGCCAGTCATTCAATCCTCCATGAGAAGAGAAATCTCACTGAGCTTGATTTGGCCTGTTTGTGCATCAAATATGATACCGTGTAGCTCCAACCTGTAGAGCCTCAGACAGACCAAATCAGATCAAGTCTTAAGACATACTAAACAGAATATAAGATAGCTCTACCCTTGTGTACACAACTCAAGACGGGTGAATCAGCCATGTGAATTGGCACAGCAGACAGCAGAGCAGATACCCCAAAGACTGCCCAAAATACAACATATCTAGGCAAACCCTCTGGCCTAGAGAAACAAAAATGGAAGATGTTGACCCCCTGTGGCATTCTGTAGTTGATGTACCGGGGCAGCATGCTTCCACCGGGCTGGATTGTCACGTTGGGAAACAGGCTCATGTTTGGGGTGACCGTCACATTGGGGCTAACTGGCGGCACACTTGGGGTATTGCGGGATGTGGATGAGGACGACAGATCCCGAAACAACCAAATAATCAATGGAAGATAAATTCTATGCACCACTGTGTGAACTAAACAAAAACAGTGAAGTTTATACAAGGAACAATGTTGCAGATCGAGACGATCAATTTTAAGTGCACACAATTAAACATGCTATTACATAATGAAAGAATGCCAGCAATACAACATCAAACATCTCCTGTGTTTGTGTTATACAGGTTCCTCACCTCCAAGTGAAGAGAGGTTCATCCAACAACAAGCCAGTCTGATAGCCCCCCCACAGCTGACACTCTCATACAACAACAGTCAGTCTGACAGCTGACACTCTCTGCTGTCATACAACAGCTGTCAGTCTGACAGCTCTCACAGCTGACACTCTCTGTTATCATACAACAGTCAGTCTGACAGCACTCACAGCTGACACTCTCTGCTATCATACAACAAGTCAGTCTGACAGCACTCACAACTGACATTCTCTGCTATCATACAACAGTCAGTCAGGTGGCAACATTGTGAAGAAGGAAAACAGGTGACAGACAGCACATTAAAAATACTGTAAAATAACAGACATAAATGAAGAACAATATAAATGCTACATACATTTGCAGGTATAATCTAACAGAAACTGCTGGAGACTGTTGTATCCTAAGGATTTCACATATAGTAGATGGCGGTGCCCAACTCTCTATCTTCCCAGACGCAGGTAGTTCTGGTAAACCTAGATGTCTCACACTCAGTAATCATAAGTGATGTTGAATGAAAGAATGTATGAGAGGAAATAGAGAAGAAGGGCAGAATGTCAGACGGGCCTGCGTGCCCAATTCTTAACCCTTTGAAAATAAAGACATTATTATTATTATTATTATTATACACTCAACTGTGACATGATTTGATTTGCAAACAGTTAATTTAGTCAAACTTTGATGTGTCACACACTGGCTGTGGCATGATTTGATTTGCAAACATTAAAAATGTAGTCAAACCATGAGTGAAATAAAGTAGCTAAGACAGAAGATAAAGTGTAGATGGCTAACAAGAGAAGATATACAAATAAACATAGTTTAGAAAGAAGATAAAGTGTAAATGACTGACAACAAAAGAAGACACACAACTAAACATCGTTCAGAAAGACCAGCAAAGGTTCATCATGGATTCTATACAAGAGAAGGCAAGTGTTGTCTAGATATAGGCTTGCCAGGGGAGACAGGACAAGTCTAGGCCTGGTGCTGACTGCTATCTGCGCATCACGTTGTTCATGTTGATGTAGTACGGGGTGTAGACCGTGGGCGGGTTGCCAGGCTGCCCAGGTTGAACCTGCTGCTGGAAGGCCTGGGCCCCGCCTGCTGCGTGCACATTCATGTTCATCATCTGCATCTGCATGGGAATCTGCTGTGGTTGTAGAAAGCCGTGAGGGTTGGCTGTGATGTAGCCGGGGTTGATGACCCCCTGTGGCATTCTGTAGTTTATGTACCGGGGCAGCATGCTTCCACCGGGCTGGATTGTCACGTTGGGAGACAGGCTCATGTTTGGGGTGACCGTCACATTGGGGCTAACTGGCGGCACACTTGGGGTCTTGCGGGATGTGGATGAGGACGACCGCTGGCGTTTGTAGGAGGGGGCTGTGGGTTGGCCCATGAGTGCTATGTGTGGCAGACTGCCGGTGATTGGAGGCGTGGTCATAGACCGCATCATGACAGCTGGAGTTGTCGACATATTGATGGGAGGCGGTGTCATGTTCTGTGGCGGGGTCATCTGCAAGGTGTCCACAGGTAGGTCCTTGTATACGATTGGTCAGCTGCTGTAACTTGATGAGGTCACAGTTGTTGGGCTGCTGGCCGGAGGTCTGGTAGATGCTAGCTCCCTGTACCATGACCTGCTGGACTGTCATGGGCAGGGCGCTGGAAGTCTGCAGCAGGCGAGGCGAATTCTGTTGTTGTTGTTGCTGCTGTTGTTGGGAATTCTGTTGCTGTGATTGCTGGCGCTGTTGTTGTTGTTGTTGCTGCTGCCGCTGATGTTGCTGCTGTGATTGAGATTGGGGTGGTAGCATTGTGGGACTGTAAGTTGAGATGGGAGAGCCGTGGTGGTGGTAACTCAAGCTACTAGTGACCACAGATGGATTGATGTACCCCCCAGCGGATCCCTCGCTGTGTGCCAACATGGCCTGGTGGCCACCCATGGTGACAGTGTCCATAAAACTGTTCCTACCCTGTCCATTGTTGCAGTAGAGCATGTTCTGGGCACAATCGTAATTCAGGGAGTTGAGTGAGGCATGCTGGGCACCATCAAGGGTCATCTCTCCGCTGCTGATGGAGGCCGGAGATCCCAGACCCAGCTGGGTGATGTCAAAAGCTTGTTGCTGCAAAGGCTGAATACTTGACAGCGGTGGAGGACCACCAGACGGCTGGCCGTGGAATCCTGGGACACGACCCTGGCCTGATGACTGTGACCTTGATCTTTGCTGAGATCGAGAAGCTTGAGGTTTGGAAGGTCTGGAGGAGGACAGGCTCATGGCGCTGCCAGTGTGACCTTTCTGCTGCTGCAGGCCAGGGGACGTGTCCAGACCCGCATGCTGCTTCTCCTGCTGGTTCAGCATGCTGCTGGCCATCTGTGCCGGTGACGACAGATGTGCCGGGGAAGTCAGGCGGGCCGGAGATGTCAGCTGAGATGGCGACGTCAGATGTGCAGGTGAATGATGCTGTGCTGGGGAGGTCAACTGCGCTGGAGAGGTCAGCTGTACAGGTGAAGGCAGCGGAGCACCCTGCACACTGCCTACATTCTGGTAGAGGTCCTCGTGTGATGAATCTTTCACTGACGATGGAGTGTGCATCTGTTGGGGTGTGTGAGGCGTATGCTGCTGCTGTTTGTACTCAGGCGACGGAGAGATTAAAATTGGGGATGCTGGGATAGTTACAGGGATGGTCACTCTGCTTCCTGGTGAGGTGAGTGGCTTCTGTTGGATAGACTGCACCTGCTGCAGCTGCTGGTTGCTAAGTGGCGAGGACAACATTGGATCCACTGATGATCTCCCCATCCGCAGATCCGGTTCTTGTACTAAATGAGGCAGCGGGGGCGTTGGACCCCGCCCCATGCTGCCCGAAGGTGAGGGCATATCATCGTCACTGTTGACAATGACAGGGGCAGGGGCAGGAGGAGGGGAGGAAGGGATCTGTGGATCAGTAGGCGTGGCAGCATCACTGAAAGCATCCGTCAATGAATCGATGCTGTCAAAGCAGGGAGAGTCTGCGGGTGCCTCAGACTGGACACTTGGCTGAGCCTCCACATCACTGTCTGCACTGCCAGGTTTCATCTCTTCATCAGCCTCCTCCAAATCTTTCACAATGTCTGCCAGGTTCTGGCTGGCAGCTTTCGTTTCTTCATCTTCTTCACCTCTTTCCTCACCCGGCGTTTCCACTTTATCCTCATCTTTCCGAACCACCACCTCATCTTTGCCTTTCCTCACAGCAGACGTCACCGATGTGTTGTCAGGACTGTCACTGTCAGAATCTGAGGACAACTTGCTATTATGGAGACCAACTGCCTGTGAACCTTTGTCATCTCCACTGTCTTCATCACTTTTCTTTAACTGTGAATCTTCACTCTGTCTCTTGTTATTTATAACATCACTCTTTCTGGGAATGGCGTCACTATCATCATCCGAAGATGAAGCAGACAAACGCCCCACTTTAGTTTTAATTTCAACAACTTCAGTTTTCCCTTCTCCAATCTTCGCACTATCAGAAACATTCTTTTGTTTGATAGGTTCCTCTTCCTCAGAGTCATCATTATCACCATCATTGTCATCTTCGTCATCGTCCTCTTCATCATCATCAGAATCAGACGAGTCACTGTTGGATGAACCGCTGCTGTCACTACTGGATGAAGAGTCGATGTATTCTTCAATCACCGGGGGCTTCTTGGGTGCTGGGCTACTGCTGGCCGTCTGCTGCGATGGCAAGAAATCATTATCCACCGGTGCAGGAGGGCTTTTGGCTTCTTGCACGTCCTTGGTCTTGTCACAGGAGCTGATGATGCTGAGCTTGTCTGCTTCTTGCTCGTCACTTTCCTCATCACTGCTGCCACTCTCCTTCTCTTCCACGTTTGAGGCATCTTTTCGACTCCATCTGTTCAAATAAACAGCCAGTATGATTACACACACCACGTACAACTGATAGGCTAACATAGTCTCACAGACACACATGCCACAGATGCCGAACTCTCATTGTAAATGGTTCATTTTCATTCAAATATTTAGACAAATAAGACAGCACTTTACATCAATTTCATAAACATTCCATCAAACAGAGGTCAGTCACTTCACATCTGTTTCATAAACATTCCAACACACAGAATTCACTTCATACCTGTTTCATAAACATTCAGAATACAGAAATAATTTTACACCCGTTTCATAAACATTCAGACACAAATAAATCACTTCACATGTTTGATAAACATTAGACACACAGAAGTCACTTCATATCTGTTTCATAAACATTCAGGCACACAGAAGTCACTTCACACATGCCCCATAAACATTTGTACACACAGAGGTCACTTGATAATGCTACACTATACATCATAAAGCAATTCAATCTAAACAAAACAATGAGGTTGTGGAGGAAGAGACCTTGAGAAGGGGAAAGTCTGTACCACCAGGATGACATCAGTGCCAGACATTTCTTATGCTGTTGACAGTCGGTGAGGGGGACAAGTAAGAACAGGGCCACTCAACACAACTGGTGATAGTTCATAGTCCCTCGTGCTGGTGGTGGGGCTTTTCCAGCCAACAAGAGGCAGGACAGCAAAGGTCAGGCTAACAGAACTCAGAACAGTAAAAGTCAAAATAAGAGAACTCAGGACAATTGGGTCAGGCTAACAAACTCAGGACAGTAAAGGTCAAAATAAAATAGAACTCGGGACAACTGGGTCAGGCTAACAGAACTCAGGACAGTAAAGGTCAAAATAAAAGAGGAACTTGGGACAACTGGGTCAGGCTAACAGAACTCAGGACAGTAAAAGTCAAAATACGAGAAGTCGGGACAACTGGGTCAGGCTTACAGAACTCATGACAGTAGGGTCAGGCAAACGGAACTCAGGACAGTAGGCTCAGACTAAAAGAACTCAGGACAGCAGGGTTAGTAACTGGGTCATGCTAAGAACTTAGGACAGTGAGGCCAGACTAAGAGAATTCAGGGCAGTAGGATCAGACTATGAGAACTCAGGATAGCAGGTCAGATTAAGGGAACTCGAACAACAGGGCCAGACTATGAGAACTCATGACAGTAGGGTCAGGACTAGAGAACTCATGACAGCAGGGTCAGGCTAAGAGAACTCATGACAGTAAGGTCAGGCTAAGAGAACTCATGACAGTAAGGTCAGGCTAAGAGAACTCATGACAGGAGAGTCAGACTAAGAGAACTCATGACAGTAAGGTCAGGCTAAAAGAACTCATGACAGTAGAGTCAGGCTAAGAAACTCATGACAGCAGGGTCAGGCTAAGAGAACTCATGACAGCAGGGTCAGGCTAAGAAAATCATGACAGCAGGGTCAGGCTAAGAGAACTCATGACAGGAGAGTCAGACTAAGAGAACTCATGACAGTAAGGTCAGGCTAAAAGAACTCATGACAGTAGGGTCAGGCTAAGAAACTCATGACAGCAGGGTCAGGCTAAGAGAACTCATGACAGCAGGGTCAGGCTAAGAAAATCATGACAGCAGGGTCAGGCTAAGAGAACTCATGACAGTAAGGTCAGGCTAAGAGAACTCATGACAGTACGGTCAGGCTAAGAGAACTCATGACAGTAAGGTCAGGCTAAGAGAACTCATGACAGTAAGGTCAGGTTAAAAAACTCATGACAGGAGAGTCAGACTAAGAGAACTCATGACAGTAAGGTCAGACTAAGAGAACTCATGACAGTTAGGTCAGGCTAAGAGAACTCATGACAGCAGGGTCATGCTAAGAGAACTCATGACAGTTAGGTCAGGCTAAGAGAACTCATGACAATTAGGTCAGGCTAAGAGAACTCATGACAGCAGAGTCAGACTAAGAGAACTCAATCAAATCAAATCAACTTTATTAGGGTCACAAATTGGTGCGCGCAGGCCCGTCTTACATTCGGCCCTTCCAATCACTCGTCTTTCGTTCATCAAGAGCATTATACATTTACATAGAAGAAAAATAAACATTGTGAAATGAATGTTGTAAACATAAACAAGGCTAATTACATGTTATGAAGCCCATCTCCCACCTATCCATACATCACCCCACCCACACAACACCCCCACCTACCCACACATGCGCGCTACCAAGGGAACATACACACCCCCACCTACCGACACACCCGCACACCAAAGGGACACATACATACCCCACCAACCGACCCATCCCCCACCCACACTGCCCTCACCTGATCCCCCAACCAAAACACACTCGCCACCCACAAACATTCCCCCCACCAACCCACACATCCCACGCCCTACCCCACACATCCTCTCCCCACCCACACCTCAAACCACCCTTCCCCAGCCACATCTCCATCGACAACACTATTCCCCACCCACACACACAATCCCCCACCAACCCACACATTGCACATTCACTCACACATCCCCACCAACTGACATGTCCCTACCCCCCCTCCCCCCCCCCCCCCCCCACATCTCCCTAACCACCCATACATCCCAATCCACTCACTACCACACCCCACCACCCACACATACAACTTCCACCCACCCACACATGCCTTAACCTAATCCCCCACCACACAATCCCCACCCGCACATCACATACACCCCCTACCACACACTATTCCCACCCACGCACCACACACACACACATATCCCTCACCAACACATCCCTACTTACACACCACACAACATATCCCCCACCAAGATACCACACAATATTCCCACCCACACCCACACAGATACTCTTACCCATCCACCCCACATACCCCATGTCACACACCCACAAAACCCCCACCCACACACACATACCTCACCCACACAATATCACCAACCAACACACCATACACCTCTCCCCACCAACACACGCATTCCCTACCCGTCCACCAACACACTCACTCACGCATACATCCTCCACTACGCACCCACATACCCCCACCCACCCACTCCCCAACCAAACATCTCTCGATCACAATACCCCTACCCCCACTCACACATCCCACCCCGACACATTCAACTCCCTCACCCACCTACACATCCCTAAGCCACTCACACATTCCCCATCCACACATCTCCCACCCACACTCCCCCACATACTTCCCCCAACCACCACAATCCCCTGCTCACCCACATATATACCCCACCCATACGCATATTCCCCACACCCATCACACACATCCCCCACACCACTACACTATCCTCCACCCATACCACCACAAACATACCCTCCACCCACACATCATTCACACATCCCCCAACAACACACCGCACACATATCTCAAACCCACACACCATACACTTCTCCCCACCCGCCCTTCCATCCCAAATCACCCAACACAATCCCCTACCCACACAACCCCGCCTCCCACACATACTTCCTCAAACCATCCACACATCTCCACCCACATAAACACACATCCCCTGCATCCGTCCCATACACATATCCTCCACCCATACACACATCCCCCACACCCATTCCAACACCCTACTTTCACCCCCACACATCCCACCAACACCCACAAATACACTACCCACCAAAACCCACACACCCCAACCCATCCAAATGCATACCCCCACCCACACAACCCCCACACTCACACACATCCTCCACATACACTCACACTTCCTCACATCTAGACACATACAAAATGTCTCACGTTAGTATTGAAACTAGTATGAACAAACTCCCACACTTTACTCACACACATACACTGACACTTGTCATGAACAGTCTCATAAAAATGTTAAACATGGAGAAAATGTGTACATAAATGTATGTGATGTAAAAATAGTGATGCTCTCTCTCTCTCTCTCTCTCACACACACACATTCACTCTCACACATTCACTCTTCCGCTCATTCATTCACTCTCATGCATTCACTCTCCCGCTCATTCACTCTCACAATCACTCATTCACTCTCCCGCTCACTCATTCACTCTCACTCTCCCGCTCACTCATTCACTTTCCTGTTCACTCATTCACTCTCACGCTCACTCGTTCGGTCTCTCATTCACACTCTTTGACTCACTCACTAAAAATACAGAAATGAACTGAGTTATATTATGCATGAAAAATAAAATGGTATTAACTGATAATATGACAGATGAAAATACACAAACATATGGATTCGCGTGTTACATAACATGCGTGTTACATGACATGCATCTGCTCAGCTCTCTCTCTGTATTCTTTCATATACACACACTCACACGCATGCGCGCGCTCACACACACACACACACTAACACATCAACTCTCCGACTGTCTCACTCTCTAACACACAATCCTTCACACACACACACGCTCACTCTCTCAATCACTCTCTCACACATACACATGAACATGAACGCATGCACGCACGCATACACTCCCTCACTCACTCTCACACATACACGTACGAATGCATGCACTGACACATTCCCCCACCATTTCTCGCTCAATCACTCTCTCCACACACACGCATGCACGTGTGCACACACGCATTCACTCTCTCCCTCTCACTGACACCCACTTTCTCTCTCTCTCTCTTTCTCTCGCTCCCACACGCACACACATATATAGTGAACAATTATAGTTAAACAATTATAATGAACAATTATACTGAACAATTATACTGAACAATTATACCAGTAAATGAATTATGGTGGCATATAGTCGGCATGGATTAAGTATTGAAAGAGAACTCATGACAGTAAGGTCATACTAAGAACTTAGGACAGCAGGGCCACACTATGAGAACTCAGGACAATAGGATTAGACTATGAGAACTCAGGACAGCAGGGTCAGACTATGAGAACTCAGTACAATAGGGTCAGGCTATAGGAACTTAGGACAGCAGTGTCAGACTATGAGAACTCAGGACAATAGGGTCAGGCTATGAGAACTTAGGACAGCAGGGTCAGCCTATGAGAGCTTAGGACAGCAGGGTCAGACTATGAGAACTTAGGACAGCAGGGTCAGACTATGAGAACTCAGGACAATAGGATCAGACTATGAGAACTCAGTACAGCAGGGTCAGATTATGAGAACCGATGTTTGTCAATCAAGTCACCTTTACTAAATTATCAATAAATTCAGCATTATTGGCAATCTGTATCTGTGTATAAGTTAAGTTTTACTGACAATATATCAGTTTTAAAAATCCAGCATTTCTGACAAATTATATTTGTGAATAAATTCAGATTAATTTGGCAATCTCAGTTTGTCAAAAGTTCATTATGACAGAGACTGTCAGTTTGTCAGTAAGTCAGCATGATTGGCAACCTATATTTATAAATAAAATTAGGAACAACAATTACATCTGAAATGAAGCCACACACACACATATCCCCCACAAACCATCCCCAACACACACCACACACATATCCCCCACCCAGATACCACAAAATAATCCCACCCACACAGATACCCTTACCCACATACCCCCACTCACACACCACAAAAATCCCCCACCCACACACACATACCTCACCCACACAATATCACCAACCAACACACCACACACCTCTCCCCACCCACACACGCATTCCCTACCCGTCCACCAACACACACTCACTTACACATCCTCCACTACGCACCCACACACCCCCACCAACCCACTCCCAACCAAACATCTCTTGATCACAATACCCCTACCCCCACACACATCCTCCACCCACTCACACATCCCACCCTGACACATACAACTCCCTCACCCACCTACACATCCCTAAGCCACTCACACACCCCCACCCACACATTCCCCATCCACATACACACATCTCCCACACACACTCCCCACATACTTCCCCCAACCACCACAATCCCCTGCTCACCCACACATATACCCCACCCATACGCACATTCCCCCACCCATCCCCCACACCACATATATCCTCCACCCATACCATGCACAAACTATACCCTCCCCCCACAATCATTCCACACATACCACCACCCAACACACCGCACACATTATCTCAAACCCACACACCATACACTTCTCCCCACCCACCCTTCCATCCCAAACCACCCAACACAATCCCCAACCACACAACCCCGCCTCCCATTACATACTTCCTCAAAACATCCACACATCTCCACCCACATAAACACACTCCACTGCATGCCGTCCATACAATATCCTCCACCCATAACACACAATCACCCACACCCATTCAAACAACCCGTACTTTCACCCCCACACATCCCACCAACACCCACAAATACCACTACCCACCAAAACCACACACCCCAACCATCCAAATGCATACCCCCACCCACACACCCCCCACCACACAATCCCTCCACAATACACTCACCACTTCCTCACATCTAGACGGCCTACAAAATGTCTCACGTTTAGTATTGAAACTAGTATGAACAAATCCCACACTTACTCACACACATAACTTGACACTTGTCATGAGCAGTCTCATAAAAATGTTAAACATGGAGAAAAATGTGTACATAGAATGTATGTGACGTAAAAATAGTGATGCTCCTCTCTCTCTCTTCTCCTCTCTCTCTCTCTTTCACAACACACATTCACTCTCACGCTCACACATTCACTCTTCTGCTAATGATTCACTCTCACACATTCACTCTCCCGCTCATTCACTCTCACGCCACCCATTCACTCTCCCGCTCACTCATTCACTTCCCCGTTCACTCGTTCCTCTTCTCCGCTCACCATTCACTCTCCCGCTCACTCATTCACTCTCACGCTCACTCGTTCTGTCTCCATTCACACTCACTGACTCACCACTCAAACTACAGTAATGAACATGAGTTTATATTATGCATGATAAAACTCAAATGGTATTTAACTGATAATATGACAGATGAGAATACACAAACATATGGATTCGCGTGTTACATAACATGCGTTACATGATATGCATCTGCTCAGCTCTCTCTCTCTCTGTGTATTCTTTCATATACACACACTCACACGCATGCGCGCGCTCACACACCACACACACACTAACACATCAACGCTCCTACTGTCTCACTCTCTAAACACCACAATCCTTCACACACACACTCACTCACTCTCTCAATCACACTCTCTCACACATACACATACACATGAACGCATGCACGCACGCATACACTCCCTCACTCACTCTCACACATACACGTACGAATGCATGCACTGACACATTCCCCCACCATTTCTCGCTCAATCACTCTCTCCACACACACGCATGCACGTGCGCACACACGCATTCACTCTCTCCCTCTCACTGACACCCACTTTCTCTCTCTCTCTCTCTCTCTTCTCTCTCTCTCTCTCTCTCTCTCTCGCTCCCACACGCACACACATATATAGTGAACAATTATAGTTAAACAATTATAATGAACAATTATACTGAACAATTATACATCTGTGTCAGCAGCCATGTAGACAGACAGGTGTACTGCCACACACCTGTGTCAGCAGCCATGTAGACAGGTATACTGCCACACATCTGTGTCAGCAGCCATGTAGACAGACAGGTGTACTGCCACACATCTGTGTCAGCAGCCATGTAGACAGACAGGTGTACTGCCACACATCTGTGTCAGCAGCCATGTAGACAGGTGTACTGCCACACACCTGTGTCAGCAGCCATGTAGACAGGTATACTGCCACACACCTGTGTCAGCAGCCATGTAGACAGGTATACTGCCACACACTTGTGTCAGCAGCCATGTAGACAGACAGGTGTACTGCCACACATCTGTGTCAGCAGCCATGTAGACAGACAGGTGTACTGCCACACATCTGTGTCAGCAGCCATGTAGACAGACAGGTGTACTGCCACACACCTGTGTCAGCAGCCATGTAGACAGACAGGTGTACCACCACACACCTGTGTCAGCAGCCTTGTAGACAGACAGGTGTACTGCCACACATCTGTGTCAGCAGCCATGTAGACAGACAGGTGTACTGCCACACACCTGTGTCAGCAGCCATGTAGACAGACAGGTGTACTGCCACACACCTGTGTCAGCAGCCATGTAGACAGACAGGTGTACTGCCACACACCTGTGTCAGCAGCCATGTAGACAGACAGGTGTACTGCCACACACCTGTGTCAGCAGCCATGTAGACAGACCGGTATACTGCCACACACCTGTGTCAGCAGCCATGTAGACAGGTATACTGCCACACATCTGTGTCAGCAGCCATGTAGACAGGTATACTGCCACACATCTGTGTCAGCAGCCTTGTAGACAGACAGGTATACTGCCACACATCTGTGTCAGCAGCCTTGTAGACAGACAGGTATACTGCCACACATCTGTGTCAGCAGCCATGTAGACAGACAGGTGTACTGCCACACACCTGTGTCAGCAGCCTTGTAGACAGACAGGTATACTGCCACACATCTGTGTCAGCAGCCATGTAGACAGGTATACTGCCACACACCTGTGTCAGCAGCCATGTAGACAGACAGGTGTACTGCCACACGTCTGTGTCAGCAGCCATGTAGACAGGTGTACTGCCACACATCTGTGTCAGCAGCCATGTAGACAGGTGTACTGCCACACACCTGTGTCAGCAGCCATGTAGACAGACAGGTGTACTGCCACACATCTGTGTCAGCAGCCATGTAGACAGGTATACTGCCACACACCTGTGTCAGCAGCCATGTAGACAGGTGTACTGCCACACATCTGTGTCAGCAGCCATGTAGACAGGTATACTGCCACACACCTGTGTCAGCAGCCATGTAGACAGACAGGTGTACTGCCACACATCTGGGTCAGCAGCCATGTAGACAGGTATACTGCCACACATCTGTGTCAGCAGCCATGTAGACAGACAGGTATACTGCCACACATCTGTGTCAGCAGCCATGTAGACAGGTATACTGCCACACACCTGTGTCAGCAGCCATGTAGACAGGTATACTGCCACACATCTGTGTCAGCAGCCATGTAGACAGGTATACTGCCACACATCTGTGTCAGCAGCCTTGTAGACAGACAGGTATACTGCCACACATCTGTGTCAGCAGCCTTGTAGACAGACAGGTATACTGCCACACATCTGTGTCAGCAGCCATGTAGACAGACAGGTGTACTGCCACACACCTGTGTCAGCAGCCTTGTAGACAGACAGGTATACTGCCACACATCTGTGTCAGCAGCCATGTAGACAGAGGTCATGTCAGCGCCTTGGCTTCCCCAGACATGTCCTGGCACCCACCCATATAAGGCTGGGTCCACCCTTGGCTTCCCCAGACATGTCCCAGCACCCACCCATATAAGGCTGGGTCCACCCTTGGCTTCCCAGACATGTCCTGGCACCCACCCATGTGAGGCTGGGTCCACCCTTGGCTTCCCCAGACATGTCCCGGCACCCACCCATATAAGGCTGGGTCCACCCTTGGCTTCCCCAGACATGTCCTGGCACCCACCCATGTGAGGCTGGGTCCACCCTTGGCTTCCCCAGACATGTCCCGGCACCCACCCATATAAGGCTGGGTCCACCCTTGGATTCCCCAGACATTCCCTGGCAGCCCATGTCAAGTCCAAATATCTGCCACTGTGTGGTCTTGAACACAGGGCCAGTGGGCTGGCGGGCCAGCCTCTAGGCTCCCGTGGCTCCCTAGACACAGTGGGGGTACAGATACAGATATCACAATGTGAATACAAAAGGCAACAGGAACTTTTACAACAAAGGATATTTGTGGAAAACAGAAGACATGACCCCTAATATCACATTTAGCTATAATGTTACATCAAAACTACTGTGTGTATCACAGAGGTGCGAAATGACTAAGACAATCACTCATAAAATAATATGGCAGAATCACTAATCTGAACCTGGTGGAAAAACCTGAACAAATTCCAGTGAAGTAGGAGGTCAGAACAAGAGCTGGGAGTGGACAGGGTACACAGTGAGACAACCTGAGAATAGTATAACTACTACTCTGGATTGGACACACAGTGAGAAAAGCTGAGAGTAGTACAATTAGTCATGTCTCTAGAACCCATTGGGCAAACGAAATAGAGAGAGACACAAGACACACTGGACAGATAACTACAGACAGATGAGTACTACAGGGAGAACATGGAGAGACAGATAACTACAGACAGATGAGTACTACAGGGAGAACATGGAGAGACAGATTACAGACAGATGAGTACTACAGGGAGAACATGGAGAGACAGATAACTACAGACAGATGAGTACTACAGGGAGAACATGGAGAGACAGATAACTACAGACAGATGAGTACTACAGGGAGAACATGGAGAGACAGATAACTACAGACAGATGAGTACTACAGGGAGAACATGGAGAGACAGATAACTACAGACAGATGAGTACTACAGGGAGAACATGGAGAGACAGATAACTACAGACAGATGAGTACTACAGGGAGAACATGGAGAGATCTGCTGGAGACAGTACCAGACAGGAGGGCTTGGTGTCAGGTGCTTGAGGAGCTATGCCCCAATAGGGGATAGAGAGGAGGAGACAAATCTCCCAGTAGTAAGTACACTTATTAGCACCATGACTATCAGATTGTCACATGTCAACAATCTAAACACATGTTTCAACAACAGACACAGGTCACAACAGGACAACCACAAGAGAAATCACCCAGACCATGACTATCACATGTCAACAATCTAACCAAATATTTCAACAACAGACAACCACAAGACAAATCACCTAGTAGTACCTTCACTAGCAGCCTCTCCTCGGCGCAACCTTTTCACGCCTGGGTCGCCCCATGTCATGCTGGGGAAACGTTTTCGGCCGTACCGCCTTGGCCACTGGAAGGAAACAAACATACCTATTAAATACAAGCCAATATGTTCTTGCGGACTACAGCTGCCCTACAACTGTTGTCGACAAACAAACGCGCAAACTAATGGGTCAAGCAACACACAGAAGCTGATGTTTGTAAGCAGACAGAATCTATATCTTCACATGTGCAATTATGCATGCGGTATGAGTACACACTACACACGCCCAGCCCATGTACACACATGCAGCTATTGCAAGCTCAATACAACCCTGTTGGATGTGACCATGATTGCATGTGATTAAGTGAAACTGACAAATCAATATCCACAACAGCTGTGACCAAAGCTCCATACTTTAAAGTGACAAATAACAAATCCGTACATACATAAACTACTTGATAATCTCTGATTGCACATGTCTCTGGTCTCATAACCCTGCTGTCACAGTTCCTGCTAATGTACATGTTCTCCTCAAAGCTTTCTGCCCTTGTTGAATGGGGATTCATGCATGTACCTGAGTATCCTATGTGAGCTATACAACAGTTTGGTTAATCATGAAACAACACTATCAAAGCTCAACATAATGTTAATAATAAACATATCATCAAGGATGAACTAGATGTTGTAAACAGTCCAACAACACAACTAAAAGCCAATGCAACAAATACTGCATCCCTGGAAGGCAGCTGTCAATGAACATTCATGACAGAATCAGGGAACATTCATGACAAGAAACAGGTTTAAGTAGACATGCCCAGGTCTGGAGGACATCCTTGACAAGTGGAATCAATCACACCCACACACTATCAATTGTTGCTGTTCAGATGTCATTTTACAATAGTAACATGCTTGGACAGAAGGAAGGAAAGTCACAGCTAGGACAGAAACATAGTCACAACCAGGACAGAAATGAAATATATACAGCTAGGACAAACAGTGCTACATTGCCAAGTGAGTGAGGCACAGATCTGCTAGACCCCAAAATGAGACACTCCTACATCCCCAGGTATCATCTCTCAATGAGAAACTACTACAGTCACAAGTGACAGCACGACTGCTGTGTCCTCAAGCGAGAGAGACAAAACTCCACTGTACTCCAGGTGAGAGATTTCTACATCCCTAAGTGAAAGAGCACTCTATATTTTTAAGTCAAAGATTGCTACATTTCCAACTGGGAGATAGATACATTCCCAAGTCAAGGATTGCCACAATCCTAACTGAGAGATTGCAACATTCCCCAGTCAAGGATTGCCACAATCCCAACTGAGAGATTACAACATTCCCCAGTCAGAGGATTGCCACAATCCCAACTGAGAGATTGCAACATTCCTGTGTCAAGGATTGCCACAATCCTAATTGAGAGATTGCTACATTCCCAAGTCAAGGATTGCCATATTTCCAAATGAGAGATTGATACACCCCCAAGTCAAGGATTGCCATATTCCCAAATGAGAGATTGATACACCCCCAAGGGAGTGCTTAGACCAGTGATCTCATGGCTGGTATGGCTGCCTGCCAGTCATCAGTTCAAATGAGAGAGGACTACACTTTCATTCCCAGGTGAGAGAGAGGACTCTACACTACATCCCCATGTGACGAGAGGGATACACTATATCCCCATGTGGAGAGAGTACTACATCCCCAGGTGAGAAGAGGGCTGTTGTATCTTAGAAGTCAGAGAATCCTAAATCTTCACATGCGAGAAAAACTATATCCCCAGGTGAGAGAATCTTACATCTCCAAGTCAGCAAATGCTAAATCCCCAAGTCAGAGAACAGACCACACAAATGAACAACATCTGTGTAAGGAAACATACAACACTGACTGTGTGTGGTGTTGTAAACATAAAACAACTGACTGTGTGTGGTGTTGTAAACATAAAACAACCGACTGTGTGTGGTGTTGTAAACATTTAAAAACTGACTGTGTGTGGTGTTGTAAACATTAAAAAACTCACTGTGTGTGGTGTTGTAAACATTTAAAAACTGACCGTGAGTGGTGTTGTAACATTAAAAAACTGACTGTGGTGTGGTGTTGTAACATTAAAAAACTGACGTTGAGTGGTGTTGTAAACATTAAAAAAAAATGGGCTGACTGTGTGTTGGTGTTGTAAGCAGACATATAATATTGTGTGCAATACTGTAATTAACTGGCAATATTGTGTGGTATGCTGTAATCAAACAATACTGTGTAGTATGCTGTAATCAAACAATACTGTGTAGTATGCTGTAATCAACAGGCAATATGTGTGGTATGCTGTAATCAAACAGGCATATTGTGTGGTATGCTGTATCAAACAATACTGTGTTAGTATGCTGTAATCAAACAATACTGTGTAGTATGCTGTAATCAAACAATACTGTGTGGTATGCTGTAATCAAACAATACTGTGTAGTATGCTGTAATCAAACAATACTGTGTAGTATGCTGTAATCAAAACAATACTGTGTAGTATGCTGTAATCAAACAATACTGTGTGGTATGCTGTAATCAAACAATACTGTGTAGTATGCTGTAATCAAACAATACTGTGTAGTATGCTGTAATCAAACAATACTGTGTAGTATGCTGTAATCAAACAATACTGTGTAGTATGCTGTAATCAAACAATACTGTGTAGTATGCTGTAATCAAACAATATTGTGTAGTATGCTGTAATCAAACAATACTGTGTAGTATGCTGTAATCAAACAATACTGTGTAGTATGCTGTAATCAAACAATATTGTGTAGTATGCTGTAAGTCAACAATATGTGTAGTATGCTGTAATCAACATTATGGTGTAGTATGCTGTAATCAAACAATACTGTGTAGTAATGCTGTAATCAAACAATACTGTGTAGTATGCTGTAATCAAACAATATTGTGTAGTATGCTGTAATCAAACAATACTGTGTGGTATGCTGTAATCAAACAATACTGTGTAGTATGCTGTAATCAAAACTATAAACTGTGTAGTATGCTGTAATCAAACAATATTGGTGTAGTATCTGTAATCAAACAATACTTGTGTGGTATGCTGTAATCAAACAATACTGTGTGGTATGCTGTAATCAAAACAATACTGTGTGGTATGCTGTAATCAAACAGGCAATATTGTTGTGGTTATGCTGTAATCAACCAATACTGTGTGGTATGCTGTAATCAAACAATACTGTGTGGTATGCTGTAATCAAACAATACTGTGTGGTATGCTGTAATCAACAATACTGTGTGGTATGCCTGTAATCAACAATACTGTGTAGTATGCTGTAATCAAACAATACTGGTCGTATGCTGTAATCAAAACAATATTGTGTGGTATGCTGTAATCAACAATACTGTGTTGTATGCTGTAATCAAACTATACTGTGTGGTATGCTGTAATCAAACAATACTGTGTAGTATGCTGTAATCAACAATATTGTGTGGTATGCTAGTATACAAAACAATACTGTGTAGTATGCTGTAATCAAACAATACTGTGTAGTATGCTGTAATCAAACACTATTGTGTAGTATGCTGTAATCAACAATACTGTGTGTATGCTGTAATCAAACAATATTGTGTGGTATGCTGTAATCAAACAATACTGTGTGGTATGCTGTAATCAAACAATACTGTGTAGTATTCTGTAATCAAACAATACTGTGTAGTATGCTGTAATCAAACAATACTGTGTAGTATGCTGTAATCAAACAATATCTGTGTAGTATGCTGTAATCAAACAATACTGTGTGGTATGCTGTAATCAAACAATACTGTGTGGTATGCTGTAATCAAACAATACTGTGTAGTATGCTGTAATCAAAACAATACTGTGTAGTTATACTGTAATCAAACAATACTGTGTAGTATGCTGTAATCAAACCAATACTGTGTGGTATGCTGTAATCAAACAATACTGTTAGTATGGCTATACTGTAATCAGAAATACTGCTGTAGTATGCCTGTAATCAAACAATTACTGTGTGGGTATACTGTAATCAAAACAATACTGTAGGGTGGCGTATGCTGTAATCAAACAATATTGGGCGTGTTATGCTGTGAATCAAACCAATACTGTGTAGTATGCTGTTAATCAAACAGGCAATACTTGTGTAGTATGCTTAGTAATCAAACAATACTGTGTAGTATGCTGTAATCAAACAAATACTGTGTAGTATGCTGTAATCAAACAATACTGTGTAGTATGCTGTAATCAAAACAATACTGTGTGAGTATGCTGTAATCAAACAATACTGTGGGTATGCTGTAATCAAACAATACTGTGTAGTATGCGTATCAAACCAATATTGTGTAGTATGCTGTAATCAAACAATACTGTGTAGTATGCTGTAATCAAACAATATTGTGTAGTATGCTGTAATCAAACAATATTGTGTGGTATGCTGTAATCAAACAATATTGTGTGGTATGCTGTAATCAAACAATACTGTGTGGTATGCTGTAATCAAACAATACTGTGTAGTATGCTGTAATCAAACAATACTGTGTAGTATGCTGTAATCAAACAATACTGTGTAGTATGCTGTAATCAAACAATATTGTGTGGTATGCTGTAATCAAACAATACTGTGTGGTATGCTGTAATCAAACAATACTGTGTGGTATGCTGTAATCAAACAATACTGTGTAGTATGCTGTAATCAAACAATACTGTGTGGTATGCTGTAATCAAACAATACTGTGTGGTATGCTGTAATCAAACAATACTGTGTAGTATGCTGTAATCAAACAATACTGTGTAGTATGCTGTAATCAAACAATACTGTGTAGTATGCTGTAATCAAACAATACTGTGTGGTATGCTGTAATCAAACAATTACTGTGTGGTATGCTGTAATCAAACAATACTGTGTGGTATGCTGTTAATCAAACAATACTGTGTAGTATGCTGTAATCAAACAATACTGTGTGGTATGCTGTAATCAAACAATACTGTGTAGTATGCTGTAATCAAACAATACTGTGTAGTATGACTGTAATCAAACAATACTGTGTTGGCTATGCTGTAATCAAACAATACTGTGTGGTATGCTGTAATCAAACAATACTGTGTAGTATGCTGTAATCAAACAGGCAATACTGTGTAGTATGCTGTAATCAAACAGGCATATGTGTTGGTATGCTGTAATCAAACCAATACTGTGTGGTATGCTGTAATCAAACAATACTGTGTGGTATGCTGTAATCAAACAATACTGTGTGGTATGCTGTAATCAACAGCAATACTTGTGTGGTATGCTGTAATCAAACAATACTGTGTAGGTATGCTGTAATCAAACAATACTGTGTAGGTATGCTGTAATCAAACAATACTGTGTAGGTATGCTGTAATCAAACAATACTGTGTAGTATGCTGTAATCAAACAATACTGTGTGGTATGCTGTAATCAAACAATACTGTGTAGGTATGCTGTAATCAAACAATACTGTGTGGTATGCTGTAATCAAACAATACTGTGTGGTATGCTGTAATCAAACAATACTGTGTAGTATGCTGTAATCAAACAATACTGTGTGGTATGCTGTAATCAAACAATACTGTGTAGTATAGATGTGTATAAGAGACAGGTGTGGTATGCTGTAATCAAACAATACTGTGTGGTATGCTGTAATCAAACAATACTGTGTAGTATGCTGTAATCAAACAATACTGTGTGGTATGCTGTAATCAAACAATACTGTGTAGTATGCTGTAATCAAACAATACTGTGTAGTATGCTGTAATCAAACAATACTGTGTAGTATGCTGTAATCAAACAATACTGTGTGGTATGCTGTAATCAAACAATACTGTGTGGTATGCTGTAATCAAACAATACTGTGTGGTATGCTGTAATCAAACAATACTGTGTGGTATGCTGTAATCAAACAATACTGTGTAGTATGCTGTAATCAAACAATACTGTGTAGTATGCTGTAATCAAACAATACTGTGTAGTATGCTGTAATCAAACAATACTGTGTAGTATGCTGTAATCAAACAATACTGTGTGGTATGCTGTAATCAAACAATACTGTGTAGTATGCTGTAATCAAACAATACTGTGTAGTATGCTGTAATCAAACAATACTGTGTGGTATGCTGTAATCAAACAATACTGTGTGGTATGCTGTAATCAAACAATACTGTGTAGTATGCTGTAATCAAACAATACTGTGTGGTATGCTGTAATCAAACAATACTGTGTGGTATGCTGTAATCAAACAATACTGTGTGGTATGCTGTAATCAAACAATACTGTGTAGTATGCTGTAATCAAACAGGCAATACTGTGTGGTATGCTGTAATCAAACAATACTGTGTAGTATGCTGTAATCAAACAATACTGTGTGGTATGCTGTAATCAAACAATACTGTGTAGTATGCTGTAATCAAACAATACTGTGTAGTATGCTGTAATCAAACAATACTGTGTAGTATGCTGTAATCAAACAATACTGTGTAGTATGCTGTAATCAAACAATACTGTGTGGTATGCTGTAATCAAACAATACTGTGTAGTATGCTGTAATCAAACAATACTGTGTGGTATGCTGTAATCAAACAATACTGTGTAGTATGCTGTAATCAAACAATACTGTGTAGTATGCTGTAATCAAACAATACTGTGTGGTATGCTGTAATCAAACAATACTGTGTGGTATGCTGTAATCAAACAATACTGTGTAGTATGCTGTAATCAAACAATACTGTGTGGTATGCTGTAATCAAACAATACTGTGTGGTATGCTGTAATCAAACAATACTGTGTGGTATGCTGTAATCAAACAATACTGTGTGGTATGCTGTAATCAAACAATACTGTGTGGTATGCTGTAATCAAACAATACTGTGTGGTATGCTGTAATCAAACAATACTGTGTGGTATGCTGTAATCAAACAATACTGTGTAGTATGCTGTAATCAAACAATACTGTGTGGTATGCTGTAATCAAACAATACTGTGTAGTATGCTGTAATCAAACAATACTGTGTAGTATGCTGTAATCAAACAATACTGTGTGGTATGCTGTAATCAAACAATACTGTGTAGTATGCTGTAATCAAACAATACTGTGTAGTATGCTGTAATCAAACAATACTGTGTAGGTATGCTGTAATCAAACAATACTGTGTGGTATGCTGTAATCAAACAATACTGTGTAGGTATGCTGTAATCAAACAATACTGTGTGGTATGCTGTAATCAAACAATACTGTGTAGTATGCTGTAATCAAACAATACTGTGTAGTATGCTGTAATCAAACAATACTGTGTAGTATGCTGTAATCAAACAATACTGTGTGGTATGCTGTAATCAAACAATACTGTGTGGTATGCTGTAATCAAACAATACTGTGTGGTATGCTGTAATCAAACAATACTGTGTAGTATGCTGTAATCAAACAATACTGTGTGGTATGCTGTAATCAAACAATACTGTGTAGTATGCTGTAATCAAACAATACTGTGTAGTATGCTGTAATCAAACAATACTGTGTAGTATGCTGTAATCAAACAATACTGTGTAGTATGCTGTAATCAAACAATACTGTGTGGTATGCTGTAATCAAACAATACTGTGTAGGTATGCTGTAATCAAACAATACTGTGTAGTATGCTGTAATCAAACAATACTGTGTAGTATGCTGTAATCAAACAATACTGTGTGGTATGCTGTAATCAAACAATACTGTGTGGTATGCTGTAATCAAACAATACTGTGTGGTATGCTGTAATCAAACAATACTGTGTGGTATGCTGTAATCAAACAATACTGTGTAGTATGCTGTAATCAAACAATACTGTGTGGTATGCTGTAATCAAACAATACTGTGTGGTATGCTGTAATCAAACAATACTGTGTAGTATGCTGTAATCAAACAATACTGTGTAGGTATGCTGTAATCAAACAATACTGTGTGGTATGCTGTAATCAAACAATACTGTGTGGTATGCTGTAATCAAACAATACTGTGTGGTATGCGTAATCAAACAATACTGTGTGTATGCTGTAATCAAACAATACTGTGTAGTATGCTGTAATCAAACAATACTGTGTAGGTATGCTGTAATCAAACAATACTGTGTAGGTATGCTGTAATCAAACAATACTGTGTAGTATGCTGTAATCAAACAATACTGTGTGGTATGCTGTAATCAAAACAATACTGTGTAGTATGCTGTAATCAAACAATACTGTGTAGTATGCTGTAATCAAACAATACTGTGTAGTATGCTGTAATCAAAGCAATACTGTGTGTATGCTGTAATCAAACAATACTGTGTAGTATGCTGTAATCAAACAATACTGTGTGGTATGCTGTAATCAAACAATACTGGTGGGTATGCTGTAATCAAACAATACTGTGTGGTATGCTGTAATCAAACAATACTGTGTAGTATGCTGTAATCAAACAATACTGTGTGGTATGCTGTAATCAAACAATACTGTGTGGTATGCTGTAATCAAACAATACTGTGTGGTATGCTGTAATCAAACAATACTGTGTGGTATGCTGTAATCAAACAATACTGTGTGGTATGCTGTAATCAAACAATACTGTGTGGTATGCTGTAATCAAACAATACTGTGTGGTATGCTGTAATCAAACAATACTGTGTGGTATGCTGTAATCAAACAATACTGTGTGGTATGCTGTAATCAAACAATACTGTGTAGTATGCTGTAATCAAACAATACTGTGTGGTATGCTGTAATCAAACAATACTGTGTAGTATGCTGTAATCAAACAATACTGTGTGGTATGCTGTAATCAAACAATACTGTGTGGTATGCTGTAATCAGACAATATGTTAGTATGCTGTAATCAAACAATACTGTGTAGTATGCTGTAATCAAACAATACTGTGTGGTATGCTGTAATCAAACAATACTGTGTGGTATGCTGTAATCAAACAATACTGTGTGGTATGCTGTAATCAAACAATACTGTGTAGTATGCTGTAATCAAACAATACTGTGTGGTATGCTGTAATCAAACAATACTGTGTGGTATGCTGTAATCAAACAATACTGTGTAGTATGCTGTAATCAAACAATACTGTGTAGTATGCTGTAATCAAACAGGCAATATTGTGTGGTATGCTGTAATCAAACAATACTGTGTAGTATGCTGTAATCAAACAATACTGTGTAGTATGCTGTAATCAAACAATACTGTGTGGTATGCTGTAATCAAACAGGCAATATTGTGTGGTATGCTGTAATCAAACAATACTGTGTAGTATGCTGTAATCAAACAATACTGTGTAGTATGCTGTAATCAAACAATACTGTGTAGTATGCTGTAATCAAACAATACTGTGTAGTATGCTGTAATCAAACAATACTGTGTAGTATGCTGTAATCAAACAATACTGTGTAGTATGCTATAATCAAACAGGCAATATTGTGTGGTATGCTGTAATCAAACAATACTGTGTAGTATGCTATAATCAAACAGGCAATATTGTGTGGTATGCTGTAATCAAACAATACTGTGTAGTATGCTGTAATCAAACAATACTGTGTGGTATGCTGTAATCAAACAATACTGTGTAGTATGCTATAATCAAACAGGCAATATTGTGTGGTATGCTGTAATCAAACAATACTGTGTGGTATGCTGTAATCAAACAATACTGTGTGGTATGCTGTAATCAAACAATACTGTGTGGTATGCTGTAATCAAACAATACTGTGTGGTATGCTGTAATCAAACAATACTGTGTAGTATGCTATAATCAAACAGGCAATATTGTGTGGTATGCTATTGAGACAGTATGCTTTCATTGTCTCTAGGCGCCTGAGTTTACTGGAAAGCATTAACTGGGATATTTTTGGTTCGACAAAGAGTTCACCGACCAGTAAATTCAAAATTAGTAGTGAGTGGCCGGGCAATGACTCTTGTGCAGCCCGCTGACCGACAGCTTACCTCTCGTTGTTAGTAGAATAAGAAATTCGGGAAACATGAAGCCGAACTTAGCATAGGAGCTGTCAAAATGAGCAAGAAATACAACGGATTAGACTAGATATATGGGAACGGACACGCCTCAATGAACCAAACCAGGCGAAGGCAGAAAGGGTAAGGTCTTCGACCGCAAGCTATAACCTAGTAGTGTCAAGGGATCTAGAATAAAGCGGATTAAGTAGAATTAATTATGTGGTACAGCTAAAAGATCTGATTGGGTAGCCCTTCGCGCAAGGAGGAGCTATGTCACGTGATGCCAGAAAGAACCGCCAATATAAGCGGTATATATATACGCGGGACAGAGAAGCATTTGAGGAGAATAAACCAGTTCTAGACAGCCGAGTGCAAATACTCGAAAGGCTGTTGAGACCAATAAGACTGTGGCAACTCTGGTCGGGCAGATAAATCCGAGGACCAGAGAAAGCACGGACTTAAGTGTTGGAAAAAGAACCGCCCTAAAGAAACTATTGATTGCTATTGTCAATTGCAATCATTAAGGAAAGTCATACAAGACTAGAGTGGGCTAAGAGGACACACGTTTGATGGGATCATCCAGAGGACTGCGTCGAACAAGGAGCCTGACTTTATTGGAAAGTGGCGAAATCATTCTGACACGGGCGGTGATCAGACAAACGCACCCGTAGGCAGGCGAGCAATTATCCACTGGAAAGGACTCTTATGTTGTCGCTTGATCGATTGCCTGGGTAAAACTAGTGGGCGGTCATTTGACGGTGGAAGTTGGTTTGTGTGCATCTTTAGTGGATTTATATACTTTCTTGTCAGATTTGCGTACTTTATTATTATATTTCCCTGATTGATATGTGACTAGTTATTGGTTTAATTGCGTGCAATTCCTTAGTTTGATGGTATTATCTTGATGCTAGCTACCTGACTGCATTCTTCCATAATTGTTTGAATTGTTTTCACACGATACTTTGTATACTTTGTAATTTCTTTTAAGAAGCAAATAAATTTGATTCAGTGTTAGCTTATTCTTCTTAGTGCCTGTACTGTGCTTGTCGGTTAGGATAGTGTTGTATTCGTGACCTGCGTACCTGTATACTTGTGAGGTTGGTAGATAAAACCAAGGGTAACCACAAATCAGTGGTTATCTCTACAACCGGAAGACGGACAATCTTTATCTTTCAATTTCTTATTCTCTCCTCCACTTCTCTCTCTCTCATCTCTCATCTTCGTGCTATCACAAAATTGGCGCTGCGAACAGGATTCTTCCAAAGTAGCTTTTGTCTGCCTGCCTCAAAGTTAGGGTTGGAGACAGACTCACATACAAGTTGTTCTATTTAGTTGGTAGTTTATTGTTGTTAGTTTGGCAGTTGTAAGTGCTTTGTTCTATTAGGTCTACTAATCTTACAGTTGTTCAGTAGGCTGTTAAAACTGTCAGTAGGAGTTTCTAGTAAGTCTACTCGGTTAGGGATTCTTGGTTTAAGCACACCCGGCAAACCCACTACACCGCAAGAGAAAAAATAAACCCAGAAGAAGCCGAAGCAGCAGAGTCAGTCCTGTCCGGAAGCGAGTCTAGTAAGTTTTTTTCTAAAAGATCTCAACGACGATTACAAACATGACTACCAGAAATACACGCTCTGCAGCATTAGTCGAAAGCAGCGAAGGGGCGTCGGCCTCTGTGCAGGGCAATGTTGATTCTCACCCCACAGCATCGCCAGGTGAACAAGTGAGATATGTAATGATACCCACTCGGAAGAACATCAATACTTTCGGGGGCCCACACGGCCCCACTGTTAATGAGTATCTACGGGAAATCCGTTCAGCGTTCAGAGCGGGCATGATGGGGACAGCTGACAAAGTTGACCTTATCATCGACACCATTTCACCGCACGTACACAGAGAGTTAAAGCTGCACACCTCTGAGAAGGACCCCGAAAAGATGTTGGAGGTTTTAGCGACCATCTACGGCGACAAACGAACCCTCCAAGAACTAACGGCGACATTTTTCTCCACCAGACAAGGTAGCCGGGAGTCGATCGTCGACTTCTCACATAAATTGCACCGGGAATTCGAGGAGGTGGTCTGCGCACAAGAGAGACAGAACGTCTCACCTTTTCACGAGTCAATGCTCAGAGACCAGTTTGTCGCGCAGTTGAGAGACGATTTACCTCGGCAGATGATAAAAGAAAGGCTCATTGACGAGCCTTCCATGTCGTTTCTAGCTGCTCGTGATTGTGCAGTGCGATGGGCCAGCGCTAAACACACTCCGCAGACTGAGGTGTACAACGTTGAAGCCACGGTTGTGAATCGTAACAACGACCACAGACAGCAGAGCACTGGGCATGGCCGAAACAACGAACAGAGGGGCATTCCAGCAGAAAATGACAGTAGGGGGCCACATGAACAGTCGGGCGAAGTAAATGAACTTAAGCGGGAGATGGCGCAGTTAAAAATGCAATTGTCGCATCTTGTGAACGGCCGGGGACAGCCCCAGCCAAGGTCCCAGAGACAGCAAAAACAGATTCGTTGTGATCTTTGTGGCCGGGTAGGACATATTGCCAGATTTTGTAGGGCACATTTAAACTAGAATCCCGTACAGCTACGAGTCAGGCCGCGGCGGGAAGGTTCAAGGACTCACCAATAAAAATGCTAGGCGAACGCCCAGAGACAATGATAAGCATTGACGGTAGAAACATAAGATGTGTTCTGGACACTGGCTCACAAGTTTCCACGATTTCAGAGGAGTGTTTCAATAGACTTTTCAGACATTATAGGTTAGATGTAGATAAGTACATTAGATTAACATCAGCAAACGGCGTTTCAATACCATATTTAGGGTACATCAGTACCAGTGTACAAATAGGGACTGATAGTGTTGATAGATGTGGAATTTTTGTTTTGAAAGATGTCAGGGGCACCGAAAACAGAACGCCCTGTATATTAGGGATGAATGTACTCGCAGAGTTGCCAAATGTTAGCAGGTTTTTTCAGTTCAACAGGCCAGCAGACAACAATGCAAGTGTTGACCTAGATCGGAAGAAAGTGTGGGTGACAGGAGAGGCCAGGACTCACATACCTGCCCGCTCGCTGGCTGTCCTGCTAGTTAGGGGTCGCGCGGGGTTAACAGACAGAACGGTCGTGTTCGAACCAGGCAGAGATCTTGACCACAAGGGTTTAATTCTGCCTTACTGCTTTACTAGGTTAGAGGGGGGAGTGTGCCAAATACAGATAGTTAACATGGGTGACGAAGATGTGTTTTTAGCTAGAGGTACTCAGGTGGGGGAGATATCTGATGCCACGATTGACCTGACTAGGCATTTTAGAGTGGTAGGAACGCAACAAATAGAGTTGTCTGCTAAACCAGACGGTGGGGAGCAGAGACCAGACAAGCCCCTTTTTGACTTGACTGAATTTGAGGGAAGCGATGAGGAAAGGATGCAACTTGAGGGACTGTTAGCAAAATACGACTGCCTATTCGCGAAAGATGACACCGACATTGGGTTTACTGACAGGGTAACCCATAACATACTTTTGACGGATGAAGTCCCCATAAAACAGCCGTACAGGAGGATTCCTCCTGCCCTGTATCAAGAAGTGAAAGATCATTTACAGGGATTGTTAGATAAGCAGATTATAAAGGAGAGCTGTAGCCCTTGGGCGTCTCCAATAGTCCTGGTCCGAAAAAAGGATGGCAAATTGAGAATGTGCGTCGACTACAGGGCCCTGAACATAAGAACTAAAAAGGACGCATATCCACTTCCAAGGGTAGATGACTATTTAGATGCGTTAGGGGGCGCGAAATTTTTTTCTTCTCTTGATTTAGCTAGCGGTTATTACCAGGTGGCGATGAATCCAGCAGACCAGGAAAAGACAGCGTTCACTACACCCTTTGGGTTATATGAATATTCACGACTTCCAATGGGACTGGCAAATTCAGCTAGTACATTCCAACGTCTAATGCAGTCGTCGCTGCATGATTATATGTTTAAGTTACTTTTAGTTTACCTAGATGACATTCTTGTGTACTCCAGAGATTTTAGTCAACATTTAGTAAAACTAGAGGCCATATTTGATAGGATACAGGGGTTGGGATTGAAACTAAACCCAGCTAAATGCAATTTCTGCAAGAAAAAGGTGCAATTCCTAGGCCATACTGTGTCTGCAGAAGGCATAGGAGCGTTAGAAGATAAGGTGCTGGCGATCCAAAAAGCTCCCATACCTAGAACGCAGACTGAGTTACGTTCATTTCTAGGCCTGGCCAGTTACTATCGCCGGTTTGTAGCCAAATTTGCCACACTAGCTAGGCCACTCCATGAATTAGTAGCTCAGCTAAACCAGCAGCACACAGATCCGAGAAAAAGGAAGAAGAGTCCCATCGGGCAGCTATGGTCTACAGAATGCGATGAGGCCTTTAACAAACTTAAAGAAGCCCTAACGTCGACATCATTACTAGGCTTCCCAGACTTCACCCTTCCCTATATTTTAGAGTGTGACGCCTCATACACTGGTCTGGGTGTTGTTTTGTCCCAAATCCAGAATGGTACAAAGAGAGTGTTAGCGTATGCTAGTCGTACTCTCCGCCCGTCGGAGAGAAATGCAAAAAGTAGTTCTAAGTTAGAACTTTTGTGTTTAAAATGGGCATTAACGGAAAAATTCCGTGGCCTCCTTTTAGGTGGACATACTGAGATTTACACTGACAATATGAATTTAACTATGTGGCATAAAGCGAAACTGGGTGCCATTGAGCAAAGGTGGATTGCCCAAATGTCTATGTTCGATTATGTGATAAAACACAGGCCTGGGCGGATTAACGGTAACGCTGATTACTTGTCTCGATTCCCGCTGGAAGAACCGGGGGAAAACGACGAAGAAGAAGGCGACATCGCCATTTGCAGTGTTGCAGCAACATGCATTCCGCCAGCCCTAGGACTAGCTGGTACTGTCGGTAGCCGTCCAACGGCAGATTTTAATGTAGAAAATGCTGATGTGTTTTTAGAATGCCTTGATGTAAATAATGTTGATGAATGTTCAAAATTATGCCTTGATGTAAATATGATTGGTAGGGTTGGTGTGGTGGAAGCTGCTGCTAGGACAGCAGAAGTTTTTAATGTCCTTCCCACACATACCTTGCCGTCTTACTCAACGGAGGATATGGTGAGATTGCAGCAAAATGATGTAAATATTAATGCAGTATTTGATGTTGTATCGCGTAAACTTGTGTTGTCAAATGAGTCTATGAAAAGGTTGTCGCCTCAGACGAAGAAGTGGATGAGGCAACGCAAGAAGTTATGTGTACTAGGTGGGTTGCTGTATAGAAAAATCAAGGGGACAGGTAGGACAGAATTGCTGCAATTAGTGATACCGGAGATACTGCGGCTAAGGATACTGGAGTCAGTTCATAGCGTAGGGCATCAGGGGAGAGATAGGATGATAAATATTTTGAAGAGCAGGTGTTTCTGGGTAGGGATTACTGCAGATGTAGATAAATTCTGTAGAAGTTGCCACAGGTGCAATGTAGCGAAGCCACCACCGGTCAAGATTAAGGGACCAGCAGGTAGTTTGTTAGCTTCGAGACCGTTTGAAGTAGTAGCGATGGACTTTACGCTACTGGAGAGGGACTCAAGGGGATTTGAGAATGTGTTGGTCATCACAGATGTCTTCTCTAAATTTACTATTGCTGTCCCAACCAGAGACCAAAAAGCAGCAACTGTGGCGAAGGTTTTATGAGGAATGTCAGATGCGGAGCCAGGGCTTCGATCTCAAGGAGGAATTACGCTATATTGATGGTGGGACCCATCAACTTTTGGTAGGTGGGTATGAGACAGTATGCTTTCATTGTCTCTAGGCGCCTGAGTTTACTGGAAAGCATTAACTGGGATATTTTTGGTTCGACAAAGAGTTCACCGACCAGTAAATTCAAAATTAGTAGTGAGTGGCCGGGCAATGACTCTTGTGCAGCCCGCTGACCGACAGCTTACCTCTCGTTGTTAGTAGAATAAGAAATTCGGGAAACATGAAGCCGAACTTAGCATAGGAGCTGTCAAATGAGCAAGAAATACAACGGATTAGACTAGATATATGGGAACGGACACGCCCAATGAACCAAACCAGGCGAAGGCAGAAAGGGTAAGGTCTTCGACCGCAAGCTATAACCTAGTAGTGTCAAGGGATCTAGAATAAAGCGGATTAAGTAGAATTAATTATGTGGTACAGCTAAAAGATCTGATTGGGTAGCCCTTCGCGGCAAGGAGGAGCTATGTCACGTGATGCCAGAAAGAACCGCCAAATTAAGCGGTATATATATACGCGGGACAGAGAAGCATTTGAGGAGATAAACCAGTTCTAGACAGCCGAGTGCAAATACTCGAAAGGCTGTTGAGACCAATAAGACTGTGGCAACTCTGGTCGGGCAGATAAATCCGAGGACCAGAGAAAGCACGGACTTAAGTGTTGGAAAAAGAACCGCCCTAAAGAAACTATTGATTGCTATTGTCAATTGCAATCATTAAGGAAAGTCATACAAGACTAGAGTGGGCTAAGAGGACACACGTTTGATGGGATCATCCAGAGGACTGCGTCGAACAAGGTTGGAAGGAGCCTGACTTTATTGGAAAGTGGCGAAATCATTCTGACACGGGCGGTGATCAGACAAACGCACCCGTAGGCAGGCGAGCAATTATCCACTGGAAAGGACTCTTATGTTGTCGCTTGATCGATTGCCTGGGTAAACTAGTGGGCGGTCATTTGACGGTGGAAGTTGGTTGTGTGCATCTTTAGTGGATTTATATACTTTCTTGTCAGATTTGCGTACTTTATTATTATATTTCCCTGATTGATATGTGACTAGTTATTGGTTTAATTGCGTGCAATTCCTTAGTTTGATGGTATTATCTTGATGCTAGCTACCTGACTGCATTCTTCCATAATTGTTTGAATTGTTTTCACACGATACTTTGTATACTTTGTAATTTCTTTTAAGAAGCAAATAAATTTGATTCAGTGTTAGCTTATTCTTCTTAGTGCCTGTACTGTGCTTGTCGGTTAGGATAGTGTTGTATTCGTGACCTGCGTACCTGTATACTTGTGAGGTTGGTAGATAAAACCAAGGGTAACCACAAATCAGTGGTTATCTCTACAACCGGAAGACGGACAATCTTTATCTTTCAATTCCTTATTCTCTCCTCCCCTTCTCTCTCTCTCATCTCTCATCTTCGTGCTATCACACTATAATCAAACAGGCAATATTGTGTGGTATGCTGTAAACAAACAATACTGTGTGGTATGCTGTAATCAAACAATACTGTGTAGTATGCTGTAATCAAACAATACTGTGTGGTATGCTGTAATCAAACAATACTGTGTAGTATGCTGTAATCAAACAATACTGTGTGGTATGCTGTAATCAAACAATACTGTGTAGTATGCTGTAATCAAACAATACTGTGTGGTATGCTGTAATCAAACAATACTGTGTGGTATGCTGTAATCAAACAATACTGTGTAGTATGCTGTAATCAAACAATACTGTGTAGTATGCTGTAATCAAACAATACTGTGTGGTATGCTGTAATCAAACAATACTGTGTGGTATGCTGTAATCAAACAATACTGTGTGGTATGCTGTAATCAAACAATACTGTGTGGTATGCTGTAATCAAACAATACTGTGTGGTATGCTGTAATCAACAATACTGTGTGGTATGCTGTAATCAAACAATACTGTGTAGTATGCTGTAATCAAACAGGCAATACTGTGTGGTATGCTGTAATCAAACAATACTGTGTGGTATGCTGTAATCAAACAATACTGTGTGGTATGCTGTAATCAAACAATACTGTGTAGTATGCTGTAATCAAACAATACTGTGTGGTATGCTGTAATCAAACAATACTGTGTAGTATGCTGTAATCAAACAGGCAATATTGTGTGGTATGCTGTAATCAAACAATACTGTGTGGTATGCTGTAATCAAACAGGCAATATTGTGTGGTATGCTGTAATCAAACAATACTGTGTAGTATGCTGTAATCAAACAATACTGTGTGGTATGCTGTAATCAAACAATACTGTGTAGTATGCTGTAATCAAACAATACTGTGTAGTATGCTGTAATCAAACAATAATGTGTAGTATGCTGTAATCAAACAATACTGTGTAGTATGCTGTAATCAAACAATACTGTGTAGTATGCTGTAATCAAACAATAATGTGTAGTATGCTGTAATCAAACAATACTGTGTAGTATGCTGTAATCAAACAATACTGTGTGGTATGCTGTAAACAAACAATACTGTGTAGTATGCTGTAATCAAACAATAATGTGTAGTATGCTGTAATCAAACAATACTGTGTAGTATGCTGTAATCAAACAATACTGTGTAGTATGCTGTAATCAAACAATACTGTGTAGTATGCTGTAATCAAACAATAATGTGTAGTATGCTGTAATCAAACAATACTGTGTAGAATGCTATAATCAAACAATACTGTGTAGTATGCTGTAATCAAACAATAATGTGTAGTATGCTATAATCAAACAATACTGTGTGTATGCTGTAATCAAACAATACTGTGTAGGTATGCTGTAATCAAACAATACTGTGTGTATGCTGTAATCAAACAATACTGTGTAGTATGCTGTAATCAAACAATACTGTGTGTATGCTGTAATCAAACAATACTGTGTAGTATGCTGTAATCAAACAATACTGTGTAGGTATGCTGTAATCAACAATACTGTGTAGTATGCTGTAATCAAACAATACTGTGTAGTATGCTGTAATCAAACAATACTGTGTAGTATGCTGTAATCAAACAATACTGTGTAGTATGCTGTAATCAAACAATACTGTGTAGTATGCTGTAATCAACAATACTGTGTAGTATGCTGTAATCAAACAATACTGTGTAGTATGCTGTAATCAAACAATACTGTGTAGTATGCTGTAATCAAACAATACTGTGTAGTATGCTGTAATCAAACAATACTGTGTAGTATGCTGTAATCAAACAATACTGTGTAGTATGCTGTAATCAAACAGCATACTGTGTGGTATGCTGTAATCAAACAATACTGTGTGTATGCTGTAATCAAACAATACTGTGTAGTATGCTGTAATCAAACAATACTGTGTAGTATGCTGTAATCAAACAATACTGTGTAGTATGCTGTAATCAAACAATACTGTGTAGTATGCTGTAATCAAACAATACTGTGTGGTATGCTGTAATCAAACAATACTGTGTAGTATGCTGTAATCAAACAATACTGTGTAGTATGCTGTAATCAAACAATACTGTGTGGTATGCTGTAATCAAACAGGCAATATTGTGTAGTATGCTGTAATCAAACAATACTGTGTAGTATGCTGTAATCAAACAATACTGTGTAGTATGCTGTAATCAAACAATACTGTGTAGTATGCTGTAATCAAACAATACTGTGTAGTATGCTGTAATCAAACAATACTGTGTGGTATGCTGTAATCAAACAATACTGTGTAGTATGCTGTAATCAAACAATACTGTGTGGTATGCTGTAATCAAACAATACTGTGTAGTATGCTGTAATCAAACAATACTGTGTAGTATGCTGTAATCAAACAATACTGTGTGGTATGCTGTAATCAAACAATACTGTGTAGTATGCTGTAATCAAACAATACTGTGTAGTATGCTGTAATCAAACAATACTGTGTGGTATGCTGTAATCAAACAATACTGTGTGGTATGCTGTAATCAAACAATACTGTGTAGGTATGCTGTAATCAAACAATACTGTGTAGTATGCTGTAATCAAACAATACTGTGTAGTATGCTGTAATCAAACAATACTGTGTAGTATGCTGTAATCAAACAATACTGTGTAGTATGCTGTAATCAAACAATACTGTGTAGTATGCTGTAATCAAACAATACTGTGTGGTATGCTGTAATCAAACAGGCAATACTGTGTGGTATGCTGTAATCAAACAATACTGTGTAGTATGCTGTAATCAAACAATACTGTGTAGTATGCTGTAATCAAACAATACTGTGTAGTATGCTGTAATCAAACAATACTGTGTAGTATGCTGTAATCAAACAATACTGTGTAGTATGCTGTAATCAAACAATACTGTGTAGTATGCTGTAATCAAACAATACTGTGTAGTATGCTGTAATCAAACAATACTGTGTAGTATGCTGTAATCAAACAATACTGTGTAGTATGCTGTAATCAAACAATACTGTGTGGTATGCTGTAATCAAACAATACTGTGTGGTATGCTGTAATCAAACAATATTGTGTAGTATGCTGTAATCAAACAATACTGTGTAGTATGCTGTAATCAAACAATACTGTGTGGTATGCTGTAATCAAACAGGCAATACTGTGTGGTATGCTGTAATCAAACAATACTGTGTAGTATGCTGTAATCAAACAATACTGTGTAGTATGCTGTAATCAAACAATACTGTGTAGTATGCTGTAATCAAACAATACTGTGTAGTATGCTGTAATCAAACAATATTGTGTAGTATGCTGTAATCAAACAATACTGTGTGGTATGCTGTAATCAAACAGGCAATATTGTGTGGTATGCTGTAATCAAACAGGCAATATTGTGTGGTATGCTGTAATCAAACAATACTGTGTAGTATGCTGTAATCAAACAATACTGTGTAGTATGCTGTAATCAAACAGGCAATATTGTGTGGTATGCTGTAATCAAACAATACTGTGTGGTATGCTGTAATCAAACAATACTGTGTGGTATGCTGTAATCAAACAGGCAATATTGTGTGGTATGCTGTAATCAAACACACATCATTGTGTGGTATGTTGTAATCAAATAATACTATGTGGTATGCTGTAATCAAACAGGCAATATTGTGTAGTATGCTGTAATCAAATAATACTGTGTGGTATGCTGTAATCAAACAATACTGTGTGGTATGCTGTAATCAAACAATACTGTGTGGTATGCTGTAATCAAACAATACTGTGTGGTATGCTGTAATCAAACAGGCAATACTGTGTGGTATGCTGTAATCAAACAGGCAATACTGTGTGGTATGCTGTAATCAAACACACATCATTGTGTGGTATGCTGTAACCAAACAATACTATGTGGTATGCTGTAATCACACAGGCAATAGTGTGGTAGATATGATGTAATCAAGCAGGCAACATTGTGTGGTATGATGTAATCAAACAGGCAAAACTGTGTGGTAGGTATGATATAATCAAACAGGCAATACTGTGTGGTAAGCTGTAATCAAGCAGGCAACATTGTGTGGTATGCTGTAATCAAACAGGCAATACTGTGTGGTATGCTGTAATCAAACAGGCAATATTGTGTAGTATGCTGTAATCAAACAATACTGTGTAGTATGCTGTAATCAAGCATGCAACATTGTGTGGTATGCTGTAATCAAACAGGCAATACTGTGTGGTATGCTGTACTCAAACACACATCATTATGTGGTATGCTGTAACCAAACAATACTATGTGGTATGCTGTAATCACACAGGCAATACTGTGTGGCAGGTATGATGTAATCAAATAGGCAATACTGTGTGGTATGCTGTAATCAAGCAGGCAACATTGTGTGGTATGATGTAATCAAACAGGCAATACTGTGTGGTAAGCTGTAATCAAGCAGGCAACATTGTGTGGTATGCTGTAATCAAACAGAACAAGCCAGTCAACTGAACACATGAAGGTCAACAAAAAATGCCAGTAAACAGCAAAGAAACAAGTCAAATGTGAAAAGCAACACGGCTGAAACCTCTGAACAAGCGTGATCTCTGGCTGCACATGGGCACTGGAGGAGACTTTTCTCTGCGGGTTAGCCCAACAGTTGTCTGTCTGCGGCCCTGTGTGATGCGGTTTTGGACAGTAAACATTTACCGGCAGGTACATGAACAGTCATTGCAGATTACAGTTGCATGTTTTCTATTGTTATGTTTACAGGCAAGACATGGTTGAGAGCTTGGAGTGACCAAGTCAAGTAGTCAAGTCAGAAGTGCCCAGGTTTGATCCCAGTACACAGCTACACGTCAGTGCTCAAGTCAATGGTTTCTAATATGACATGCCCCTTTGATCCCTTTGGTAGTGAGATGCGATACAAAATCTTACTGGATAAGGGCGAAAACAGGAGGCCCTGAGAGCAAGTGGTGTTTGACCTAAGGCAGTTGGAAGTCTCAAGAAGCATGTCCTAGGACCACTGCCTTGGTAAAATTGTTAGGAAAGAAAACCTATCCATGGGTAAATAGAGGCTGTTGCCTTGGATGGAATCTGTCTAGGAGTACACCTGACAGAAATAATACATGCTGAAGGCACAAGTCAATGGATGAATGTTGTGTATTAGTGATTGTATGAGTTGTTCTGAGCCATAAGGCAGCACTGATTTCATGTTATAGTTCCACATTGTGAGTACGGTACTAGATGTCGTTTACTTTAACCTCTACACATTTCCTAGTACTAGTGTAGTCTTATGGTAACGTACCCATCTGTTCCTGCATCCGTATCTAGAATGCATCCTAGACATGTGTATGACTGCACTTCTTCAAGTGATGTTCACCAAGGGAGATCAGGTTATCATTGGCTTGATTCAGTCTCATTGTCTGTCCCCTATGAATGTTTACGACCTAACTGTTGCGACCTCCCATCCAGACAGTCCCGTGTGGGCTGCTATAACGTATTCTGCATCTGATGTCATGACGGGCCAGGAGGGCCACGATAACCATGAAATGCAGATCGTCAAGCGGCTCTGTCCATAGAATTACATTTCTGGTACCACTGCATCACTGGTTTCAAGCAGCAGACCAGTTGTTGCCACAATCCAGTCTATATCCAGTCAGAGTAGCAGTGACAACCCACATCACTGGTTTCAAGCAGCAGACCCGGTTGTTGCCACAATCCAGTCTATATCCAGTCAGAGTAGCAGTGACAACCCACATCACTGGTTTCAAGCAGCAGACCCGGTTGTTGCCACAATCCAGTCTATATCCAGTCAGAGTAGCGGTGACAACCCGCTCACTGCTGCACACCTGCTCTTCATTCTAACATATCTGTCAGCTTTCACTCCAAACAACTCTGCATTTCATGTCTTTATACGTTCAATTGGTTCAGTTAGTGATCTGCGGGACCCTCTTGTGCCTCATGAGTTTTCAGATATTCCCTTTTTATTTTTTTTTTTGTAGTCCAGTTACTGGCTCAGCTGGAGCTCAGCTGTGGCTTATAGGCAGTGAACGTGTTTCACAATTCCCCGACATACCAGGTACAAGGTTGGAAATGAGCCTCAGACAATGTGACAGCAGCCCGCCTGGCGTAGATTATGTTGGTATGGGCGTTGGTCATTCAGAAACAAAGCAAACTGCTGAATGTAAAAACTGCCCAGTAAACAACAAATGGCTGGGGTTGACGGCCACGTCCTGTAAAAGGACATGCAACTAACTTGGTGTGTAAAACTGACTCTATGTTCCTCCATGAGATTGGAGTAAAACTGACTCTGACTACATTCCTCCATGAGATTGTAGTAAAACTGACTCTCTGACTATGTTTCTCCATGAGATAGTAGTAAAACTGACTCTCTGACTACGTTCCTCCATGAGATTGTAGTAAAACTGACTCTCTGACTACGTTCCTCCATGAGATTGTAGTAAAACTGACTCTCTGACTACGTTCCTCCATGAGATTGTAGTAAAACTGACTCTCTGACTATGTTTCTCCATGAGATTGTAGTAAAACTGACTCTCTGACTATGTTCCTCCATGAGATTGTAGTAAAACTGACTCTCTGACTATGTTCCTCCATGAGATTGTAGTAAAACTGACTCTCTGACTACGTTCCTCCATGAGATTGTAGTAAAACTGACTCTCTGACTACATTCCTCCATGAGATTGTAGTAAAACTGACTCTCTGAATACGTTCCTCCATGAGATTGTAGTAAAACTGACTCTCTGACTATGTTCCTCCATGAGATTGTAGTAAAACTGACTCTCTGACTATGTTCCTCCATGAGATTGTAGTAAAACTGACTCTCTGACTACGTTCCTCCATGATATTGTAGTAAAACTGACTCTCTGACTACGTTCCTCCATGAGATTGTAGTAAAACTGACTCTCTGACTACGTTCCTCCATGAGATTGTAGTAAAACTGACTCTCTGACTACATTCCTCCATGAGATTGTAGTAAAACTGACTCTCTGAATACGTTCCTCCATGAGATTGTAGTAAAACTGACTCTCTGACTATGTTTCTCCATGAGATTGTAGTAAAACTGACTCTCTGACTATGTTCCTCCATGAGATTGTAGTAAAACTGACTCTCTGACTATGTTTCTCCATGAGATTGTAGTAAAACTGACTCTCTAACTATGTTTCTCCATGAGATTGTAGTAAAACTGACTCTCTGACTATGTTCCTCCATGAGATTGTAGTAAAACTGACTCTCTGACTACATTCCTCCATGAGATTGTAGTAAAACTGACTCTCTGACTATGTTTCTCCATGAGATTGTAGTAAAACTAACTCTCTGACTATGTTCCTCCATGAGATTGTAGTAAAACTGACTCTGACTACGTTCCTCCATGAGATTGTAGTAAAACTGACTCTCTGACTACGTTCCTACATGAGATTGTAGTAAAACTGACTCTCTGACTATGTTCCTCCATGAGATTGTAGTAAAACTGACTCTCTGACTACGTTCCTCCATGAGATTGTAGTAAAACTGACTCTCTGACAATGTTCCTCCATGAGATTGTAGTAAAACTGACTCTCTGACTACGTTCCTCCATGAGATTGTAGTAAAACTGACTCTCTGACTATGTTCCTCCATGATATTGTAGTAAAACTGACTCTCTGACTATGTTCCTCCATGAGATTGTAGTAAAACTGACTCTCTGACTATGTTCCTGCATGAGATTGTAGTAAAACCGACTCTCTGACTACATTCCTCCATGAGATTGTAGTAAAACTGACTCTCTGACTATGTTCCTGCATGAGATTGTAGTAAAATGGACTCTCTGACTGCATTCCTCCATGAGATTGTAGTAAAACTGACTCTCTGACTATGTTCCTGCATGAGATTGTAGTAAAACTGACTCTCTGACTGCATTCCTGCATGAGATTGCAGTAAAACTGACTCTCTGACTGCATTCCTCTATGAGATTGTAGTAAAACTGACTCTCTGACTATGTTCCTGCATGAGATTGTAGTAAAACCGACTCTCTCACTACGTTCCTCCATGAGATTGTAGTAAAACGGACTCTCTGACTACGTTCCTGCATGAGATTGTAGTAAAACTGACTCTTTGACTATGTTCCTGCATGAGATTGTAGTAAAACTAACTGACTGCATTCCTCCATGAGATTGTAGTAAAACTGACTCTCTGACTATGTTCCTGCATGAGATTGTAGTAAAACTGACTCTCTGACTACGTTCCTCCATGATATTGTAGTGTTCTAGTGCATGCCAGGTCAGAATGTAAACAGACACGGTAGGGAATATCAGCAAAGTCAGCACCCACCACACTTGGTACAGAACAATTCGGGCTAGATGTTCATTGGTCAGACAGACAGGTCAAGGTCACTGGATGGAAAGGGATACAATCTGTCCATGTACATTGTCGTGTTGCAGAAGAGACTTGAACAAGACAAGACAACACACAGGATAAGAATCTGACATCTCTGAGAATGGAGGTTTCGAGAAATACAAGAACAAAACACTGTTTAACAATCTAAAATGTCCAGAAATACACTAAAATAACAATGTACAAGAATCTCAAATCTCCTAAAAATGAAACTACTCAAAGAAAACAGGAAACGACGAATCTTCACAACGATGTGTGAAGATTCAAGGAATACTAGACAAATAACACTGTTTGAATATGAGAAACCTCTCAGAGATTAAACTATGTGATGTGGACAAGAAATGAAAATGTATGAAAGTCAGAAATTTCTTAGAAATGAAATTATCCAATGGAAGACCAAAAAGAACGGGGGAGGGGGAGTTGTGTGAGAGAGAGAGAGAGAGAGAGAGAGAGAGAGAGAGAGAGAGAGAGAGAGAGAGAGAGAGAGAGAGAGAGAGAGAGAGAGAAATAATATACAAGAAAGAAATATGCACATGTGTTACTGAGGCCCCATACAGTAAGATAAGAACAGTAACCTATCAAGCATGTCATTAGAGGCTACTAGGGAGGTTGGTTCAAGATGAGCTACTGCATCCCAGCAACTATGAACAGGTCTACAGTCTACAAATGGCTAGGCTTGAGTTGGTGAGGGCTTGAGTTGGGTGAGGGTCTGAGTTGGCGAGGGCTTGAGTTGGGTGAGGGCTTGAGTTGGGTGAGGGCTTGAGTTGGGTGAGGGCTTGAGTTGGGTGAGGGCTTGAGTTGGTGAGGGCTTGAGTTGGTGAGGGCTTGAGTTGGTGAGGGCTTGAGTTGGGTGAGGGCTTGAGTTGGGTGAGGGCTTGAGTTGGGTGAGGGCTTGAGTTGGTGAGGGCTTGAGTTGGTGAGGGCTTGAGTTGGTGAGGGCTTGAGTTGGTGAGGGCTTGAGTTGGTGAGGGCTTGAGTTGGTGAGGGCTTGAGTTGGTGAGGGCTTGAGTTGGTGAGGGCTTGAGTTGGTGAGGACTTGAGTTGGTGAGGGCTTGAGTTGGTGAGGGCTTGAGTTGGTGAGGGCTTGAGTTGGTGAGGACTTGAGTTGGTGAGGGCTTGAGTTGGTGAGGGCTTGAGTTGGTGAGGACTTGAGTTGGTGAGGGCCTGCGCACCACCCACTGAGACATGGAAAACGGCAGATGAATTAGGAGAAGAATGAAATCTCCCATAAAAAATACATGTGAAAGAGAATTTGACATCTTCAACAGGAATGATGAATCTCCCACTGACTAGAAAGAACTTGAAATCTCCCATATAAAACAGAATTACAACATATGTATAAATATACGCACCATATAATACAAACAGTAATGAGCAAGAATGCGAGGACTTCTAAGAAGACATCCATGACATGCTAAATAAAATAGATAAGCAGGACAACATTATAGTTATGGGAAACTTCAATGCGAGGCTAGGACACAACAGAGCGGGCACAGAAAAACATCTTGGAGCATTTGGAGACCAACATAACGAAAGAAATAATAATGGAAGTAGACTGATAGAGCTATGCAGCCAACACGACCTCTATATAACAAATACTTTCTATAAACACAAAGACTCACAAATATACACCTGGTATAAACGGAATGATCTAGATACTAAAAGTCAAATTGATTTTATATTAAAGAGAAATAATAGAAAGAGAAATATATTAGATGCAAGGGCAGTGCCCAACTTAGGTATAAACACAGACCACAAAGCAGTTGTTGCCATAATAAGAATCATCAGTAGAAGGAAGCAAAGACTAGGAAAATACATGCCATGCGAATCAGTAAACTTAAAAAATCTCAAAGACGAGACAGTGGGGGAAAATTATGAAAAAGTGCTAACTGAAATCTTTGAACAATTACCTATAGAAAGAAAGGCAGTGGAAGAAGCGTGGGAGATGTTCAAATCAAGCATTTTAAATACTGCAAAGATAACAAGTGGAACCACGAAAAAATGTAAAACACGGATAAAGAAAATAAGTTGGTGGAACGCAGAAGTAAAGAAAGCTGCAAAAGGCAAAAAAGGAAAAATATAAAAAGTGGTTGAAGAGCAAACAGGAATGCGATTACATTGACTATAGAATAGCGAGAAGACATGTGAATAGAATAGTAAAGAGTGAAAAACAAAAAGATTGGGAGGAGTATGGAGAAACTCTAAATAAAAACCACAAGGAGGCAACTAGAAACTTCTATAAAAAGATAAGTGCAATGAGAACCAGAGGAGAACCCTTTGGCCCAACTGAAATAATTAACAACGAAAATGGAGAACCAATAAGTGAACAAAAACAAATCCTAATAAGATGGAACAACTTCTCAACATCCCATCAGATGTCACAGGAATTCAAGAAACCGACACAGATGCCACCAAAGAACTAGAACCAGACATACTGAAAGAAGAAATTATAGAAGCCGTCAGATTAGCCCCATTGAACAAATCACCAGGGACAAGATGAAATACCAAATGAACTAATTAAAGCAGCAAGAGAAGTAGGAACAGCATGGCTACATAGACTATTCAACCATGTTTGGGTAGAACAACAGACACCACGAGACTGGGGAAACACCATAATTATCCCAATTTGGAAAAACAAAGGCAGCAAAAGAGACTGCACACAATACAGAGGCATTTCACTGTTGAGTTGTACTGGGAAAATATTTTTGCAAAATTCTCGAGAAAAGATTACGAACTATTATAGAACCCTAGCAAAGCGAAACACAACTTGGATTTAGGAAAAACAAAGGATGCACCAATGCCATTTTGGATCTTAGGCAACTTATAGAAAAATCAATCAAATTCAATGAAACACTCTACTTAGCCTTTGTCGACCAAGAAAAGGCATTTGATAGAGTAGATAGAAACAAGCTGTGGGAAATCCTTAAACAATATGGAGTGAGTACACATCTAACAAACCTATGTAGAAGCTTATACAACAACAGTGAATGCATAGTGAGAGCAACTGGAGGACACTCAGAACCCTTCACCATAAGATCTGGAGTACGACAAGGTTGTGTCCTGTCCCCTCTCTTGTTCATAACATATATAGACAACATATGTAAAGAAACCAGCCAAACAGAGACCGCAAGAACACCTGCATGACGAGAACACAGAAGAAGAACCATCTGCAAATCTAACCATTAGAGAACTCCTGTTTGCGGACGACCAAGCACTAATAGCAAAATCAGAAGCTGAATTACAAGACCACATGAATAGTCTAAACGAAATGTGTAGGGAACATAACATAAAAATTAGCACAAGTAAAACAGAGGTAATGACTGTAAATAAAGAAGAAAAAGCAACAACGATTCATCTAAACGAACATCCCTTGAAAAGAGTAAAGAGTTTCAAGTACCTAGGAAGTATAATGTCATCAAATGGCAAATCAGAAGACGAGATTGAAAATAGATGCAATAAGGCAAACCAACTCACTGGACAAATGGCACCAATACTAAAGAACAAACATGTATCAATAACTACTAAGAAAGCACTTTACAACACAATCTTCCTACCAACTCTATGCTACCAATGCCAACACCTGGACAGTGACAGAAAAAGAGAAAAGAAAAATCACACAACAGAAATGAGATTCCTGAGAAGAATACTCAATGTATCAAGAAGAGATAAGATCAGAAATGAAGAAATCAGGACTAAAGTGGGGGTTATAGCTGCACTAGATTTTATTAGAAGGCAGCAAGTCAAATGGTTTGGCCATGCAAGTAGGTTACCAACTAACAGTATACCACAACAAGCAATGATGTACAGACCAGAGGGAAGCAGAGGAAGAGGCCGACCACGTAAACGATGGATGCAGGGAATAACAGAGTCCATGGGAATATCGATACATGAAGCCCATAAGCGGGCACTCTCCCGCTGTTTATACTTCACCTCGACACCGCAAGGTACAAGAGGAACATGATGAGATGAGATGAGATGAGATGAGATAAAAGAGAATTTGACACCTTCAACGGTGTGAGTGATGAATCTCCCACTGACTAGAAAGAACTTGAAATCTCCCATATAAAACACATATAACCGCAGAAGTTGGATGTGTCGGCCTAACGGCGCAAGAACGCAGCTCTGCTGTAAACAGGCACAACGCAATCACGTCTGAAGAAAAAAAACTCAGGATGAGCGCAGAAGAAGAAGAAACACATATAAAAGAGAATCTGACTTCAACAGAGTGAATGATGAATCTCCCACTGACTAGAAAGAACTTGAAATCTCCCATACAAAACACATGGGAAAGAGAATTTGACATCTTCAACAGAGTGAATGATGAATCTCCCACTGACTAAAAAGAACTTGAAATCTCCCATACAAAACACATGGGAAAGAGAATTTGACATCATCAACAGAGTGAATGATGAATCTCCCACTGACTAGAAAGAACTTGAAATCTCCCATACAAAACACATGAGAAAGAGAATTTGACATCTTCGACAGACAGAGAGAGAGAATGATGAGTTTCCCACTGATGAAAAGGAATGATAACAGAGAATGATAAATCTGCCACTGATGAGAAGGATTAACAGAGAATGATACATCTGGCATGTTTGAGAAGGAATGATAAGAGAGAATGATAAATGTCCCACTGATGAGACAGAATCAGAGTGCTGATCTAGTATTTCTGCAGTTTTGTGGCTTGCGACCTGTCAGTGACTGCAGCAGGTGTCATATGATTACAGGCAGCTGCCATCTGTGTCAGCAACTGACACAATCAGCTGCTGGTGATTAGGCAACAGACTGCCCTACGATGGTTTTCATACAATGGATGAGTGCCGGTTGTTCAGAAACCAATGGTTAACTACTGAACATAAACTTGCCAAGAAATCACAGGCAGCCAAAAAATGCTAATGTTGACTGCAATGTCCTGTAAAGGATAAAATAACTGAGTGGAGATGATGTTTATTATTGACATGCAGGACAGGCTGTGCCTAGGTGTCTGCTCACATGCACTAAGATGGCTCAGACCAATTTTACACATGACGTGGCAAGCTACATACATGATGTGAGGTATCTATAGAGCAATGGTTCTCAATCCGGTGGGGAATTCCCCCCCCCTAGGGGGGAATTTTAGGGTTTCCAGGGGGGGGGGGGGGGGGGGAGAATAGAGAAATGAAGACCATTTCAAGATCATGTTAATACAAGAACCGATTACTTGATATTGTTTTTCCCTTCATACTTTACAGTTAAGTACGTCTCATCCTTCGAAAATTCATTTTTTAAAGTCAGTAGACCCACAAATCATGTTTTATGTGGATGTCTAGACTTGTTTTAGTATGTGCTATTAAATTTACCTTACATTTTTACGTATACTGTATAGGGGGGATTTTTAGATAGGATATATGAAAGGGGGGGAATGACGTTCTGAAAATACGATGAAGGGGGGAATGACGATGGGAATGGCGATGAACGGGCCAAATTTTTGATAGGAAGGGGGGAATGACGTTCTGAAAATATGGTGAAGGGGGGAACGGGCCAAAAAAGGTTGAGAACCACTGCTATAGAGAGACAGTTTAGTACTGCAACATGAGTCAATGAGTTCACCAGACAGTGACACAGTACCTTGTCAGTCTGATCTTCTTCGGGTGTGCTTGGGGAACACAGGGATGCCATCCTGGCATCGTCCTTCAGTGGAGAATTCTGGATGTCTTTACTGATTTCCTTGCGCTCAGTCACTATACTCTCTACCATCTCTCGCATCTCACTCAACTACACACCAGGCAGCACACAGCACCATGGAAAAGAGGGGCAAAAAGAAAAAAAAAAGCACATCACACAATGACCCAAAATAAAAATACGGGATAACAAGTGTGTGCATGCAGGAAATATACAATGACTAATAACCAATGCCTGAAACAAGAACTATTACCAGCATACAGTTGCAAGGTTGCTGACATTACCATCCCACACAGAAATAGCGCCCAGTGGCATACAGTTGCAAGGTTGCTGACATTACCATCCCACATAGAAATAGCGCCCAGCGGCATACAGTTGCAAGGTTGCTGACATTACCATCCCACACAGAAATAGCGCCCAGATCAAGTGTAAGACTGCACTCAGACATCAACTCCCAGATCAAGTGTAAGACTGCACTCAGACATCAACTCCCAGATCAAGTGTAAGACTGCACTCAGACATCAACTCCCAGATCAAGTGTAAGACTGCACTCAGACAACTCCCAGATCAAGTGTAAGACTGCACTCAGACATCAACTCTCAGATCAAGTGTAAGACTGCACTCAGACATCAACTCTCAGATCAAGTGTAAGACTGCACTCAGACATCAACTCCCAGATCAAGTGTAAGACTGCACTCAGACATCAACTCTCAGATCAAGTGTAAGACTGCACTCAGACATCAACTCCCAGATCAAGTGTAAGACTGCACTCAGATATCAACTCTCAGATCAAGTGTAAGACTGCACTCAGACATCAACTCTCAGATCAAGTGTAAGACTGCACTCAGACATCAACTCCCAGATCAAGTGTAAGACTGCACTCAGACATCAACTCCCAGATCAAGTGTAAGACTGCACTCAGACATCAACTCTCAGATCAAGTGTAAGACTGCACTCAGACATCAACTCAGAGATCAAGTGTAAGACTGCACTCAGACATCAACTCCAGATCAAGTGTAAGACTGCACTCAGACATCAACTCCCAGATCAAGTGTAAGACTGCACTCAGACATCAACTCTCAGATCAAGTGTAAGACTGCACTCAGACATCAACTCCCAGATCAAGTGTAAGACTGCACTCAGACATCAACTCCCAGATCAAGTGTAAGACTGCACTCAGACATCAACTCTCAGATCAAGTGTAAGACTGCACTCAGACATCAACTCTCAGATCAAGTGTAAGACTGCACTCAGACATCAACTCTCAGATCAAGTGTAAGACTGCACACAGACATCAACTCCCAGATCAAGTGTAAGACTGCACTCAGACATCAACTCCCAGATCAAGTGTAAGACTGCACTCAGACATCAACTCCCAGATCAAGTGTAAGACTGCACTCAGACATCAACTCCCAGATCAAGTGTAAGACTGCACTCAGACATCAACTCTCAGATCAAGTGTAAGACTGCACTCAGACAACTCCCAGATCAAGTGTAAGACTGCACTCAGACATCAACTCTCAGATCAAGTGTAAGACTGCACTCAGACAACTCCCAGATCAAGTGTAAGACTGCACTCAGACATCAACTCCCAGATCAAGTGTAAGACTGCACTCAGACATCAACTCCCAGATCAAGTGTAAGACTGCACTCAGACATCAACTCTCAGATCAAGTGTAAGACTGCACTCAGACAACTCCCAGATCAAGTGTAAGACTGCACTCAGACAACTCCCAGATCAAGTGTAAGACTGCACTCAGACATCAACTCTAAGATCAAGTGTAAGACTGCACTCAGACATCAACTCTCGATCAAGTGTAAGACTGCACTCAGACATCAACTCCCAGATCAAGTGTAAGACTGCACTCAGACATCAACTCCCAGATCAAGTGTAAGACTGCACTCAGACATCAACTCCTCAGATCAAGTGTCAGACTGCACTCAGACACTCCCCAGATCACAGTGTAAGACTGCACTCAGACATGACGCGCCAGATCAAGTGTAAGACTGCACTCAGACAACTCCCAGATCAGTGTAAGACGCACTCAGACAACTCCCGATCAATGTAAGACTGCACTCAGACAACTCTCCAGATCAAGTGTAAGACTGCACTCAGACATACTCCCAGATCAAGGTGTAAGACTGCACTCAGACATCTCCCAGATCAAGTGTAAGACTGCACTCAGACATACTCCCAGATCAGTGTTAGACTGCACTCAGACAACTCCAGATCAGTGTAGACTGCACTCAGACAACCCAGATCAAGTGTAAGACTGCACTCAGACAGACTCCCAGATCAAGTGTAAGACTGCACTCAGACAACTCCCAGATCAAGTGGAAGACTGCACTCAGACAACTCCCAGATCAAAGTGTAAGACTGCACTCAGACAACTCACCGCTAAGATCAAGTGTAAGACTGCACTCAGACATCAACTCTCAGATCAAGTGTAAGACTGCACTCAGACATCAACTCTCAGATCAAGTGTAAGACTGCACTCAGGACATCAACTCCCAGATCAAGTGTAAGACTGCACTCAGACATCAACTCCCAGATCAAGTGTAAGACTGCACCTCAGACATCAACTCCCAGATCAAGTGTAAGACTGCACTCAGACAAACTCCCAGATCAAGTGTAAGACTGCACTCAGACAAACTCCCAGATCAAGTGTAAGACTGGCACTCAGACAACTCCCAGATCAAGTGTAAGACTGCACTCAGACATCAACTCCAGATCAAGTGTAAGACTGCACTCAGACTAACTCCCAGATAAGTGTAAGACTGCACTCAGACATCAACTCTCAGATCAAGTGTAAGACTGCACTCAGACATCAACTCTCAGATCAAGTGTCAGACTGCACTCAGACATCAACTCTCCAGATCAAGTGTAAGACTGCACTCAGACATCAATCCCAGATCAAGTGTAAGACTGCACTCAGACAACTCCCAGATCAAGTGTAAGACTGCACTCAGACATCAACTCCCAATCAAGTGTAAGACTGCACTCAGACATAACTCCCATGATCAAGTGTAAGACTGCACTCAGACACTCCCAGATCAATTGTAAGACGCACTCAGACATCACTCTCAGATCAAGTGTAAGACTGCACTCAGACACACTCCCAGATCAAGTGTAAGACTGCACTCAGACATCAACCCCAGATCAAGTGTAAGACTGCACTCAGACATCAACTCCCAGATCAAGTGTAAGACTGCACTCAGACATCAACTCCCAGATCAAGTGTAAGACTGCACTCAGACATCAACTCCAGATCAAGTGTAAGACTGCACTCAGACATCAACTCCCAGATCAAGTGTAAGACTGCACTCAGAACCCAAATCCCAGATCAAGTGTAAGACTGCACTCAGACCCAAATCCCAGATCAAGTGTAAGACTGCACTCAGACATCAACTCCCAGATCAAGTGTAAGACTGCACTCAGACAACTCCCAGATCAAGTGTAAGACTGCACTCAGACAACTCCCAGATCAAGTGTAAGACTGCACTCAGACAACTCCCAGATCAAGTGTAAGACTGCACTCAGACAACTCCCAGATCAAGTGTAAGACTGCACTCAGACATCAACTCCCAGATCAAGTGTAAGACTGCACTCAGACATCAACTCTCAGATCAAGTGTAAGACTGCACTCAGACATCAACTCCCAGATCAAGTGTAAGACTGCACTCAGACATCAACTCCCAGATCAAGTGTAAGACTGCACTCAGACAACTCCCAGATCAAGTGTAAGACTGCACTCAGACATCAACTCCCAGATCAAGTGTAAGACTGCACTCAGACATCACTCTCCAGATCAAGTGTAAGACTGCACTCAGACATCAACTCCCAGATCAAGTGTAAGACTGCACTCAGACATCAACTCTCAGATCAAGTGTAAGACTGCACTCAGACATCAACTCCCAGATCAAGTGTAAGACTGCACTCAGACATCAACTCCCAGATCAAGTGTAAGACTGCACTCAGACATCACTCCTCAGATCAAGTGTAAGACTGCACTCAGGACATCAACTCTCAGATCAAGTGTAAGACTGCACTCAGACATCAACTCTCAGATCAAGTGTAAGACTGCACTCAGACATCAACTCTCAGATCAAGTGTAAGACTGCACTCAGACATCAACTCCCAGATCAAGTGTAAGACTGCACTCAGACATCAACTCCTCAGATCAAGTGTAAGACTGCCCTCAGACATCAACTCTCAGATCAAGTGTTAGACTGCACTCAGACATCAACTCTCCAGATCAAGTGTAAGACTGCACTCAGACATCAACTCCAGATCAAGTGTAAGACTGCACTCAGACAACTCCCAGATCAAGTGTAAGACTGCACTCAGACATCAACTCCCAGATCAAGTGTAAGACTGCACTCAGACATCAACTCTCAGATCAAGTGTAAGACTACAGTTCCACCCCAGACATCAACTCTCAGATCAAGTGTAAGACTGCACTCAGACACCAACTCTCAGATCAAGTGTAAGACTGCACTCAGACATCAACTCCCAGATCAAGTGTAAGACTGCACTCAGACATCAAACTCTCAGATCAAGTGTAAGACTGCACTCAGACATCAACTCTCAGATCAAGTGTAAGACTGCACTCAGACATCAACTCTCAGATCAAGTGTAAGACTGCACTCAGACATCAACTCCCAGATCAAGTGTAAGACTGCACTCAGACATCAACTCCCAGATCAAGTGTAAGACTGCACTCAGACATCAACTCCCAGATCAAGTGTAAGACTGCACTCAGACATCAACTCCCAGATCAAGTGTAAGACTGCACTCAGACATCAACTCCCAGATCAAGTGTAAGACTGCACTCAGACATCAACTCTCAGATCAAGTGTAAGACTGCACTCAGACATCAACTCCCAGATCAAGTGTAAGACTGCACTCAGACATCAACTCCCAGATCAAGTGTAAGACTGCACTCAGACATCAACTCTCAGATCAAGTGTAAGACTGCACTCAGACATCAACTCTCAGATCAAGTGTAAGACTGCACTCAGACATCAACTCTCAGATCAAGTGTAAGACTGCACTCAGACATCAACTCCCAGATCAAGTGTAAGACTGCACTCAGACATCAACTCTCAGATCAAGTGTAAGACTGCACTCAGACATCAACTCTCAGATCAAGTGTAAGACTGCACTCAGACATCAACTCTCAGATCAAGTGTAAGACTGCACTCAGACATCAACTCCCAGATCAAGTCTAAGACTGCACTCAGACATCAACTCCCAGATCAAGTGTAAGACTGCACTCAGACATCAACTCCCAGATCAAGTGTAAGACTGCACTCAGACATCAACTCCCAGATCAAGTGTAAGACTGCACTCAGACATCAACTCCCAGATCAAGTGTAAGACTGCACTCAGACATCAACTCCCAGATCAAGTGTAAGACTGCACTCAGACATCAACTCTCAGATCAAGTGTAAGACTGCACTCAGACATCAACTCTCAGATCAAGTGTAAGACTGCACTCAGACATCAACTCCCAGATCAAGTGTAAGACTGCACTCAGACATCAACTCCCAGATCAAGTGTAAGACTACAGTTCCACCCCAGATATCAACTCCCAGTCCAAGTGTAAGACTGCACTCAGACATCAACTCCCAGTCCAAGTGTAAGACTGCAGTGCCACCTCAGATATCAACTCCCAGTCCAAGTGTAAGACTGCAGTTCCACCTCAGACATCAACTCCCAGTCCAAGTGTAAGACTGCAGTTCCACCTCAGACATCAACTCCCAGTCCAAGTGTAAGACTGCAGTTCCACCTCAGATATCAACTCCCAGTCCAAGTGTAAGACTGCAGTTCCACCTGAGATATCAACTCCCAGTCCAAGTGTAAGACTGCAGTGCCACCTCAGACAGTTTGTAGCAGTATCACAAAGATCTCCCTAGCCTTGTTAACAATGATACAACTTGTTTAAATGGGCTCTCTTGCTCATGAACAAGACGTTAGTTGCGTGTCTTTTCACAGGATCAACCCCAGCATTATTTGGCCTTTTCTGATTTACAAGGCAAGTTTACATTCTGCTGTTAGCCACAGCTTTCTGAACGATCAATACTCATACCATTGATGAAAATCAACACAAGGCATGCAGGACAGTGAATCGTGTTGGCTAATCCTTCTCCACAGGCTGCGGCAAGGAGACACTGTGGGACAATCTACACACACATGTTCTCATGAAGCACCTCAGTGCCATGGCATACACTGCTGGTGGGATTCTAGTATGACCCTATGAACTCTGGTGACCTGACTCCTGTCTTCTCCCTCTCCTTTAACTCATTGCCAACTGGGGCAATTTATGTAAAACCTGGTGCACTGTATCGTCTCATTCCCTGATGCTAACCGTGGACCAAGGTTACATACTACATATGGATTCATGAGTTGCAGTGATCAGCACCCTTCCTGACCTGACCCAAGTCAGGTGCCAATCATTGTGAAACCTGGTTGTGAACCCCTAGAAAGCTTCCCACACAACCCAGCCCTGTTCATATATAATCCAAATAGTGACAAGACAGCATGTAGTCTCCACAGTAAACAACCCAGACATCAACAAGGCACATATAAAGGTCAAGTCATGCATGGAGGTCTATCAACATACCAGGTCTAGAAAATACATCTAGGGACACAACTAACAAACCATCTAGAATCAGGTTTACAACAGCCAAAACAAAGCCACATGCATGTCTACAACACAGCAAAGACGGGTGCTGGTGATGCACATTCAACACAAATGCACGAACAACTGAACATGAATTTATTCTTCAAGTGAGGGTAATATCCTCAACAAATGGTGTTCTAATCCCAGTGTACAATTTTCTCATGGCAGATTCTTCAGCAAACATTCCTTGTAACTGTCTAATATACCAGTCAGTCAATGTCATCTCTTGATTGTGGTACCCTAGTAATATTAAGCTAAGAGAACATGGTTGCTTCAGTCCATTCATCACTGATCACTCACTGTGCCGTGTCTTACAGGGCAGAAGACTTCTGCTGGCCACAACCATAAGCCCAGTCAGCAAGGAGCTAGAACCAGTCATGCACAAGCTAGCTGAGCAGCCAAGGACTAGACTTGCAGCAAGTCACACAAGCTAGCTGAGCACTGAGCAGCCAAGGACTAGACTTGTAGCAAGTCACACAAGCTAGCTAAGCATTGAGCAGCCAAGGACTAGACTTGCAGCAAGTCACACAGATGTCTTTCACGTCATGCCTGACCGTGTGGCTGTTAGAATTTACGTGTTTATGATGAACAAAAGTCTTCATCAGGATAGGTTGGTACAAACTCACTTCTAAATTTACACAGTAACAACAGTGCAATGGAGTGAAGGTACAAGTGTAGAGAAACCACACTAAGACAGATGGAAGAATCAAGTGATATGTTCACAAAAGCTTGTAGTCGATCAGAAAGTATAAGACAGGCATCACACAGAGACTGGCTTGGTGTTTCTGTAACCCAGACTTGAGATATTATTTCAGTTTAACTTAAAAGCTGTCCATGCTCATCCACCGGTTCTGAATTTCATGAAATGTGTTCACAAAGAAACATTTGTTCATCACAAACTAACAACTAAACGCAGCCACATAATAGAAGACATCAACCTGACCACCATTTGTAGCCAGAGTCTGAAGCCAGCCAGGTTTGCTGCTCAAATTAACTCCAACTAGAATGAAACTGGGAGCTGGCCTAAATTTTTTAGCAAACATAATATGCAGTGATAACAAAGAAGGACTGGTGTTAACCCTTTAACAGGCACAGCGCCTGATAGCGTTCGATGCGTTAAACAGGCGTAGCGCCCAATCGCGTCTTTGATGACTAGTCGTTTTAAAAATGCGATCTCTCGGTTTTCCGACACTTCCGATCGCTACTTTCACTTTCGCCGATAGCTTGACAACGTGGCCGCCATTTGTAAACGCGCTACAATGACTTTGAACAGACTTTAACGGACTTTTTTTGATAGTTTTCGGGATTTTTACGCTGTTTTTCAAAATGGATTTCGGCGATTCTTCAAGTGATAGCCGAGATTTCGCTCTGTTCAATTTAAATGACATTAAAGGGCACGAAGTTGATTATTAATCGGAGCTAGATATCAGTGCAAAGCGTTACTTTGCATTAGCAGTCGTGAGTCGGACTTTAAGAAAGTGATTATGATTCTGAAAATGTGTTTGTAAATTACCGTATAGATGACGGAAAATCACAAACAACATGCCGTATTTCGTAAATATTTGTGTTCATATATGGATTACTGGCAACAATCACGTAAGTAACATATTCTGCATGCTTTTCCCTTCATTGTGTTGTTTATTTTACTAAAATCGGTTGACTAACACCTTATTTGTGATGTTTTTACTAACGCGACCCGAAATTTTACAGAACCTGAAAAAATCTTGCCCGTTCAGGGCTACAAAACGGACAAGCGTCTGCCCTGTAAAGGGTTAAACGTGTACCACAACTGCAACCAATGGAGGAATCATGTTACTACAACAGACCTAAAGTATGCAAGGCAGCACACAACACAAGTCAGCATTTGTGAAACATAATCAAACAACAGTGATTGCTGACCTGTCGCTCAGCCTCTTCCTCCTCATCAGACAGGAAAGATTTGCTGACCATGGGTGTCCAGTGCAAGCAGTCTTCATCCAGGGACAGACGGGGTTTGGCTTTCAGCTTTTCTATATGAGACTTGATCAGTTGTACATCTATGGCTATCACAGACCTGGATGGAACAAGACACTTCAATCACTGACTGGCAATGGTCTACCAGCATTAAGACAGTACATCTGTAACCAAAACACATGAACAGTGAAAAACATCACCAAACATCACCACGCCACGATTCCAACAATGACATGCTGCTATAGACTAGCAGTGTCAGGAGCCACCAACATGACAACTGACTGGCATAGTCTCTGGGGGACAGGCAAACATGAATGAGGCTGTTCATGTCTAAAAACTGGCTCTCTCACAGCTGGGCATATCTGACACTTGGGCTGTTTCACACCTGAGCAGGTCGTATAGCTGTGGAGGTATGCCTCACTCTAGGGTGTCACACAGCTACATATCTCACAGGTGGTTACTCCTCACCTCACATTAACATTTAATAGGTTCCTGTTCTTTCAGGCAAAACATGCACTCCCACCAATTTTACTGATAAGATAAACTGCCTCCCGTATGTTACAGCGAGCCACAAGGGAGGCCAGGAACAGTAACACTGTCACCCGGCACTGTGGAAAGGGTTTTATTTAGGGCAGGCTACCTTATCACACACAGTGAGATTCAGCCAACAAATCCAACCACCCATGAACACGTCACATAAAGAAACAAGAATGAAGAATTGTATTTTAAACTCAGTTTGTACAAATTCTAAATGTCTATAAATGTTTGTGTAGCTTAAATAAATACACACATTTAGTGGTGGTTTGAAGATATATTCCAGGAGTAGATTATGTCTATGCAGCCCTTAAGTAATGAGAAAATGCTGCCTATCTTAATTCCTCTTTCTCATTCCTGGTGATACTAAGAACAGCTAAATCTATTTTTTTTTCAGCGAGCCACTTCTTGGCTGTTTTCTTGAGTATCCAGGAACGGTGTCTTAAATCAGCATAACAGACATTTGTTCCGCGTTTTCTCTCTGGGATCTGGGGTGGTAATTAATCCTTTCTGGCAGAGGTAAGGGGTCTCAAACTGCACCCAGAACTAAACACCAGTAGGAGAAAATGACTTTTGACTGAGTGGTTGCCCACCCAGGACCTAACCCCAGCCAATTTGATGACTATGGGCAGTCACAAAGTTAGTCTTATGCATGCCCCAATGACATACTGTCTCAAATATCACTATATTCTGAACTATGTAGAAGTCAAGGGGACACCACCACATGAACTTCCCAACAATCAGTTTATGAGCAGTCACAGAGACAGTTTATTTCAGGTGCACGTAACACAAGACAGCTTGGTACCGGTCATGGCAGATCCTGTAGTCTGTGAGCCTGCCCACAACACACAACTGAGACTATACAGTGTGAGAAGCACTGATCTCACACCATGAACCACAGTACAGACATATACAAGACAGCTCGTGTCTATGAGGGTGTGTACATAACAACAACAACAACAACAACAACAAACAGCAGCAGACCTGTCCTTGTAGTGCCTCAAGAAATGGACATCTTTCAGAGCCTGCAGGATGTCCAGCGGACACATCCCTGTCCTCTCACTGATGGCTGTGGAAATAAGAGTCAGTTTGTTTAGTTCAGACAGAGGCTGGTTTCAATTTCAAGCTACCTCTACCACCTGGTGTGGCACAAATGCTTCTCACAATATCTCTACCACCTGGTGTGGCACAACTTCTCACAATATCTCTACCACCTGGTGTGGCACAAATGCTCCCCACAATATCTCTACCACCTGGTGTGGCACAACTTCTCACAATATCTCTACCACCTGGTGTGGCACAAATGCTCCCCACAATATCTCTACCACATGGTGTGGCACAAATGCTCCCCACAATATCACATGGACAGTAGCAGCAGGTGGAGGGTCATGCTGCTGTAGTATTATGATGACACTTGTTCAGGTCAGATTGAGGACATCTCTCTTATGGTCACAAAATTTGTAAACAGCAACACACAATGCTGTGTTTGTTTCTTGATAAAGATGTTGACAAATCATTGGTTGGAACCAATTTACAAGTGTTCCATCACTGCCAATTTACAAGTGTTCCACCACTGCCAATTTACAAGTGTTCCACCACTGCCAATTTACAAGTGTTCCACCACTGCCAATTTACAAGTGTTCCATCACTGCCAATTTACAAGTGTTCCATCACTGCCAATTTACAAGTGTTCTATCACTGCCAATTTACAAGTGTTCTATCACTGCCAATTTACAAGTGTTCTATCACTGCCAATTTACAAGCGTTCTATCACTTTATAGTAGTTACCGAGTACACACAGAGTCTTGTAATGTTATAAGGTTATGAATTATTTAATTGGACTGTTACTTTAAGATGCAGTGATGAAGGTGACACAGAGTTATGTCACATCATAAAGTCGTGAACTGCTGTACCAGGGTATCTATCACTTTATAATGCAGTTTTCTTATTAAATTGAGAACTATCAATGTTTATTAACGAGATTTATTGTATTTTGGGATCCCACCGGACTTCTGGTCGCCAACATGGCGGTTAGGCGTTAAACCATTAAGGTCTGTGGTGTGGCATGTTTATGTTTATAGCTACGGTTTGAAATCGCATTTTCCTCATGTTGGACTGGTAGTATATGGTTCCATCGCCTTGCTACTGAGTGAGTGTGTGGGCGACACTGTGAGCTGTGAAATTTGCATGGAATGCTTTCACATCTGTCCTGTATAGTGACCTGCATGTTCGGAACAATGGCTACCGGCTGTTGCTGAATTGACTGATTTGCCTTTTTGGTTCACGAGTGCATTTTCCAGGAGACTCCTGGAGCTGCGGAGTTCGTGCTTTATGCGACACTTTCGGCGGGTCACCCTGCGGTAAAAGACCAATTCATGTGAGAAAACCCGGGTCAATGAGGTCTTTCTGGTGACTGCCGAGTCCATCGACGATGAACTGTAGTTTTCGTGGATGAATTTTGTGTTGGCATTCTGGTGGCGGCATTATGCACAGTGTACCTGTGCAGGCTTGTTGGATTGCCGAGACTCCCATCTATTCCTCTTTTCACATTGGACAGCGGGGAGCATTTTGTGAGATATTCGCTGGCACAGGAACGGAGCATAATGGGGACAACCTATTGCCGTGAAGTTGGAACCTCGACTAACTAACTTGGGATCCCACCATTGTATACTGTATGAACTACTATACAGAAACATTTGTCAAATTATAGTTCGGTGACTGTTAACATTGGGTTCTGCAGTTTTATAACATTGAGACTTTGTTAACATGGATTCCGTAACCTTATAATGTCATGCAATTGTGTACAATCGGGATCTGTAACTTTATAATGAGGTAGTCTAGTTATCATTTGATTCTATTGCTTTATAATGCCACAATCTTTTTAACATTGAATTCTATCATTTTATAATGCTGTGATATTGTTAACATTGGATTCAATTACTTTATGTCATGATCTTGTTAACATTGAATTCTATCATTTTATAATGTTGTGATATTGTTAACATTGGATTCTCTTACTTTATGTCATGATCTTGTTAACATGGAATTCTATCATTTTATAATGTGATATTGTTAACATTGGATTCTATTACTTTATGTCATGATCTTGTTAACATGGAATTCTATCATTTTATAATGCTGTGATATTGTTAACATTGGATTCTATTACTTTATGTCATGATCTTGTTAACATGGAATTCTATCATTTTATAATGTTGTGATCTTGTTAACATGGAATTCTATCATTTTATAATGTTGTGATATTGTTAACATTGGATTCTATTACTTTATGTCATGATCTTGTTAACGTGGAATTCTATCATTTTATAATGCTGTGATATTGTTAAGATTGGATTCTATTACTTTATGTCATAATCTTGTTAACATTGAATTCTATCATTTTATAATGCTGTGATATTGTTAACATTGGATTCTATTACTTTATGCCATGATCTTGTTAACATTGAATTCTATCATTTTATAATGCTGTGATATTGTTAACATTGGATTCTATTACTTTATGTCATGATCTTGTTAACATTGAATTGTATCACTTTATAATGCCGTGACCCACATGTCACGTCACATTTCCTAGAGTAATATGTACCACAGTGTCGCAGCACCTTATCCGTATATTATTTAAGAGCATCAGTCCCTTGCAGACATTTATCTCCTCCAGTCTGTAATGGCCTCATCTCGCTAACCTAGGTCCTCACAAACGACGGTCTCTTCCTGTCAGAAACTAAGGGCGCTTAATCTGGGTCACATTTCTGAATTATTCCAGACTGAAGGGATATCACGTAGTCTGATAGTAATTACCTCCCGCTGGTTGAAGTCATCATGGATTTGTAAATCCTCGAAGAGGTGGTGGGTTAGAGGATCAATAACTGCTGAGTAACTTATGGCAGTCATGGCATTTCAATGGGCGGTGGTTGATATATAAGATACTTCAATGGGCGGTGGCTGATGTATAAGATACTTCAATGGGCGGTGGTTGATGTATAAGATACTTCAATGGGTGGTGGTTGATATATAAGATACTTCAATGGGCGGTGGTTGATATATAAGATACTTCAATGGGCGGTGGTTGATATATAAGATACTTCAATGGGCGGTGGTTGATATATAAGATACTTCAATGGGCGGTGGTTGATGTATAAGATACTTCAATGGGCGGTGGCTGATGTATAAGATACTTCAATGGGCGGTGGTTGATATATAAGATACTTCAATGGGCGGTGGTTGATATATAAGATACTTCAATGGGCGGTGGCTGATGTATAAGATAATTCAATGGGCGGTGGTTGATGTATAAGATACTTCAATGGGTGGTGGTTGATATATAAGATACTTCAATGGGCGGTGGCTGATGTATAAGATACTTCAATGGGTGGTGGTTGATGTATAAGATACTTCAATGGGTGGTGGTTGATATATAAGATACTTCAATGGGCGGTGGCTGATGTATAAGATACTTCAATGGGCGGTGGTTGATGTATAAGATACTTCAATGGGCGGTGGTTGATATATAAGATACTTCAATGGGCGGTGGTTGATATATAAGATACTTCAATGGGCGGTGGTTGATATATAAGATACTTCAATGGGCGGTGGTTGATATATAAGATACTTCAATGGGCGGTGGTTGATGTATAAGATACTTCAATGGGCGGTGGCTGATGTATAAGATACTTCAATGGGCGGTGGTTGATGTATAAGATACTTCAATGGGCGGTGGTTGATATATAAGATACTTCAATGGGCGGTGGCTGATGTATAAGATACTTCAATGGGCGGTGGTTGATGTATAAGATACTTCAATGGGCGGTGGCTGATGTATAAGATACTTCAATGGGTGGTGGTTGATGTATAAGATACTTCAATGGGTGGTGGTTGATATATAAGATACTTCAATGGGCGGTGGCTGATGTATAAGATACTTCAATGGGCGGTGGTTGATGTATAAGATACTTCAATGGGTGGTGGTTGATGTATAAGATACTTCAATGGGTGGTGGTTGATATATAAGATACTTCAATGGACGGTGGTTGATATATAAGATACTTCAATGGGTGGTGGCTGATGTATAAGATACTTCAATGGGCGGTGGCTGATGTATAAGATACTTCAATGGGCGGTGGTGATATATAAGATACTTCAATGGATGGTGGTTGATGTATAAGATACTTCAATGGGCGGTGGCTGATGTATAAGATACTTCAATGGGCGGTGGCTGATGTATAAGATACTTCAGTGGGCGGTGGCTGATATATAAGATACTTCAATGGGCGGTGGTTGATATATAAGATACTTCAATGGGCGGTGGCTGATGTAACAGTAATGGAGTACTGGGGTATTATTAGGATCTAGTGGGAAACAGATACAGCACGATTGAGCATTGAGACTGAAAGCGGTGAGAGATGCTCAATCGTGACGTATTGGGTTGGCAAGGGCAGTTAACATCAGGCCTTGGACCGGAGAAGAAGCTATATTGTCATCATGTGCAAATAAACTTTATATTAACAACTACAACACGTCTTGCGAGTTCCTGCTCTGTTATAGGACTCGAAATGTTGCCTAGGACCGAGGATGCGAACCTGATATGGTCCGGTTGATAAAGAAAGAAAAAACAACGCGAAGTAATGCCTGAATAACATCGCGGAGAAGATGTTCCATGCTCCAGTTCTATAAGTAACCAGAAACACTTGCGGCACGTTGAGAACAACTAGTGAACGTAATAAGGCGCACTCAAAAGATGGCCAGTAAATTGTAAATTTCAGTTATCTGTGAATACAGAGGCCAAAAGCCCGCCCAGGGGTGGTCCTCTGTAAGTCTTTTTCAAGACTTGAGATAACAATAAATTAGCGTCAAGAGGCTTAGTATAACCGTCACTTTTCAGAGTTCACAAATCAAGAGGCTTGTCATAGCCGCCGTTCTGCAGTTTTTTTCCGCAAGAGGCTTAACATGGACGGTGCCTGAATTTTAACGTTTTCAAGAGGCTTACCATAGCCGTTGTCTAGAATTATCACTTCCGAAGAGCCATCCAAAGCCGCTGCCATACATCGTTCTGATCGTGTCTGATCGATTTGAAACTTGCTGTCTAGACTTCACGGAACTTTGGAAAAAGGGGCAGTCCAGCAGTCCGGTTGTCTGATCGTTGTGAAAAGCCGACCCAGAGTGAATCCTGTCTTGAGAGAGCAAGAGTTTGGCAATCCAGCAATCCAGTCTGAACATTTTGTCGGTCAGAACAAGAATTCAAGAATTCCGTAGAAGGTCAATTCAGTCTGAACATTTTTTCTTACAGGTGAGCGAGAAATTTCAAATAGCTCCCTCAAATTGACCCTTGCCTCCAATTAAACTTTCAAGGTTAAATTAAAGACTGTAAGAATTTCTCACATACAATCAGAACTCTTCCAAAGTTCGTGTAATCAGGTCAAATTAATGGAGGTGATCATGAAATATCAGGACAGCATATAAATACCTCGTTTTTTCCGTTGATTGGGCCATATTTTGTTTGAAGCAATCAACATCAACTATCACTAGGCCGTTGGCTGATCCTGATCCTCAAAACGTCGATGATGTACCCCACCCGGGGTGAAAGCAAAGGCTAGAAATCTCAGAAGGGACCCAACCAGGGGTTGAAGATTATCCAGGCATCCCAAGAGAAGTGACGAAATTACCTGGGGGAAGAGACAGACTGCCTGAACTCTGCTACCTGAACTCCGCGACTGATTTTCAGCTGACGCAGGACTCCTGGTGTTCGAACTTAATCTGACGGCGAGTCGAGGAAAGTACGTGCTTGGATCAGGAAACAGAATCAGGGTAAATTGTGTGATTCATAAACATAGTAACTGACTGAACTGTTTTACGAAACAAGTGAATTGTGTTCCTTAAATTAGGAAATTGCAATTGTGTGGGTGTTTCTTACTCTGTTTAAGAATGTTTCAGCATGGCAGATTCATCACGGCACAGTAGAGAATTATTTCGGCTGGGCTCAAGACAAGTTTGTTTTTTCCAGGTACTAAGAAGCATATAGAAGAAGATATTGTTTTTAGGCTGAGATAGCATAAAGAGTAAAAATGCACCTGAGCAGAGACTTAGGACGCGTGACTGCATGGTTAGGAGAGTTAAAGGTGGCAGTCAGCGAGGTAGAATGTTTCGTACACTGGTTACAGAGTAAAACAACTAATGTAAGAGGTAATGAGATAAAAAGGAACAACAAGAATAGCCGAGGACAGCCACTAGTTAATGAAAATAGAGGGCAGTATAGAAGCATTTATGTTAATCCAAAGATGACTAGGGTTAGGAGCTGGTATAATGATCAGAGATACAGAAATGGGCATGAGAGAGACTGTTCTAGGAGTTGGCCATCCTATACTGTAAGCGCTAGAAAAAAACGTGACGAATGGTTTGAAAAAAGACAAAGACAATATCTAAACTCAGGTGTAAGAGACAGAGTTGAACCTGTAAATAAAATACAAACTAGTCCTAAAATGGTTGCGAATGTGACTAGTGGACAGGAAAAGAAGACGACGTTATTAGTAAAGAAAAGAAACCGAGAGACACAGACGCAGGCAGATAATACGATAGAAAGTAGTACGCAGACTCAGGTACAACCAGTCAGCAAGATAACAAAGGGAAGTCAAACTGACTTAATAGAAACTCAGTCAAAACCAACTCGTTTGACTAAGGGAGACAAAGTTGAAGGTAAGAAAGATAGACATACGAAAACCAAGGACGAAAGGAAGCCAATGAAGAAAAGTATTAAGGAAAGGAATAGTATGATTGTAAATAGAGGTAGTGCCATGTCAAGTTCTTCAGCTATAGACAGGAAACTAATTCCCAAATGGTGTAGGAATATTAGCTGTCAGAATTCAAGTTACGGAGAAGATATTCCTACAGCCGAATATTATAGTGATGCTGAAACAGATATTAATACTGATGATTCAGAGAATGAGAGAGCTGCACTACGAGCAGATCCTGAATCGAAGCGTGATGTTCCCTCATACGGTATTGTTACTGGTGGACAGACGGACAGAATTTTGGTTAGTGACTCTTTGGAACATAGATACTGCTTTGTATGACAAGAAAGTAGGGAAAGCTAAGAGACGAATACCAAGAAAGAGAAAGAAAGTCAGACGTTCTAAAGGCGACTATGGGAATAGGAGTCGACGTGGCTGCGGTGAACTACTATAATGAATCTGATGAGGGAACTATTATTAGTGTGTCATCTGAAGACGAGATGGGAAGGTACAAACGTTACGTAAGGTACACAGGAAACAGTGAGCAGACTGACGCAAATAAAGGAAATAGAAAGAAACTCATTTAAGAAGAAAAATAGTGTAGACAGATAGCGGGAATTTACTCAACGACAGAAAGTGACTTAAGTAAAATAGAAGACCTTAGGACCTTAAGACCTGAGTACTTTAACAGGTTGACAACAGATAGTGAAGATGACATAATAAGAGAAAGACGGGTTAATGTATTGAGAGACAATGAAATATTTAACTTGGACACACTCTATAACGGTTAAAATTCCTTGGGTGAGGAAGGAAAATGGAATAGTTTTGGCTGTATGAGAAGAATTGCGATTTGAGCATATAGATATATGAGCTGTCTAAAATAGGCAGATGAATTTTGTTGGTGTAGTATCACATGGTACAGAATAGTCGAGGGTGTTGTTGAGGCTAGAGAGTTACGGCAAATGATATTCCACGTGGATTACGTAATACAGGATATCTTCTGTTTGGTTACGATGTAGGGAGAGTAAATTAAGTAAAATAGGGGAGAATTATTAGAGGGTGAGAGATAAATTAAGTATGAATGTTCGTATTAGAAATGGTTTGACTCAGAGCTATGACGTGATGTCTGAGATAATTTCGCTTGGGAGTTGAGAAGTAAGTATAGTATGGTTGATAAGTGAACCGAGAGTGTATGGTGAGGAGATATAGATTGAGGAGGAACTGAGTATCCTGGGTGTAAAATAGCCAGTTGAACGTGAGAATAAAAGTAAAAGACTGTAGAAGTGGATGCTTGAAAAATACGAGTTACGTCGTGCTTGTGGAGAAAGAAGAAAGTTGTTGTGGGTGGAGAAGTATAGAATAATAGTTACGAGATTTGTGACATGTTGGAATGAAGTTTGTTTTGAAGAGATAGTAAATAGTGCTGTGAAAGCGATATAAGTTGCGAGAGGTAATGTATAGGGTCTGACCTTCGTATAGGAGTGACTGATTGAGTAAAGTAGAGATATAAGAAAGCAGTGAATTGAGAAAGTCCTCTGGAATAATTCGTCTGGTTGTGCGTTGTTCATACGTGAGTATAACTGTAGTCAGACAGGTGTTCGTCGTGATGAAGGAAGTAGGAGAGAGGTGTGATGACGTCGCCTAAGTGAAATACATAGATAAAATGTAAGAGTGGCGTTAATATGTCTTGTGTCAATGTGTGTAGAGGAGATAAATACGTGTAGATTGTGGTGAATGATTGCTGGAATGTTGAGCTGGCGTCTGAAGTGTTTTTTGTAGTAATAGTATGGAGACGTTAGGTTGTCGCGATGCGAGAGTAGGCGTGAGATGAGAGCGAGGTTGTGTGTCATTGTCCGTGTGAATATGAGAAGAGTGGTTGTTAAGTGACGTTGATAAACCGTGGAACATAGAGTATGAGAAAATCGAGAGATAGAAAGAAAATGATTGGAGGATTGTGATGTCTTTTCGTTAGAATATCTGACGTTGGAAGGAAATTATGGAAGTTGTATAACGGAAACAGAGTTAACATTCTGAATGATGTTTCACTAAAACTTGTTTAGTATTCTTGACAGGGAAATGTCGAAGCAAGAGTGCCTAATACTGAGAAACGAGGAAAGTGAGGTCTGCTGTCAGTTATAAGTGGCGTGGGTTGCAGTTCTGAAAGAGTTCCGAGAAATAACAAGAAGAGTGAAAAAGGTAAACATGGTTAGTTAAATGAATGTTGGAGAACGTGTTCCGAGGAGGGTGACCGGTTTGATTATCGGCACGATAAAAGAGTGCTAGGAAAGACTGGAAGATAGCTTAGAGTAGTCGTGGTGTGATGTTAGAAAGTAATAATACGTTAAGTAATTGCGTCGGATGGACGAGAAACTTAAAATTGGAATTAGTGGTTGATACAGCAAGTAGATGTGTTGGTGAGAGGTCTATAGTAAATAGACAAAGTTTTGTTGGATGTAGGAGAGTGGAGATACTGTAGTTAACAGTAATGATTAAGAAGTGGTTGTGATGTTTGGTATAAATCCAAGGGAAACAATTGGTGTGCCGAGCCACAAGTTAATTGATAAGTAGATGATGGCTGGTACATTGAGGGGACATTGAAATAATCGCCACATTAGTAATAGATTAAGTGAGTGACCTGTAGTTCACAGAGCTTGCTTAAGGTATTTGTGATGTGTAGAAGTTAGTTTTGTAAAAGATAGAAAATTGTGAGGGGAGAGAATCAATAATAGTACGGTCATTGTTGATTACTGGTTTTTTTTGTGTGGAGAGAACAAATATTGTTCTAAATTAAAGAAGTTAGTCTGTAGTTAACAGATATACATACGTAGCAGTGAAGTGTTTTGTTTTCTCGGTCATTAAAATACTGGAATGATTTGTATAAATAGATATGTGTTACGTTAAGTCGTATGGGAGGCCAAGGTTGATGGGCCACTGTACGTAGTTAATTTGAAAGGGAGTTGTATTTTTTTTGAAAACCTTCTCTTTAGCGAGAAGACAATTGTTTTATTGCCTCATGTATAATGTTTTTTTTTGCTTGATTTGGTCCCGTAAAATGATTGTTATTATTTTAGAATAGGGTTATTGTGTTCTTAGAATTTTGTGTATAAACTACTGGTCCGTAAAAGAGACCAGTAGTATTAGGTAACAATAGAATAGGATGTATGTTGTATCATCATCACCATCATCATCACCATCATCATCATACCTTTAGTTGAGTTGAGGGGAAACATAAATGATTGTTATAAAAATTTGGGGGGGGGGATATGATGTTCTGTTGTGATTTTATTTCGCTGTTTTGTGTGTTAAATAGTAGTTAATTAAGTTATGTTTAAATTACAGGGTTTTGTCTAGAATAAAGACAATACAGGGGGCTTTAATTAGGACCCTTCGTTCAGAAAAGAGCTACTGAGAGCTAATAGAGAGACACATTCTCTTTGTGAAGAAGAAGTTCATGGGTATTTTGTGCTGTGATAATCAGCGTAGAGAGGTTAATATGGCTATGAAGTGTAGACGGGGTTACTACACAAGTAAAATGGTTATGGGAAAGTCAGCATTAATTAGAAAAATATGGGATTGGAAGCCACATGGGAGAAGAAAAGATTAATGAATACAGCAGTAGAGTAAATGAGGGGAAAGTTTTGAACATAGTTTCCATGGGGTCAGAAGAGCCATGATATACACGAGAATGCTGGGTTATAGAAGAATAAGAAAATTACCCCAGAGGAAGAGTAAACATGAATTGGATCCATGTTTGAATAGACACTGTGGATAACAGTAAAATAGTAAAGGTGTGTAAGTGTGTTAAGGGGAAAGGAACATAGTGGAGACATAATGACATGGGGTTTTTGAGAGTCCGTAATATATGGACTGTGATAAAGTCGATTGCAAGTAGTCATAGACAGGAGTTAGGAGTAGTATAAGATTGCTGTTGATAACGGCATAAGTGGACGGTTTTAGTAAGGTATGCCCATAAGAAATGGACATTAAGAGAGAATTTTTGACTGAGGTATAGGAGAAGATTAAGTATGCGAAGTGGTTATGTGAGGAGAGGTCTATAATGTTGGAGGAGGTCTTAAGGGATAATAGACCTTTTTAATTGTGTCCTCGGGATGTGTTTTGTGGTTAACATTACAATGTGAGGTTGAGGTAAGGTAGTGTCTGTAATATATAGACACTTAGAAGTGAAGAATATTTTTCGATGATTGGTATTTGATGCTGTAGATAGCAGCGTAAACTGTTACCATAATGAGTGGTACTGTGGGAGATATAATGGTTTTAGACTTTATTACATAAAGTCTCAAATGACATAGGAGGGTAAAGGAGTATGGTTTGGTAAGGGGGTGTGTGATTTAGCTGAGTGTAGTCTTTGTGTGGAAGAGTTCTACTGTTTCTTTTAAATACCGGTGGCCACCGATTCTTTGTCTTCCTATCGTGTGAAAGTGATTTCAAGTTAGTCGAAAGTGGAGAATTAGTGGGCTTGGTGATGATAAAAAGGGAGTTGGTATCAGCGTTTGAAATTTAAGCAGATGCTTATGAAGAGAAGAAGGAGTATTTAAGAAGACGTGTTATGATGTTATGATGTATTATATAAAGTTGAGATTGAATTGTTATTAAAGATATGTAAATATGTTATGGTTGTTTGAAGGGCCAGAAACGAAGAAGAAGGGGGTTGACTATATAGCAGGGGAAAAAGTTAAAGAAATTAGAATATTCATTTAAGTTAGAGTTGGTTTGGGGAAGATTAGAGGAACTGTGAGAAGTAAGGAAAAGAGGGAATAGAGTAAGGGAGTAGGAGTAAAGAGTTTTCCTTTATAAGGAAAATTCTTTAACAAACATGGGGAGGTGTAACAGTAATGGAGTACTGGGGTATTATTAGGATCTAGTGGGAAACAGATACAGCACGATTGAGCATTGAGACTGAAAGCGGTGAGAGATGCTCAATCGTGACGTATTGGGTTGGCAAGGGCAGTTAACATCAGGCCTTGGACCGGAGAAGAAGCTATATTGTCATCATGTGCAAATAAACTTTATATTAACAACTACAACACGTCTTGCGAGTTCCTGCTCTGTTATATGGCTGATATATAAGATACTTCAATGGGCGGTGGTTGATATATAAGATACTTCAATGGGCGGTGGCTGATGTATAAGATACTTCAATGGGCGGTGGCTGATGTATAAGATACTTCAATGGGCGGTGGCTGATGTATAAAATACTTCAATGGGCGGTGGTTGATATATAAGATACTTCAATGGGCGGTGGTTGATATATAAGATACTTCAATGGGTGGTGGTTGATATATAAGATACTTCAATGGGTGGTGGTTGATATATAAGATACTTCAATGGGTGGTGGTTGATATATAAGATACTTCAATGGGCGGTGGCTGATGTATAAAATACTTCAATGGACGGTGGCTGATGTATAAGATACTTCAATTGGCGGTGGTTGATGTATAAGATACTTCAATGGGCGGTGGTTGATGTATAAGATACTTCAATGGGCGGTGGTTGATATATAAGATACTTCAATGGGCGGTGGCTGATGTATAAGATACTTCAATGGGCGGTGGCTGATGTATAAAATACTTCAATGGGCGGTGGCTGATGTATAAAATACTTCAAAGGGCGGTGGCTGATGTATAAAATACTTCAAAGGGCGGTGGTTGATATATAAGATACTTCAATGATTGCTGGTTGATTTATAAGATCTTTAAATGGAAGAAAGTTGATGTGTAAGATAATTCAATGGTCATTGGTTGATATATAAGATCTCTCAATGGAAAAAAGTTTATATATAAAATACTTCAATGGACAAAAGTTGATGTATAAGATGCTTCAATGGACGAAAGCTGCTATAAAAGATGCTTCAATGGATGAAAGCTGATATAAAAGATGTTTCAATGGGCGAAAGCAGATGTATAAGCAGGCGACTGAAAAAGATCTAATGGCAGCAGTGAAGAATACAGAAAACAAACAGAAACGCGAATGAGACAGATGTGCAAGAATCATATGAAAAGCATAAAGTAATTAGAGACATTAGATGCAGACAATAGACAGCTTTGAACACGTTATGGGGAGAAATAAACTCGAAAAATTAGTGACAGTTGACAAAAGTGATGGGAAACGAGTAAAGGGAAGACAGCGAGATAAATACTGGGTGGCTTGGCCACGTGGCACAATCAGGGCAAGAAGATAGCGCTGATCCACGAATCCGGTAATTCTGGGAGATGACAAAACACAACAGTCATAGCGCCGATTCACGAATCTGGTAATTCTGGGAGATGACAAAATACGGCAGTTAGTGCTTATTGTCACACGTCGTTCTTGATGATAATATCAATGTTCTTGATGATCTTTGCGTGATATTGTCGTGTGATGGTCGTTGTCTAGGTAACGATACTCATGGTGTGTCAATTGAGATATCTAACTGTCTTGCCATATAACTCACCCCCGCAGTGCACATTCACCAGTCATTAAACAAGATTCAGTTGGCGCACATAATCCTTTATTACAGAAATAACACAGACTCACGGAACATATGTATATATCCAGAAACAATGTAATCCATAGACTATAAATATCCTCCTCACACTTTTAACCAGCACACATCAATGCCTTCTCAAGCCTGCTTCATATCAAATCCACAAGACATTTAGTCCAACTACTATGCACGGCTGGATCTCCCACAATACGACCCACCCACTGGGTCGGAGCCTCTGCTCTCTATGTAACCCACTCTGGGTTTTAGGACTGCCTTTACCGCTCGGAGAATCACACAACACAAGTTCTCCTCAAACCACCCATCCCTTAGCCACATCTCCATCGACAACATATTCCCCACCCATGCACACAATCCCCCACCAACCCACACATCGCACATTCACTCACACATCCCCAAGCCATACACACACATCCCCACCAACTGACATGTCCCTACCCCCCACCCACACACACACCTCCCTAACCACCCATACATCCCCAATCCCACACACCCCCACCATGCACATATACAACTTCCACCCACCCACACATGCCTTAACCTAAACCCCCACCACGCAATCCCCCACCCGCACATCACATACACCCCCAACCACTGCACTATTCCCAACTCACGCACCACACACACAATAATCCCTCACCAACACATCCCCACTTACACACCACACACATATCCCCCACCCAGATACCACACAATATTCCCACCCCACACCCACACAGATACCCTTACCCATCCACCCCACATACCCCCACTCACACACCACAAAATCCCCCACCCACACACACATACCTCACTCACACAATATCCCCCAACCAACACACCACACACCTCTCCCCACCCAAACATGCATTCCCTACCCGTCCCACCAAACACACTCACTCACGCATACATCCTCCACTACGCACTCACACACCCCCACCCACCCCACCCCCAACCAACATACTCTCGATCACAATACCCCTACCCACACACATCCTCCACCCACTCACACATCCCACACCCGACACATACACTCCCTTACCCACCTACACATCCCTAAGCCACCCACACATTCCCCATCCACACACACATCTCCCACCCACACACCCCCGCATACTTCAACCAACAACCACAATCCCCTACTCACCCACACATATACCCCACCCATACGCACATTCCCCACACCCATCACACACATCCCCCACACCACACACTATCCTCCACCCATACCACCACAAACATACCCTCCACCCACACATCATTCACACATCCCCCACCAACACACCGCACACATATCTCAAACCCACACACCATACACATCTCCCCACCCGCCCTTGCATCCCCAATCCACCCAACACAATCCCCTATCCACACAAACCCGCCTCCCACACATACTTCCTCAAACCATCCACACATCTCCACCCACATAAACACACATCCCCCGCATCCGTCCCATACACATATCCTCCACCCATACACACATCCCCCACACCCATTCCAACACCCCTACTTTCACCCCCACACATCCATCCACACATCCCACCAACACCCACAAATACCACTACCCACCAAATTCCACATACCCCAACCCATCCAAACGCATACCCCCACCCACACTTATCCCCACACTCACACACATCCTCCACATACAGTCACACTTCCTCACATCTAGACACATACAAAATGTCTCACGTTAGTATTGAAACTAGTGTGAAAAAACTCCCACACTTTACTCTCACACATACACTGACACTTGTCATGAGCAGTCTCATAAAAATGTGTACATAAAATGTATGTGACGTAAAAATAGTGATGCTCTCTCTCTCTCTCTCTCTCTCTCTCTCACACACACACACATTCACTCTCCCGCTCATTCTTTCACTCTCACGCTCACCAGTTCTGTCTCTCATTCACACTCACTGACTCTCTCACTCAAACTACAGTAATGAACATGAGTTTATATTATGCATGATAAAATCAATTGGTATTTAACTGATAATATGACAGATAAGAATACACAAACATATGGATTCGCGTGTTACATAACATGCGTGTTACATGACATGCATCTGCTCAGCTCTCTCTCTCTCTCTTTCTCTCTCTCTGTATTCTTTCATATACACACACTCACACGCATGCGCGCGCTCACACACACACACTAACACATCAACTTTCCCACTGTCTCACTCTCTAACACACAATCCTACACACACACACACACTCACTCTCTCAATCACACATACACGTACACATGAACGCATGCACGCACGCACACTCCCTCACTCACTCTCACACATACACGTACGAATGCATGCACTGACACATTCCCCCACCATTTCTCGCTCAATCACTCTCTCCACACACACGCATGCACACACGCATTCACTCTCTCTCTCTCTCTCTCGCTCCCACACGCACACACATATATAGTGAACAATTATAATGAACAATTACACTGAACAATTATACCAGTAAATGAATTATGGTGGCATATAGTCGGTATGGATTAAGTATTGAAAGAGTTTTAAGAGTTTTCTCAGGACTGGCTGTTTTCTCATAGCCAGGTCAGTCACTTTGCTGTCTCCCACTCTCACCCATTCTTTTCTCATGCCCGGTCTCTCAACTCACTGTCAATGACCCAGGCTTATGTCACTTATCATGGCACCCTCCTCCCACCTTACTCTTGATGCAGTAGGTCCATCCTTGCCTTCTCTCTCTCTCTACTTACACCTGATGTTGACAGACGTGCACTGTTCCAGGACCATGCTGCACCAGTAAATCCCCCATTCCTGCCCCATCCCCCCCTCTCTCTCTCTCTACTTACACTTGATGCTGACAGACTTGTCCGAGGACACCGCGTGCAACTGCTCCAGGACCACGCTGCGCCAGTAAGCCTGGTAGCTGACAGCTCCTAAGGCAGACAGTGGTTTCTCGGGTGAGCCAGCACACTCCTCTCTTCTAGTCAGCAAGTAGCCTGGAGAAGAATCACCACACAGACAACAGTGTCAATGTATTATCAACAGGCACTGATGTGTAAAAATCATGCATGCTGTAAACAACTGTTATCAGATCACATCTTTATGATGTGGGATGACCAGTTCTCTTCAGCACTGCATTGTTCTTCTCCAACAAATATTTTCACTCATGTTGTCAGCCACAAGGGAAGCAAGCAACGAGTGTTAACACTGCAAGCTACAATGAATGTTGTCAGGAGAGTGAGGACAGTTGGCTGCCTCACCATGCAGATAACTCCAGCCGCATAAATCCAACCAACCATTTATATAGGTAGAACGGAAAGACAATAAGCATTTTGAGTAACCGAAGATACCCCAGTGTGGGTGGGAAAGAGAATTGATCAATCTTCAGGAATCACTGTACTGTTGACAGGTTATAAAATGTTGAATTCGGCCATCAAGGAGCATTTGCATATTAGCAATCTTAGAGTACAAACAAACAAGATGCATTTTGTATACTGTATTTGATGAACAATAACTGATTGCTCAAATATATCGAAGCATGACCTATTAGGCTATTCCAGCCATTGCTTTGCAAATAGGACTTCCTGTTAAATCTGACACTTCTGTCGGGATGTTTCTCTATATTCGTACAACATCAGCAACTTTGTACTTATTATTTCAGCCTAAGTAGTATTTCTTTATCTACTTCATGTGCTGTATAATTTCAGCCCAGGCTTTGTGCTAGGGAGAGGTTGCTGAAATATTGGAAAGATCACATTGTGTGATGGTTTGTTTCATGCTAGTCTTCATAGACTTAGATAGCTCACATTAGGAGGATGGATGATGGATGATGGTAGGACATCTTTTTTGGCGAATTACAGATGGGTAAGGGATCTCGGGGTCGGCCTCTACTACGATACAAAGATGCGTGCAAGCGGGACATGATTGATACGGGCATTGATAATGCATATTGGGAGCAAGTCGCTGCTGAATGTGTTGCATGGAGGGCAAATATCAGAAATGGAATCAAGATAAATAGAAAATGATTGCAGATAGGTCACACACTGATGGTGCGTGGTGGTGAAGATGACCATGTGTTCACATGCATCCATTGTGGACAAACATCTACAGCACGAATTGGCCTTATCAGACACATTCGCTACCGCCATAGGTTGTAGTTATTATGCCTTTTCTGTTTGAAAGACAATGAAACAAACTGTGGTCTGTCAACACGGCCAGGTGCCAATGAATGATATATAACTACTGTATGTACCTGGGCTCTGTATTTACAATAAACAGCAAATTTAGATATGATCAAAACCAGAGGCCATGAATGATACACAGAAAGCAAGACAGGAGCTAGGATGCAGACAAGACAGGAGCTAGGAAGCAGACATGACAGGAGCTAGGAAGCAGGCAAGACAGGAGCTAGGAAGCAGACAAGACAGGAGCTAGGAAGTAGACGACAGGAGCTAGGAAGCAGACAAGACAGGAGCTAGGAAGCAGACAAGACAGGAGCTAGGAAGCAGACAAGACAGGAGCTAGGAAGCAGACAAAACTGAGCCCATGAAAGATACACAGAAAGTAAGACAGGAGCTAGGAAGCAGACAAGACAGGAGCTAGGAAGCAGACAAAACAGAGCCCATGAAAGATACACAGAAAGCAAGACAGGAGCTAGGAAGCAGACAAGACAGGAGCTAGGAAGGCAGAGCTCAATGTCTGTGGCTTAGAGGCAGTGAACAGTTTCACAATCCCAACATGCTGGGATCAAAGTCCGCTGCAGGCCATGTCAAGGTAGATCACTCTGTGCCTGTGTCACGATGGTATGAGCATCAGCCATTCAGGAAGCAATGGCAAACTACTGAATGTAAACTTCCCTGAGCGATAACAAACAGCCAATAAATGTTGGGGTTGACGGCGTCATCCAGTAGAGGACATTCCACCAACTTAACTTATTGGCTTACCCAATCTGTCCTGTTTACACCAGGGTGTCAAGATGCCTGGCAGTATTTCTGACATAACCATAGCCGTGGTCTTGATATACACAAGTAAAGACATTGAGACCTGGCAAGGAATCAAACCTGGCCCCTCCAAGTCAGTAGGTGGGTGTGGTATGGATCAACTACAGAGATGTCACATGAGACGAGCACAGCAGCCTGTACAAGCATTCACTTACTGAAGTCAATCAGCAGGCGGCCGTAGCCCTTGCGCATGTATTGTGGCATGGTCATGATACAAGACACGTTGTACTTCTGCTGGCAGTGTTTCTCCTGGGGATACATGCAACACAACAACAACAGTTATGTTTAGGTACAACATAACATAACTCACACATATGTCCTAACTACAGAATTATTGTTGTCATGGATAATTACAATTCTGTGTTTCTATGCTAATATGTAACATTTTGTGTAAAGAATGCGCAAAGAAATCTTTCTCTGTGACTATCTAAACATCTAAGGTCTATCCAAAATACAAGGCTTATGGGCAATTAATAACGTAACAAACTAACTAAGAACAGATAAACTATTAAGCCTAATAAACAAAGGAAACAGTATCTATCACCCAGTATACAACTTGAACACACAGCCCTAGATCAGTATCTGCGGGGGGATCTCAAAAAACCCCCAAA